>CAXDID010001210.1:281965-339524 GCA_963988835.1 Hexamita inflata
TAGCAAATTCCTAATTTCGGGGTATATTGCCGGTGGTAGATTAACTTTTTCCTAGGGTTTAGCTTCGCTGATATCTTCCTTAGCTCTCTATTGTTAGATAAACTATTTCTGATATTCCATTTGGAGCTTCTTCTTCTAGGCTTTCGTTAAGATTGGCTTGGTTTCCTATTTTGCGTCAGTAATCGTTTTTTATTAATTTTGACCATCTTTTGGCTATGATTTGACAGGCTTTTCTAAGACAAGTTATTTATCCTCTTTCTTTTTCTAAGTTTCCTTTTGAGGAGACTTTGCGTTCGATTGGGGCATTTTAGTGGTCTTTTGATCTTGTGACTTTTAGACTTGGGGCTTTTTCTCTTTCTGCTTCTGAGCGTCCTTAAGCTTCGTTTTGTCAGGCGCTTTTTCTTCGATATTCTTCGTAGGTTCAGCTTTCTAACTTTCTTCAGTCTTTTTCTTCTCGTTTTCAGGCTGGGCTTCGGCATTGTTTGTCTTTTAAGTGATCTTCTTGTCGTCATGCTTCTTTTTGGTTTCTTTGAATTTACGCATCACTGCCGCCGCTGTATCAAATTAACTTTACAATTATTATCTTTTAAAATAGAAGTTACTTTGTATAAGTATAAATATATATCGGCTCACTCTTTTGGTACATCTCAAAAACATCCACTCAATAATTAATTACATCAATCATCAATCACAGGAACATTTTAAACTTCTGTGACTACATGTATGTATATAGGAGTCAGTATGAAGTATAAATAGTCACTATATTTAGCTTATAATATGTTCTCAAGATAACTCAATAGTTTAAATGACAAAGAATGAATTATTTTCCACTCACACGATAATGTTATAAATCATCTTATAATCTAAAAAATTATTCTGATATTTATAATTATATAATATCTTAAAACATTTTCAATCAAATATATCACTTCAAATGAAATATGATAAATTTAAAATTTGTAAAAGCCCCTAATAACTTCAAGATGAAATAAATTAGTTATAGAATTAATAAAATGAACTAAGTAAACAGCAATTTTTAGATTTAAATATGGTATCAAGAGTTGCAAATCAAAATATGTATGAAATTGAAGAATACAACAAGCATTAGGAAGCTATAAATAAGAAGAGTTAAAATATAGAAAAAAATTAGATATAATTTTTTAATAATAGATCAAAATAACCTTATACATGGTAAGATATGGAAAAACAATAAATATAATATGAGGCAGAAGTTTGTCTAACAAGAATGAACTAGAACGACGAGATTACGCAGAAAACTATGATGATAGATTAAAATTTATAGGATTTAAAAGAATATTAGTATGAACAAATTAACGAAGAAATAGTAGATCTCATGATATCAAAACACGTTTAACATGATGCATTTACATTAAATCATTTAGAATACTCTTAAAAACGATTAGATATTCAGTAATCTTCGAATTAATTGTTATTTGAAGAAAACGCATCAATATTATTGTGATGGCATTTATAATATTAAATATATTCAATCATATTTTCACTAAGAGTCACAATAATATTAATTATTGTGCTAAATATATTAATTAACATTTTAAAAGCTTATCTTTGTAGCATTTTAGTATAATTAACCTACAACTGTTTAAAGTTATTGAAATTTTTCCAATAAGTTGTATTTTTTATATTTTACATCTATAATATTATTTTATATTTCTTATATCGATTCTAATTAATTATTAAATTATTCTTCTTTGATAGTAGCCTATTTCTATTAATGAATATTGAAGTTCTTTGAATATTGATTATTAGGCAGACAACTAAAGTCTTTTATTTTGTTTTTGGTAAGTGATAAATCTTTAAGTTGAAGGCTTTACAGGTAATGAACTGATATAATATTATTTTCTGACAAATCTAATTTCGTTTCATTTTAGTATAATTAAACTACAACTGCTTTGTACCCTTTTTACCCATCATCGATCACACTAAGCAAAGCAGGTATTTCAGCAATGCCACTTCAGCTCTAACGCTGACCGCTGAGCCTAATCGTTCTTAGTGAAAATATGATTGAATATATATATATAATATTATAAGTTTCTTTATTTGACGGCTATGTAATAATTTTTAGATACTGTAAAATCCCGGCTAAGGTAGCCCTCGGAAATTTTTCTGAAAATCCTGAAGGCTACCTTAACTGGGAACCAAATTAGATTATATCTAACCAAATCAAATCAAATTAAAGTATTAATTAGTACTAAATTTATAAATTACAAAAGTAATAATCATCAGTTTAAGTTTAGGAATTTCAGCCTACTAATTGGTTAAATGGATATAATTTAGTTTCTAAATATTATCAAACGCGCTAAACTAGTTAATTTGTAAATAGGAAAAATATCTTTAATATAATTACAAGACAAATCTAAATTAACAATATTTTCCAGTCGTGATAATGATTATATATTAGTTATTAAATTACGAGAAGCGTCTAGAACCTTTATATTAGATAAAAATTTTAATGGACTTATATCTTTGATTTTATTGTTTTTAAGACATAGAAGATTAATAAATGTTAGTGCCGATAATGGTGTAATATCTGTAATGCAGTTATACGAAACATTCAAATAGTTTAAGTTGAACATCTTTGATAGAGATGAAATATCAACTATTTAATTATAGCCTAATTTTAATGTAGAAATACGTGTATTATATTTTAAAGGTGATAAATCAATTATCGTATTATTTGATAAATCCAATTCAATGAGTTAGTTCATAACCGAGATTGGTGTTATATCAGTTATTTTATTACTGCACAACGTTAGCGTTTACATATTAGTTAATTGTATCAAAGGGCTAATATCATTGACTTAAACATAAGATAGGTTAAATTACACAATATTTATTAATTTTGATAGATCAATAAGTAATTAGTTTTTTAGTAAACAACTTTATATGTTAATTTACAAAAACTATTGTAATGCATCTTCAGATTATATTGTTATTGTTTGGTTCAGTTGTAGTTATAATTTAACTTATTCTTTTGATTGATTCATAATATAAAGTGGAAAATCAACAAACAATAAAACTTTGTGTATAAAATATATAATATAATTTTTTTGTTTGTTTGATTAATGAATAATAAATTTAGCTCAGAGAAAAGAATGACGTGTGTTAACTGTAGACTACAGTCTATAGTATTAGTATTATTTAAATTTGTACTACTGGACTAAATTTATGATTTTTAATCTCATAAATTAATAGTACTAAATACTTTGTTCTAGAAGTATTAAGAAATTACTTTTATAGCTAAAACATTAGAAAAACTCTAATTGGGTGTTTTAATTTGAGGTACTACATAACCTTGCTTGTAAGGGAGTAGCCTATTTGCTTATAAGGGAGTTATTGATTTCATCTCCCTTATAAGCAAAAATGTATCCAAAATGTATCTTGGGAAAATGTCGAATTTGAATGATTTATGGTTAAAAATTGTGGTTAAATACTATATTATTTGTCACTTGCTTATAAGGGAGTTTTGCATGATGGAACTCCCTTATAAGCGAGTTGACCTTCACCCTTATAAGCGAAATAGCACCTCCCTTACAAGCAAGGTAATGTAGTAATGAGGTAGATAGTAAGTTAAACCTAGAGCGACAAACCTCAAATTATTAGATTTAAAAAGTGAAATTTTCGTCTATAAGTATTTTTAGGATATACTATTATGATTATATGGCATTCAGGCATCCCCCAAATTCCCAAGTGCCAAAAGTGCGCCCAAAACCGGGCATGTCTGTGTGTAAGTTAATAATTCAAAATAGAATGAGATATGATATTATAAATCACAAAATAGTGAATTATGAAGTATAAATAATTTTCCACCGCATTAATGCTGGAACTGGATTTGCAGGAATTCGACGCTACGATTCCGTGTGATAGGTTTGTGTTGTCATTTAAGATATTGAATGATTCGTAGGAGACTGATTATGCGTTTGAGGGCTAGTATGCGTCTGCTATTTTGGACAATGATTTGCTCGAGTCTAAGATGAGTTACGAGTTTCCGTGTTGCTCCGTGATTCAGCAGATTTACGTGCAGGTGAAGCTCTTTCTGCAGGAGAAGGAGGTGATGAAGGGCCAGTTAACAGTTAGTAAGAGCCAAATAATTTAACTAACCAAGTGCAAGTTCACCTTCAATTTCAAGCAGCTTCCTCAACCTATTGTTAACGCGACCACTATTAAGTTAGTTGAGTTGAACCTCCCAACTATCATTCTGCCCTTATCCCAGCGTAACATTTTTTAAGATCTAGTTCTTCAATTGGGTGAGAAGAACAAAAGTTAAACGACAACGGTAACAAAATAACTGTCCGTTTTCAACGACGTGAGCCCTCCGTTCAGACTTCAATTATTACTTTTGAAGGGCTCCGAATTCGCTTAGTAAATTCAACTTCTGAACGGAACTGTTCAGCAGCACGGGTGCTAACAGGTGATGATGAGCTTCTAATTCGAGATATTGATGCTCATGTTCCTGGATGTAGTATATTGGCTACACTCGTTCCCGGCGTAGAGTAAGGACAAGGTGTACAAGAAATTAACTGATTTGACGGAGGACTTTTAACCAGATTGGCTTATGAAAATAATTAACGGAACGGCTGACACAGAGGAAATATAAGATTAATTAGAAACACTCGTAAAGAAAATACACAACAAAAAGAAACTTGCTGAAATAACCGAAGAATACACGAAAATAGCAGCGTTGAGCGGGAAATCGTACACAGCTCTGTTTCTAATCACACACGCACAATTCAAAGACCAAGGAACTGAAAACCTGTACGCAAGGAACATCGACTACCTATCCACCAATAAAAACTTCAAAGCAGCCCCACCTGAAAATTTCCCAGCGTAATGCCCCATATTCAGCTTTCTATAAGAAGCAGATCTGTGCGTATAATGCCTATACTCAGCATTCGGAGATATAGTACAATACTAACTCTCAACAACCCTGGACGATATACAACCGCTAGAAATTGTAGCCAATTAAGAACGAGTCGCTCACTAATAACTGGTACAAATAGACTTCTTAAAATAAAGCGCGTTTGATCAAGTATCCACACTGTTCCCAATTAGATTTAACGATTTTGATGCTAAACAGCATTTAGTTGTTCAGTTCTTTAATAGAGTATCAGGATAGGTTACACAACGACTCGATTTCGACTTTTTAGAACTAAAAAGGATTTTATCGTTTTAGTAGGATCAGGTTGTTGACAAGTCAAAAGCTGTTTTTTACTTCACCTTTAAGCCTGACAGCAAGCATGAAGATGTAAAAGACAAAAAGAACCCTATGATGAAAACTGCTATACACTAGAAAAACAACAATATTGTTGAAGAAAAGAAAGAAGTTATCAATGTTTAGGAAATTGACAGATAAATTTAGATTTTGTAGGAAGTATTCACTTAATAAAGTGCTCAGATAGATACAAATTAAAAGAATTTAGTGTAGTTACAAAAGAATCCATTAAATGAACTAAAACTGAACAAAACTGAACTAAGCGCTGTTTAAAAAAGACTAAACCTTGTTCCAGTACATGATTATAAAGATATATTTACCTAACTTTAGTGTAAATCTAAGTTAGAACTTTCTAAAATATTACTTGAAAATTTAATCAAACTTAATTATTTAAATAATTAAAATTCTAAAACATAATTGAACGCCAAAACGCTAGAAAATGAAGTACTATTAGAACAAAATGCTCTAATCAAATAATTTGAAACATCTATTAATCAAATAAAACGGCAACTCGATGGAATGACACATATGTCAATGCTCGCAGCCACAAATAACAAGGTTTAAAATAAACCAAATAATAATGTCATGATTCAGAATAGCTTTTAGGTCATTGACAGTACATAATCGTTATTAGAGAATGAGCCAGAAGATCATTTTCAAAACTATTCGAAAATTAGTACAGCAAATGCTTATAGAAAACCACCAAAAATGTTAGCTAATCAAAGCTCCGCAAGTAAATATCTAGATGATCTTATGAACGCAAAATGAATCAAAATGATATTTTAATATAATAAAATTTAAACAAAAGAATACACATATTATAGAAGTGAAAAAACTAAATAATATATTATAATTAGTATGAACTTTATTTAAAACAAAATACTACGAATTCCCCCATTTCATTAGTAACAAACATGATATGCAATAGTTATTAGAAATTAGATATAAAATAGATTTTAAACCTGCCTTGTTTGATGATTAGAATGCCTAAATTACTGGCGGTTGGACTAAATATGGATTATTATTCTGACCCCGGATTGTTTAATAGATTAAGTGAATTATGCAAAGTAATAATGGGTTAAGAGAAGATGATATAGTCTCATTATACAGAAGACGCCAGTATGATAAAAACGAAAATATCTTTTACAACTAAAGAATAAGTTACGTTGTTTCGTTACTTCGAAATATATAAACATGAAGGTAAAACAATAAATTCCTAAGTTATAACCGAAATATGTTAATAGATAAATAGAACTGAAAAAGAAATCAAATAATGGTGGTACAATCGTCGATCAGATATTAGAGATAATACATACATAATTCCAGTAAATGTTTAACTTGTTCTAAATGAATATTCTATATGGTCCGCATAACCCTAAAATTAAATATAGTTTAATGATAAATGATAAATGACGTTCATAAATACAATTCTTATGTCATATATACATAAATAAAATGAATTTGAAAATTATAATCTAAATAACTCACAATTTGTATAAATTTTCGAAAGTTCCAAATATTTCATTAATATCGAGTAGACTATTCAATTATTCTGAGTCTAACGAAATATTTGTTTCCTAAAATGAATCTAATTCATTATATTGTGCACTCTAAGAAAGTAACACATTTTACGGTGCTTCTTAATTAGTATAGCAAATTTTGCCTAGACTTGAACATAATTTAGGTAGGGGATTCTTCAATATGGTTTTATAACTTCTCTTCATTGAAGTGGAAATATATTTTGAAAATATATTATATTATATATTATATATTGCACTATTGTACAAGAACTTCAATAATCTTCAGCTTGTAAGTAAATTTGAATATATATATATATTATTAAATCTTAATTCTAAATCACATACTACATTTTTTAATCAATATAACACATTCAACATCATTATTATCAAGAATGTTTTTATTTTACTATTAACTTACTATTTAATTAGACAAATCTGTAAATCAATAATTTCACTTATTACTACTTAAATAAATAACGAATGCAACTTTAATTAACAATATAAATGTGTTGCTTTGTGTTGTTATGTAAAAGAAACTTTAACTCACTTTTTAACAATTACAAAAATCAATCTCAACACTTTTTCACTAAAATTAAAAATCAAGTTATCTCAATTGATTTTAATTAACGATTTTGAGCTCCGAATTTTAAACAATCGGTTCGATTTCTCTGTTAACGCCCCTGAACCTGTTCGCGGGGGAGGCGCAGCGCTGAACGAGCGGTTTCTTCACCGGGAGGAGCTGCTGTTTCTTGAAAATGACTTCGTTCTCAATCAGAATTTAATTGGTCAATAATTTAATCTGTGACTTTCGGTCGTTTGCCTTCCTAGATTTTAAAGTTGGAGACATTGGCTGAATGTGCTGAAGTTAAGCAAAATACTGCTATTGAGCAACCGCGTCGATGTACTTGGATATGGCAGAGGACACATTACGGCGCTACGTAGACTAAAATTACGTCGGCGCGATGAATTAGTGCTACGGTAGCTCGGGAGACACCACACGCGGCTGCTCGAACACACGGAACTACTTCGCAGGACTCTTCACACGAAGAGGCTTCCCGTTGTGAATTTCGGCCATTTTGGTGTGGAAATAATTAATACTTGCGAGAAATTCAATAATATTTTAAACACTTCAATTCAATGCATTATGTTACCAAAAAGTTCTCCGAAACATACTTCATAAGTTACTTCATATCTTACAAAGTGTGAAGCATCGGGACTTGTTTGCATTTTCAATTTATTATCGTGTTTAATGTTTTGTGATGTGTCTTAGATTATTAGGGTGCTGTTCTACCGGTGAGAGGAGCAGATTATATGTTAATGCAATAATATAATGCAATAATATGTTAATGCAATATCCAGGTTTGTTGATCGCCGGAGTTTATTTGTATAGAATCGTAAAATATGTGATGCTTTTGACACAGCTTTAGGGGAGTAACAATTTGCCAATTTATAGTAGCAACTTTTTCATCATTTTGTATACATCTTAAAACTAAAAGTGATTCATAAAATGACTCTCTTAACTGTAACCTTATTATCAGTACTGTATTCTCCCTGTTAAAGTGGGGTTGGACGACCCCATTTTTTCGGGAGAGGTCACGGTTTACCCCCCTTTAACTAGGAGAGAATAAATCGACTGTGCGATTCGAATCTGACCGAATCTGTGGATTCAATCAAATAATTTACTAAATCTATCTAAATATAAGATATATTTGACAATATAAAATATTTTATATGTTATTTTATAAGCAAAAAATCAATAATTTGTTATCATTTTTATATTTTTATTATTATATTGTTTTAATATTCATAAATATTGCTACAATAGTAAAGTATTTTCGATTAAATATTATAGTTATCAAATTTAGTTAGATCTATTATATAATATTGAAGATTAGTGCATTTAAAATATATTATAATGTATTAATACTTGTAAATATTTCTTTATGAATTATAATTGGAGTGGTAATTTAATATAATTATGTAAAATATATACAATTACGTAATATCTGTATTATTTTGAAATTAAATCTATTTCAAATCAATTATGATAGCTTAGACCCTATGAAATGCCGGAAATCAGAAAAAGTGGTCTAGGAAGCGAATAACCCCCCTTTAACAGGGATGAACCTCAACCCCACTTTAACAGGGAGAATACAGTACTAAGTTAAAGTACGTTTTTCCGTAACAGAAGTGCACGTTGCAGAATTATTCCCTTGGAGTAGTCTGTAAAGTGAATTTCACTTTAACGTTTTTTTGGTTTATGAGATAAACGAATTATTATACATTGTCTGGGTCGAACGAGAATTATGTTTTAATTTGTTTTATCACTTATTGTTTTTCAAATACGATAATTTGGAAATAATGATATTTTATAATAAGCCCATAATCACTGGAAATCTTGCAACGAATTTAACTGCTAGAACAACGATACCACCTATCCAGTGCACATCGTTTAGTTATATTTTATTTATTGCAAATACTTTTCAAATTTCTAATGTTATTAAGTGATGTTGGATTTCAAGTGAGAACGAATTGTTCTCATATTTATAAGTGAGTCTATCTAAGCGTTTATATCTCTGAGCTTATTTACAAATGCTATTTATTTTGAATCTGGGTTCTCTTTTCTTTGTTAATTCAATTCATATGAACTAAAGTTAGGGTGATTTCTGAAAACTTATGCGTCAAGAATTTGGTTCTATATTGCACGAAGAACTTTAATTTGTTTTAGATCTTTTAGCGGTTCTAAATAAATTAAATTATTATGTGAGATGTCTAATTCTAATAAGTTGACAAGTGCTTTTAAATATGTGATGTCTTTTAGGTCGCATTACAATAAATTCAATTTAGTAAGCTATTTCAAGAATTACAGAGAGTGAATATTGATGTTATAATTTAATGAAAGATCCAACTCAATGAGATTAACTAAGGGCTTTAAACAGTCAACGTTTTAAAGTTCACATCTTTCTAAGTTTAAATTTGTAAGCTGAATCATTTGCGAAAGTGTTCCAATTTTTGTGTTCATATTTGTACTAGTTGATAAATTTAAGTCTGTTAATTACATCAATTACGTTATTACTTCGAAATTTGTTAATTCGCAGGAGGAGAGTTCAAGTTTAGTTAGTTATAACTTTTGAATTAGTTTTAAATCGAGAGCTATACCTACTAATTATAATTCTTTAAGTTTTTTAAATTATGATAAGCTTGCAAAAATGTCATTTTCATCAGTTTCTTCATAAAGTTTAAACACTTCGAGATTTGGTAATTAAAGCTAGTCCAAACGTTTTATATCACAGCAATGTAATTCAAGTGTCTTTATCCTGGGGTTGTTTAAATTTAGAATAACATTATTGCACTCAAAGAGATTGAGTTCTTCAATTTCAAAATCATTTAAGAACTCGATATTATATAATTCGTCATAATTTTCTATATTTAATGTATTGTTGTCGATCTGATTCTCAAGTTTGTCAATCAATTATTATTCTGTGACATGTTCGGATGAGTCAGATGATTCTGACTAGGATGTGTATTCTGTGTCTTAAGAATCGTTTGAAGAACTCATTTGAAGGTTGTGGAGTGTTAGTTTATTTTTATAAGTGAGATATTTTAAATAATTCTATTCTTCTCGTACAGGTAAAATAGAATATGCAATATGATACATGCACATAAATAGTTATGTACATTTATATAAATAGATGATTATGATTGTTGCGTGATGAACACATATTTCTTTAAAATACAAGAATAAGTATATGATATTTCCCTGTATAGTTTCAAATCAAATTAAAATACTAATTATATCATAGATATTGCAAATTTACGATATGAGCAATGATACTTTGTATAATTTATACGAGTATATATCACAGTATATACATTACAAACACTAAATATTGAAAATACAGGAATAAATCATAATTAGCTTACAATTTGGTTGTTTGTTGATTTTCACATCAAATGTTCAGCGTGCCCAATTTGTTTGACTACTACCCGAAGGACCAGCCGGCCGTTCCTAACTACAAAATGTCCGACATCGCGTTGGACAAGCCCAACAGAGTGCTGTCCACGCACGAGGTGAAGCAGAACAGCCGCAACCTCACCATCCAGGACTTCGGAGTGTGCGAGGAAGAGTTCGACTTTTCCAGGGCGAGCCAGGTCATCAACTACCTGATGAAGCTGTACCCCTTCTTGTCGTACGGAATCAAGTTCGACGAAGACCTGAAGTGGATCAGATACGACCAGCAGGCCCCGCAAGAATACGACATCAAAGAATACGACTTCCACTTCAAGTCCCTCGACGAAATCGGCGATCACCTGACTGGTGCCGCGCACTACTTGAGCGGGACGAAGCTCACCCACTGGCAGTTCGTGAAGCTGAGCATACCGGAGTGGCCCACGGCGAAGGCGGCCGTGGTTGTCACGATCTACCACACCCTCGTCGACGGCCCTGCGGTCATGCTGCTGCTGAAGAAGTTCAACCAGTGCTACTCGAACCTGGACCTTCGTCTGGACGAGACCCCCACTCCGATCCAGCTTTCCAACTTCAGGCCCGTCATGTGCTACAACGAAGAAAGAGACCTCCAGCCGGTCCGCGTCCAAGCTCAAAAGCAGTATCCGTTCACCAAAATAACGGGCCAGTTCAAGGACCAGCAAGCGGGCTCGAATCTGAAGTACCTCGACGAGTACGGCATTATCTGCCGCCACTACAAGGAAGAAGACTTCTGCAGGATTCGCGGGGTCCAGTACACCTTCTCGCTGTACGCCGTGCAGATGGCGCAGTTCGCGGGCTACGCGTACTTTAACAAAGATGTTGAGGTGAACAAGCCCTTCCTGGCGCTTGCTCCTGATCTTAGGCGCTACTATGATAGTTTCAAGTTAGGAAAAATTCCAAATTTAGACTTGATTAACGAAGTCATCGGCCAAGCTGCGATTAGTATTCCTCTAATTTCAAAGGGAAATATGAACACATCTTTATAAGAACTCGCGAACCAGTTCTAAACTCAGTTCGAAAACCAGAAATAGTCAGACGAGTAGTTCTGGCAAACTATAATCAACAGCGAGATGATCCCGATAACCAGCTACCTTCCACTTCCGTGCTCGATTTTAGTTTCAAACATCGGTAAGATGGACTTAGATGTTGGGCCAATCGTTCATATGATCGGCTAAACTACATCTGCTCACGTTTGGAATGAGCCACCAGCAGCTTTTAACTGTTGCATCAACAGGGGCAAACTTGGAATCGTTCTCACAGAATGGGACCTTAAACTATTCACTAATTAATAAACAGAGTGGAATGATATCGTATACAGAAGGATTCACAAACTTGTGATTGAAAGAGGAGCCGAGAACGTCTTCGTCAAAGATGTAGTGCAGTTGTTTGAAGAAATTTGGTCAAAGAAATGACTTTGTTTGTTCATTTATACAATTTATTGTATATTTCTATATATTTTCAATCTATACGAAAACTACACCTATAGAGGCAAAAATCGATGGCGTACACCCCAGCACTGGTATTGAAATTACACTGTATAGCTAGACTATCTTAGATAGGTGGTAATATACGGATAGATTAAAAGATTATTTTACATAAAATTTAATTACTTCCACTCTACTCCAATTCAAGTTAGTAAAACAGCTAATATTTTTGTAGTATTATATGAGGCAATAGCTGAAGACTTGGTGTTTCATGAACTTCCAGTGTATGATTATGTACCAACAAGATAAAGATAAAGTTACAACCAAAGTATATATTTTCACATTCCTCTACTTCAGAAAGTTAATTATTGTTGACTGGTCATAACTGAAATAATTAGTTTCGATTTTATAAGCTGGAGTGAAAGGAGTTCATGTTACTAATAATATATAGTTTAGAGATTCCAGCAGCTCTCGTTATGGTAGTTAAAATACTAAAATGTAATTAACTTTGATTATTGCAGTTAAACCTTCTAGCCCAGAAAGCCAATGACTATTTAAATATGTTGACTTAGGTACTCCTAATTGTCCATCACATTCATTCAGGTTCGCTCCGATACGATTCCCAATCTGTTGTATTTTCCCAAAAGTTGATTTTTGTAACTAAAAATGAATTTCTTGAACTCCAGAAGAATCAAGAGGCGATCATAGTTATATGATATAAAAGTATAGTAGTGATATATCGTTATTTGTAAATTGGAGTCAATTCGTGATTTACTAAAAAATCAAATTGTGGAAATCAATAATTTCAATAATTTGGGAATCGTATCAGAGGCCGCTGCTGAAACTGCCAGTTATAAATAGAGGTACATAAAGCAATATAATTTTACTGTATACGTAGTTCTGCCTAGACGGTTTAGTTGTGATAATTATGCTTTCACTAATTTTGTAATTTTGAACACAATAATACGAGCTGCCAGGTTTCTATTAAATTTTAGTATTAGTATTTATATAAATCCCACCTTTGTGTTTTAAATATTATATTTGAGTAGAGCTCCAATAACTACTTTTTGCAGCAAGTAAAGTAAAATATTTGATAAATTTTGAATTGAATATTTCTGTTATTAACACTATCTTATATATTATATTTCAACTTGAGTCCACGCCTTCAGCTGCAGTTTGTATATATGATAAAAATATGTTGTATTTAATAGTGATTTAGAAAGGAGTAGAGTGGTAAAGTTACGAAAAAATAAATATGTTCGCTTTAACATGTTTGTATATTTCTACCCATCAAAATCAATTTAACTAATAGTTACATCATAATAGAGGGGTGTACGCCATCGATTTTTGCCTCTATACTTGAAGATCATCTAAAAGTAAGCAAGGTGTGGTAATTTTATATCATGCCATAAATGTTTACACTATTTAAATAATAGGTTTTTATATCAATTAGTTATAAGCTAGTAGTTATAATATAGACGACTATAATCTGACCAAAAATGTTGGACAAATTTAGACAGACTATAAATAATTTGCAGCAGAAAGAAGTATACCAAAGCCATTAAGTTGTATTAAACATATAAATAGAACTGATAATGGTACAAATATCACAAAGTTAATATATATACTTTCTTAAAATTAATTAAATTGTAAAATATATTAATAAGTGTTTATAAATTAATATTATAAACCAAGTTCAGTGTTTTCATTTCCCATCAATTCACAATTTTATAATATAATATATAAATAGTGAAATATAAACATATATAAACACTATAACTTCACCAGAAATAAATTCTAATTAAAACAGACCGTCACCTTTAACGACAACTCAATATTATATTGTAAATACATAACATAATACTTCAGAGAATGCAATAAATACTACACCTTAATGAATATATTTTAATAAGAATAAATATACAGTAGCTGTAACATCTTACCACCATATCCACACCCATCATCTCTGAAAAGTTAATAACCTAGCATGTAATAATGTTATATAAATATTTACAGTAATAACGCGATAAAATATAAAACAATACTATCATTTCTGAATCGATATAATTTGATGATATCTAAAAAATTAACACCAAAAATATAGAGTCCTTTATGTACATAGTTACAGAAGTAAAGAACGCATTAAAATGAAAATAGCATTTTAAAATGTTCCTGTGATTGAAGTAATCGATTATTGAGTGGATGTTTTTGAGATGTACCAAAAGAGTGAGCCGATATATATTTTATTTCATTCATACATTAAGTAAATAAGTATGTTATAACATATTATTTAAAGTTAGACAGATAGAATTTTTGTATTAATCTTAAATTATCATTCCTGTATTATACCTGTACCTATAATACTATTCATACAGAGGTGTAATTAGAATAAGTGTGTATCACATATATTTCACATCAAATGTTCAGCGTGCCCAATTTGTTTGACTACTACCCGAAGGACCAGCCGGCCGTTCCTAACTACAAAATGTCCGACATCGCGTTGGACAAGCCCAACAGAGTGCTGTCCACGCACGAGGTGAAGCAGAACAGCCGCAACCTCACCATCCAGGACTTCGGAGTGTGCGAGGAAGAGTTCGACTTTTCCAGGGCGAGCCAGGTCATCAACTACCTGATGAAGCTGTACCCCTTCTTGTCGTACGGAATCAAGTTCGACGAAGACCTGAAGTGGATCAGATACGACCAGCAGGCCCCGCAAGAATACGACATCAAAGAATACGACTTCCACTTCAAGTCCCTCGACGAAATCGGCGATCACCTGACTGGTGCCGCGCACTACTTGAGCGGGACGAAGCTCACCCACTGGCAGTTCGTGAAGCTGAGCATACCGGAGTGGCCAACGGCGAAGGCTGCCGTGGTGGTCACGATCTACCACACCCTCGTCGACGGCCCTGCGGTCATGCTGCTGCTGAAGAAGTTCAACCAGTGCTACTCGAACCTGGACCTTCGTCTGGACGAGACCCCCACTCCGATCCAGCTTTCCAACTTCAGGCCCGTCATGTGCTACAACGAAGAAAGAGACCTCCAGCCGGTCCGCGTCCAAGCTCAAAAGCAGTATCCGTTCACCAAAATAACGGGCCAGTTCAAGGACCAGCAAGCGGGCTCGAATCTGAAGTACCTCGACGAGTACGGCATTATCTGCCGCCACTACAAGGAAGAAGACTTCTGCAGGATTCGCGGGGTCCAGTACACCTTCTCGCTGTACGCCGTGCAGATGGCGCAGTTCGCGGGCTACGCGTACTTTAACAAAGATGTCGAGGCGAACAAGCCATTCCTGGCTATTGTGCACGATCTCAGGCGTTATTACGATAACTTTAAGCATGAGTAAACAACATAGAATTTGGATTTGGTCAATGAAATAATTGGTTAGGTAGCAATAAGCATTCCATTAATTTCTAGGGGTAATTTGGATACTTCACTTTAGGAACTCGCAAACTAGTTTTAATCCCAGTTTGAAAACCAGAAGCAGTCCGATGATTAATTCTGGTAGACGCTCATTAACAGTGAAACGACTCCAATCACAGGTTATCAGTCATTTCCGTGCTCAGTTTTGGTTTCGAACATTGGAAAGATGGATTTAGGTGTGGGTCCGATTATCCACATGATAGGCCAAAGTACATCTGCTCACGTTTGGAGTGAGCCACCAGCTTCATTCTGCAGTTGTATTAACAGAGGAAAACTCGGAATCGTTCTCACAGAAGCAGATTTGAAGCTGTTCACGAAGGAATAAACGGAGTGGAACAATCAAGTTTACAGGAAAATTCACAAACTTGTGATTGAAAAAGGAGCGGAGAACGTTTTCGTTAAAGATGTGGTTCAGTTGTTTGAATAAACTTGGAAGAAGTGATTCAAATATATTTATACATTATATTATTAAAATTAATAAATCTCATATTCAATAATAACTCACTCATTCTTGTGATAGAAGTAATTGATTATTGATAATTAAAAATTTACAACCAAATAGAGTTAAATAGCTTGGAGTTTTTATAAGATGTATAAATTTAAAAGTTTACTATTTTTGGTTGTTAAAATATTATCCCCGAATTGAACAATAACTATATCAAAGAATTTAACTTATAACTTTGTTCTATAAAATCTATAGAAGGTCTGCACATGAATGGCCTTCAATCCTTAAATTTGTACAACAATAAACTTACTTCAATAGACCACATCATCACCTTTCCTTTACTTAAAGAATTGGATCTTTCTTCAAATGAAAAAATTGATATAAGTCCATTGCAATATTTACCAGAGCTAGTTAAATTAAATATTGATTATTGCATGTTGAAACATCCTAACACCACTACAAAGCCACAGTGCTTATATTACCCAATATATTGAAAACACCGCATTCGAACAACGTCCATTAACCAACTCTTCTGATGTAAAAAGCATCTATTCAAGCCTCAATTCTGTTTCTTTGACGGATAAATTGTTAATAATATAGTCATGGAACATGAGTTGACTGCCATTGAGAGGTGGAACTTTATAATAATAATTCTAAAATGATGTAGTTTTTATATAATACCATTATTCAAATGAAATCAAAGCACAATAACACTACATCAACCAGTTTAACCTTTATTTTGTATGAATATATATCACAATAATGATATAAGTATCATAATAATGTTCGTCACTTTATTTAATGCAAATGATTGTGACAGTACAAAATGCATTCTTTAATTTCGTAAAAATCATATAAATACGTTTTTTCACTAAATGATATCTAGCACACTGCTGAAAAATGAACATAATTCAAATAGTGACCAAGTCATTATGCACATGCAATATGAACACAAAATTTATTTACATATATATTTATATATTTATTTATATATTTATTTATTCTTCAGAAAAATCATTAAATTGTTGTTTGAAAATAATATAAATGAAAACTAATGCAACTATTGAGTACTTAGCTATAATATTGATTCCAAAACATTATAATTTAATGATTTTTCTTGCTTCTAATTAGTGAATTTATGCAGATTACTTATTATAGGATCTAAATACTATTACACCACACCTGTATCATATTAATTTAGTTAAAAAACACTAGTGTAATCATTTACATTTCATTGAGAAGTGTGTTAATATATTTTTATAATATTATTAATATGATGTAGATATTTTATAGTTAATTTCTTTTTATATAATTACAAATTATATAATTACAAATTATTCAGTTAATATATTGCAGAGATTTCGCTTTCAAGAGTAAATGAGCATGAACAGGAAGAAACTGATTAAAGAGTTATGACATTGTTCCCTGCTCTAAACTTAGAAGCACTACGCGTTGCCGCTGATAGTAACTTCAGGGATATACTTTAAAAATTACAGGTTCAATTCCTGCTTTGTGCACTTTTCTTACACATACTTACCTAATAGATTAAGTATATTAACATCTTAATTTTGAATTAAATCAATTGAATAACTCCAAATGAATTTCTATATCATTCAACACTTTCATCACATTCAATATAGAAGTGGTTATAATAGTATTATTAATATTTAGCTAATATAATACGAATTTATTAATTTATATAGATAGTACATGATAGTATACCACACCAAACACCGGCCAATTTCACCGGAGCGGCGCTTATCATACGCTAGTCCCAAGATTCATACTAGCCATCCCAAAGATAGTTACAAAGATAACTTCCGAGGTCAACAATGTTAGTTCAAGTGCCGAACTAACTTAGGTTGTCTGAGGAGGCTATTCAGAGTGACAATCCTATGATGTTGAGATTAATACTTGAGATTAATACTTTATCGTGTTATTACTGTGTTATTATTTTTAATGTTAATATTTTGAGATCAAGAGTGACAATCCTAGAAGATGAGGTATGATGTTGAGATTAGTTTGAGGTAACGTTATGTGTAACTTAGTTTGGATCTGTGGATTGTTATTATTTATGAGATTAAGATGGAATGATTGAATTGAACCATAGTACTGATGATAAGGTTACAGTTAAGTGAATTTTTTATATTATGACATTATATATAGGATTAACTATATAAATGATCATAATTATACACCAATATATTTATTAATAGTTTTAATTCAACAATATATAGTAAGTTATTTTTATGATGATTACTTTTATGATGATTAATAAAACTACTGGTTTCATTTTAATTTAACTGTGAAGTGTGTAACAATATTTTTAATATGTTTTTAATATCATGTAATAATATTACAGTTAATTTCTTTTCCCTCAAGAATAGATTTTAATAACATGACTCACTCAACAGCAACA
The DNA here is from genome assembly GCA_963988835.1 of Hexamita inflata. NCBI lineage: Eukaryota > Fornicata > Diplomonadida > Hexamitidae > Hexamita > Hexamita inflata. The sequence continues at coordinate 300,436 of CAXDID010001210.1, forward strand.
ATCCAACAATACATCTAAACGCAATATATAAATATATACTAGTTATTTTACCATATCCAAGTAAAAATAATATATATTTTAATAATTCTTGTGGTTAGTGATTCTCCAGTTAATTAAAATGGTTTTCATCTTTTTTCCAATCTAAGTGATTCTGCTCCCTCATTTATGTAACAGCTTTAATGTATTTACTATGATTTATTTACTAGGATTTATTTATTTACTATGATTTTAAGATATTATAAAATGACTCACTTAACTGTAACCTTATCATCAGTACTAAGGCTCAATTCAATCATTCCATCTTCATCTCATTAATCATGACAATCCACAAATCCAAACTCAGTTACACATAACGTTACCTCAAAACTAATCTCAACATCATACCTCATCTTCTAGGATTGTCACTCTGAATAGCCTCCTCAGACAACCTAAGTTAGTTCGGCACTTGAACTAACATTGTTGACCTCGGAAGTTATCTTTGTAACTATCTTTGGGATGGCTGGTATGAATCTTGGGACTAGCGTATGATAAGCGCCGCTCCGGTGAAATTGGCCGGTGTTTGGTGTGGTATACTATCATGTACTATCTATATAAATTAATAAATTCGTATTATATTAGCTAAATATTAATAATACTATTATAACCACTTCTATATTGAATGTGATGAAAGTGTTGAATGATATAGAAATTCATTTGGAGTTATTCAATTGATTTAATTCAAAATTAAGATGTTAATATACTTAATCTATTAGGTAAGTATGTGTAAGAAAAGTGCACAAAGCAGGAATTGAACCTGTAATTTTTAAAGTATATCCCTGAAGTTACTATCAGCGGCAACGCGTAGTGCTTCTAAGTTTAGAGCAGGGAACAATGTCATAACTCTTTAATCAGTTTCTTCCTGTTCATGCTCATTTACTCTTGAAAGCGAAATCTCTGCAATATATTAACTGCATAAAATCTGTGTTTGTGTTTTGTTGTTTTACATAGTAAGTTCCATACGGACTTCTTCCTGTATTACAGGGAGTGAAAGCAGGATTTCGTTCTAATTTATTTAAAAATTGACTTATTCTCTCCTTTCAGTACTATGTGGGGCTGATACCACTTATGGTATCAACGGCTGGGCAGGTATATCCGGTTTTCGTTTCGGCTTTTATTTCTTAGGCTTCTTCGATTTCGGTTTTACCTTTTCTGACTTTTTCTGAATCGTCGCTTGTACATTTGGTTGCGTCGTCTATATCATCACTTGCTAATGCAGCAAAGCGATTATTCTAATTCCCTGGAATTACGTCTTCATGATCGTTGATTTCGTCTCTTCTTATCACCTTTTTCTTATACATGATTGCTGTGCAGTTGGCTTTACATACTCCAAGTAAATTTCCTATCTCCTCGTATACGCTTTCCATCCTAATATCAAGCTCATCTAAAAATTCTCGCGATTTTGTGTGAATTGTACAGTTCTTTCCTATTATTATAGGAATAACTCTCAGCGGTTCGCCATTCTAATCCTTCATTTGTGCGTAATGATTTTATTTGATTCTAAAATATCTTTTAGTATCAAATGTGATACCTATATCGAGGTACACCTTCTTTCCATCAACTGTGATTTCAACATCTGGTTTCTTATTATTCAATGCTCTGTTATCATTTCCTGCTGTTACCTTAATCGCGTTGTACTTTTTCCTCAACTATTTCTCCAAATAATTGGCAAACACATCATGCACCTTAATGTGTATTTCATTTATGACCTTACATGCCTATTCGTGTCCTGCTTTTGCATTGCATCCACACAATTCGCAAACTTTAGGCATACCAACATCATACTTTCCAAACGCCAGATCTATTAAATGCTAAATAGATTCATTGGGAAGCATCCCATAACCCATTATAGCATATCCAACTTTTGGGACTGTATCATCAATCGTATTCTGCTGTATCTCTTTCGCGCGCATCTTTCCTTTCTTCTCCTTGAAGTAGTTCTTCGCAACCTCTGTTTGTAAATCAAAACCTACTTTGTGTGTAGGTGCATGATTTTTCGTTTTACTAATCATATCATCATGCATACTAGCGTAATTTAATCCAGGTAGTATCATTGACAGACCACCAATACATTTATATGCGCTCATAAAGGAAATTACCTCCTCTGTAGCTGCACCTGATTGTATTATTTGCTCCATGTGGTTTGCCAGAAGCTAATCAATTTCATTGTATAGCTTGATCGTTTATGCATTATTCTCCGCAACGTCAATTAAGGGCGCGTAGTTTGCTGCGGTCACAACCGTCTATCCAAACATAATCAATTTGTACTTCGTCGCAATACTCAAGTGTGCAAGTCCATTAACTTTTAACATAACTTTCTTCACCACCTATTCAGCAAGTGGTTTCGCAGTTTTACCAAATTCCTATCCAAGGAATGATATAATCCCCGTCTTACTAAACAGCTAATCATCAGTACTTTAACATTTTTCTTTGCTTAGCGTCAGCTTCAGCTCCTCAAACAAAATAATAGTTTCATCAATCGCTCTTTGCGTATATCCTGGCACCGTTATCAAACAAAAATCATCAGCATACATTATTGCGTACTTGTATCTGATTCCGTTCGCTTTTGCATTATTTGTTTTTTCAAGCAGTTAGTTAACCACACTACAGAACAAAATCATAGATAAACTATCTCCAATTTTCGTTCCTATCTGAGTAGTTTTAAACTCATTCGCCAACGATCCCCTCAATTAATTCATGACGTATCTCTGTTCCACATTCGATATCTCATTCAAATTCATTGCGTTCACAATCTCATTGTGACCAACCGATGGGAATGCTGCTTAAACATCAAACGTAGTGGCTACCAGACCGCATCTGATAGCTTCAGCTACATTGTATTTGCCTAATAACAATCCACATGGTTTCATCGCTAGCTAATTCGGATGTAAAGTAAAGTCATTACATAACTTCATCTTTAGTATCTTGTGATACATATTAAGTAGTATTTCGCTAACTACTATTTGCCGATATTTCATTTGTCCCGCTGCGTTTACCTTCTTTTATTCAATAGTCATTAATCTACCTTTAAACAAATTATGTTGTGGCATAATTTGAAATTGTTCTGAGTTATGATTATTCCATCTGAAAACTGGCGCTTTGGAACTCAAACTCGATTATTAGCGTGCGTCTAGAAATACTCTCGAAACCCGCACACAAATCGCGTCATATAATTATTTGTTGACTTAACTAAATATTATAATTGTGTCTCGAGTTGGAGTGAAATCGCTTTCATATTGACTATAAATTAATTTACTGTAATGAATTAGTGATTACTGGCCAATATCGTACATTGTACACCATACTCACTGCTCGAATTTTAAACTTCTACATGTAGAGGTAATTAACATGAAATAGAATACACAGCCCGCTTGTTCGTGTTGTTTCAGTATTAGAGCTACCTTGCAAAACGACTCCGAGTAAGACAATGTAACATGAGATACCAAACTCATCGCCATCGTAACTGGTAGCGTTCTTATGAATAAATAGAATCGTATCTGCGTAATCTTCTGCGATATTAATTATTTTGAATATACAACTTGGAAAGGTTATTAAAGCCAGTTTGACTTCCAATGTAACAGAATGAATACTTCGTTTGACCTCGTTTGACTTGTATGTGAATACTGCGAAAATTATCGCTGAATACTGCATCAGTAAGTTTAACTTAATCCCACTTACTGATTTCGCACATCCTGTCCGCCTTCGTGGTTGGGGCTTATATCATTATTTAATCTAAAATTCGTAGAGCTAAATATTTTACATATTTTAGCCGCGTCTTTGCTACTCTTCATTATTGTACCGGAGGCTCCCGTTGTGATAATAATCTAGAATAATCAAAGGCTGGCGATGTTATCCGGAGTTTAATAGAAGTCTAAAACATTAAAGTGACGGGTTAGTAAAAGAGACTCGGTCGAGTAAGAGAGTGAAATGGTTAATATTTAATTTGTGGTCTTCTTGCACACAGATAAGAAAGCCAGATAATTATACATATTACAATATTAACAACGTAGATATTTTGCTTTGGTTGTCTTTCGCCTCTTCTAAGTCAATTCAGTTCTTATTACCATTGAAGGCGTATTGTCTGCGGCCCACAAATGATGACCAATTCGAACTTCATGGTCGCCAGTTAGTTCGCGTAGAACTCAACAAATAAGTGTATGAGATTAAAACATAGACGTTGCCAAAATATAAAGAAAATAATTTCATGTATTTCGGGAAACGAATAGTGGTTCCAAAGAGCGCAAATGAAATTGTTCTGAGTTATGATTATTCCATCTGAAAACTGGCGCTTTGGAACTCAAACTCGATTATTAGCGTGCGTCTAGAAATACTCTCGAAACCCGCACACAAATCGCGTCATATAATTATTTGTTGACTTAACTAAATATTATAATTGTGTCTCGAGTTGGAGTGAAATCGCTTTCATATTGACTATAAATTAATTTACTGTAATGAATTAGTGATTACTGGCCAATATCGTACATTGTACACCATACTCACTGCTCGAATTTTAAACTTCTACATGTAGAGGTAATTAACATGAAATAGAATACACAGCCCGCTTGTTCGTGTTGTTTCAGTATTAGAGCTACCTTGCAAAACGACTCCGAGTAAGACAATGTAACATGAGATACCAAACTCAGGCCTTTGATAGGTAGGTGAATCCAGCGGACTTAACTTCTGTTACTTCTATCAAAACTATATTTTTCGCTATTTTTTGACGACTCCGTTACAATAAAATCATCATAATATTTTAATGGTAATAAGATATATTAATGTTACTCAAATATTTTAAGTTATATTTCTTTACTAATTCATATATAACTATATTATATTTATTTATAGTCAATAATACTATATAATGACATTATTTAAATGTTTCATCATGGAGTGAAAATACTATTCTGCACAAATAACTAATTTATGATTCATAAATACTTTTCATTTGCCGCTCCAGAACCTTTAATCATGCATCTAGAAGATTTTCAAGAAATAGAGACCATCCCAGCCATAACAAGACTAATTTATGACCTTGTATACGAAAGAAGATGTATCTGTTGAGCTCCAGTCCATTGAGAACAAGACTTTTGGAGCCATCGAAGAGACCTCATGACAAGCACTCAAGCCCAGCTCACCTACTACTACGCACACTTCTAGCGTGTTGCCGACTCCCAGAAAGCTACCCAGATGGCCACAGAATATCTGATCAATTGGTAGAAATAGTAAATGCTGGTTGGATTGAATAAACTAACGTGCGTGTGTTCATCATGTTGAAGTTGATTGAGTAGTTGTTGCTCTACTTATAGACACTGTCCACTCGATCCCAGTTAGTTCTGCTTTCTTCTTGGCGTTCTTCAGCGTGTGTGAGTGAATCTTTCTCCTTCATTTTTGTTCCTAGCTGATTATTCATTAAGATTTTTCATTGAGTTCATTATGCGTTATTCCTCAGTGATGATTCCTTGTATTGTAAAAGAAATAATACATGGAACAAAGAATTGAAAGAAGTTATGCCGAGAAATTTTGGTAGATGTTCAAATGCAAGTAATATTCAATAAGTAAACTATTGGAGTTACTTATATAAAGCCGCTAGATTCACCTACATATCAAGGGCCCCAAACTCATCGCCATCGTAACTGGTAGCGTTCTTATGAATAAATAGAATCGTATCTGCGTAATCTTCTGCGATATTAATTATTTTGAATATACAACTTGGAAAGGTTATTAAAGCCAGTTTGACTTCCAATGTAACAGAATGAATACTTCGTTTGACCTCGTTTGACTTGTATGTGAATACTGCGAAAATTATCGCTGAATACTGCATCAGTAAGTTTAACTTAATCCCACTTACTGATTTCGCACATCCTGTCCGCCTTCGTGGTTGGGGCTTATATCATTATTTAATCTAAAATTCGTAGAGCTAAATATTTTACATATTTTAGCCGCGTCTTTGCCAACTGCTTGAATAAATGTTTTAAGGCTTCATTTGTTTTATAGATATAATATCTCTTTGAATAGGAGAGCAAAACTGAATATTGGTAATGAATAATATTCACACAGTTAATATTCATAAATATTCTGAATGAGATGATCAAATTATTATTTAGTAAATGAAAAAACATCACTTGCCGACTTCCAGAGCCTTCATGCCGAGCTTGACACCCTGCTCGTAGCTCTTGGCGAGGACTTCGTCGTTGACCTGGAGCTTCCACTGGAGCTTGACCTCGTCGACGTTGGCGTTGCACTTCTTGAGGGCTTCGGTCATGTCGTTGATGGTCGGGGCGCCGGCCCATCCGTAGGCGCCGAAGATGGCTCCTGTCTTGCCCGCGAGGAGCTTGAGGCCTCTGCAGTAGCCGATGGCGCTTTCGACGAGCGGCATCATGGTGGAGTTGAGGGCCGGAGACCCGAAGGCGAAGCAGGCGCTGTCGTACATGTGGAAGGCGACGGCGGTGAGGCTGCATGCCTTGAGGTCGACCACCTCTACCATGGCACCGGTGGACTTGACGCCCTCGGACATGGCGATGGCTGCTCTGGCGGTGGAGCCGTACATGGAGTCGAACATGATGGTGACCTTCTTTCTGTAGTTCTATTTACCTTTCTATGTTATTTTTAATAATATCTGGTCAATTGTAATACTAAAATATTGTATTTTTATTACAGATACATATTTACAGATTATAAAATAGATGATTGAAATATAAGTATGTATTTAATGACAATAACAATTCTATAATTGTAGATAAAATAAAATGACTCACTTAACTGTATCCTTATCATCAGTACTAAGGCTCAATTCAATCATTCCATCTTCATCTCATAAATCATGACAATCCACAAATCCAAACTCAGTTACACATAACGTTACCTCAAAACTAATCTCAACATCATACCTCATCTTCTAGGATGTCACTCTGAATAGCTTCCTCAGACAACCTAAGTTAGTTCGGCACTTGAACTAACATTATTGACCTCGGAAGTTATCTTTGTAACTATCTTTGGGATGGCTGGTATGAATCTTGGGACTAGCGTATCAGCGGTAAGGCTCAATTCAATCAGAGATAGAGATAGATACAATATATTTTCAAAATGTTTATTTTCAAAATGTACATTTTTAGTCAATAATTACTTTATTTATATTATTGTGTTGTACTTATATTGGTTGTTAATATTATGACAATTCACACCAAATGTTAATATTTTAACTTTTATCAATACTCAGCCTCCTCTAGTGATTATGCACGGATTCGATGACTAAATGAGTTCACTCGTGAATTAAATCTAAACTTTAATCCCAGAAATTTAAATTAGGAATTGTGAAGTAGGTGATGGAGAAAACGCTACTGTGTTCATGACGATAGAGAATCAGGTCAATGAGCTTAGAACGTGCATTCTCAATGATCCGAAGCTCTCAAACGGTTTCATTGCGTTTGGTTATTCGAATGGTGGAACGGGATGTTTACGTTTAGGATTTATTTGGGTTGAAAACGTTGAACGAGCAGTAGAGGGTGAAGAGGATTAACACTGGGTTGACTCATTTGCAGTACGATAACGAGGACTTTGTAAAGGGGATGCTGGTTTAATGGATTATTATGGAGTGACTTCTTTACAATAAATAAAGAAACATTTAAAACTGTTTTTATACTCAAATTGATTTATGAGATTGATTATTCACTTAGTGAGTCATTTTACAAATGGAAATATGAAGCATAAATATAGTATGTAGAAAATTAATCAGCGTTTATTTTTAAAGTATACATATTAAATTTGAAATCAAAGCTGGTTTAAAAGTTTAAATTATCATATATAATATTACGAATCCATAAGCAATATAAACATAATGTGATATATAAGATAGTATACACGTACTATATCTCAAAACTACTATATTAATAAACATGAATGTTCAGTAAATACAGATTAATTCATGCATATTGGTTCATCCGCATCAAAATGAAATCGGTCAAAACAACCTAACAACTCCGCGAAGAGATTGCAGCGCTGTCGTAAAAATAAAAACAAACTGCATTTGAGCAGCAGCTCAACTTGACACAAGTTGATAAAACTGTGAACGAAAGCAACGATCAGTTCGTGCATCAGAACACATCCAGCCAGCTTACTCTGAAGAAGCTAGACTACGGATTATATCCCCAAAATGATGTCACAAAGTCCTAATAGGAATATCAAACACAGCGAAGCACATAAATCTCTCAAAAGAGCATAAACATCGACAAGAAGCTGTCGGAGAGCACGAAATAGTTTGAGCTGCAATATGATGTGGACGAGTTAGAAAAATAAGTACGTAAGTAAATATTTCGTCAATAAATAATCTAGAAACAGCTCGAAAATTCTAGAAAGAGTCTGGACGATATGTTTTCAGAAAAGCTCTTATTCGAATCCCGTGGCCAGACTCTCCGTTCAAAGTGACTACTTTTTACAAAAAATCTATATTTACTAACGTAGTATTTAATTCAATATAATTCATTATATCGCTTGATCTTTATTAAATGCCATAAAATCTTATTTTTGATTAGAACTATCATTTTATTATACTGTACTCGAACTAATCTTTTTAGTATTGTTGTTTTTATATTGTTGTTTGGAATACATAATTGAGTATATTTTTATTCATTGGATTAATAATTATAGTGCTTATAAGGTGAATTTAATAATTAATACCAAATTAATCTAAATTACATGTAATTTAAAATTAATTAGAATTAATTAAATCTTTTAGCCGTTTTTCGACTTACTACTATCTTATGTGGTATTTAATTTTTCACTCCCTAAATGGGGATGTAGCATTGCACGTCAGTTTAACAAAATATATCATATGACGATATACCTGTAATAAAACTAAATTTAAGCGCAAAAGCTGAAGGATCAATGAGCTATAGCAGTACTTCTACAATGTCTAATACAGATTTGACAGAACTATAATAGTAGCTACAAAAATGCGTCTATACAAAATTTACTTAGCCTGACCATCAAATGAAAAGGAGGAAAAATGGGATCCGGCCAATAATTGAGGAAGAAGAGAATCCCTATAAGTTAGATTTTACTGATGATTTATTTAAAGATCAATTTGCAATATTAGATGATTTTGATGAAGAATGATGTAGCATATAATACCATACTTGCGTATTGACATTCATTGATCAAAAGTAATTTGTTTAAATCTAAATAAATAATTCGAAATTAAATTAAACAATAATATAGTATATTATTAATAATGTAATATGTATTTCATCAAATCACTTTTTGCCTTATCTCGAGTTTTGCGTTTGCTGTGCGGAAATCGCGCCAGATCCTACGAATACTTATCCGAGTGAGCTGCTTCCTAGTTGTAATCCGCTTCTGCTTGGTGGTGGTGCGGTTCTGATGCTTTGCAGGAATTTGTTGCTTTGTGAGACGGTTTGGCTTAGTTTATTTTTGTCAACTTCTACTCCGCTTAAGCTCATGAGGCCGGTGTTATTAAGTTGGCTTCCGTTTACGTTGGACCCGTGTCCGTGTCTTCTGTCGTCCTTCCACATGCCCTCGTAAACTGAGTTGTCAGCGAAGCGCATGGAGCCGATTCCGTCTCTCATGTCGTTTCTCCAGTCGCCTGTGTACTGGCTTCCGTCGCAGAACGTTTTTACTCCGCGTCCGTTCTTTTTGTCCTCAGAGAATTGTCCGTCGTACCTACTTCCGTCAGCTTCTTCGAGTACGCCGTGCCCGCTCCTAACCGATTCTCTGAATTCGCCCCTGTAAACGGAGCCGTTTGGGTACCTGATCACGCCTGATCCGTTCCTCTTATCGTTGTAGTAGCTACCTGAGTACGTTTCACCGGTTGCTGAGATGTCAGTACCTTGCCCTTGGCGCATCCCCTGAACGAACTCGCCCTAGTACCTGGTTCCATTTGAAAGTTGGATTGAGCCCTGTCCGTGAGCGAATCCGCCCCTGAATTAACCTTCGTAAACGGACGAGTCGGGGAACTCAACGCGAACCTTTTCGCAAACTATTTCATCGTTTCTGAACTCGGCTATCCACTTCTGACCGTCTGGGAGGGATAGAGTGCCCTGACCATGGCGCATGTCGCGGCTCCACTGACCGTCGTAGAGAGAACCGTCGGCGTAGCGCATTACACCGTGTCCTGAGCGCTCGTCGTTGCACCAGCCGCCTGAATAGCTTGGGACAGCGTTGTCGCCTGGTTACGTGGCGTATTGCATCGTTCCGCGCCCGTTTCGCTTGTCGTCCGTCCACTCACCGGAGTATTTTGCATCACCGTCCTGCATGGTGCCCTAGCCGTGACGTTTGCACGAGCGGAAATCGCCAGTATAAGTTGCACCAGATGAAAAAGTCAATGAACCCTTGCCGTTCATCAAGCCGTGAGACCACGCACCAGTATAAGACGCGCCATCAGAGAATAAACAACTGCCTTGGCCTTCTGGGACATCGGCCTGGAAATTACCCTCGTATACCTCACCAGTTGCATAAGAAAGCTTACCCGGGCCGTCAGCGCGCGCACCACTGTCGAACACTCCTTCAAACACATCACCGTTAGACATAAATAACGTACCCTCGCCCTGCGGACGATCACTGGACCACTAACCCTTGTACAATGAACCATCTGGATAACGGCACACACCATATCCTGACCGAACACCGTGCGCAAATTCACCCTGATACGATTCGCCGTCAGCTGTCTCTAATTCACCGACACCGTGTCTTGTATCATTCATATAATCTCCTTTGTATCTATCTGCTCGTAAATTAGGCAAATTTGGAGTCTGTGATAATAATGAAGATGGAACTCTTGATTATTTCATATTGCGCGGTGTGAACAATTTAACATTAGTAAAATAATAAAATTTAACTGTCTATATTTCCATTCCATAATCCTAACACCATGACAAAATTGAAAATTCATTTATGACAATATGAAGCTACAAACTGGAAAACAATACATTATTCATAAATATATTGCAATGCTATATATCGATATAATTAAGATATAAATTAAGCATATTTCTGTTCTAATTTAACTATACTGCATTTTGATTCAATCTGTGTCATCAAAATCCTTTACATATATAAGCTATCATTGTCAATTATATATAGAAGCAGAGATAGAAGAGAAAGTATAACTATAGAAATAGTATATCTGTTCCAATATATAAACGATGAAAACACTAGAGTGATAAAGTTTAGTTTTACAGTAAGACTCTTATATATAATGACTTTGTTATGTTTAAGTGTAAAATACGTCTTTTATCGTCTTTTTTAAATCATATTATTTAACTACATTTCAATTTACTGTTGTTACACCGTTATATAGAAATTCTGAAGTTATAATTTACAATACCAATTGAATTACATTAAAAGTAATTTTTTGTACATCTCATAATATTACGGTAGGTAAGCTAAATACCTAAAAATGTTGGTTGTACAAATTTCCAGATTTGGAATTTGAAAACATAAAGCAAAAGTCACCATCAATATTTTAAGTTATATTATGTGTTGAAATGTGCATTTGCCGATTATGGCACCACATCATAAATGAAATCAACTGGGGTCTGGAAGTAGAACTTCTCGGAAATATTCACCGATTACTTGAAGTAATAGTATAATCCGCAGGGTTTAACTACGAATCAGGTGTTTGAGACGTACTAGAATTTAAATGAGGGAGCGAGAAGGGGTATCTGGGTGTCTATAGGTAAAATACTCGGTATTAAGTCCAAGGAAGTGCACGACTTCTTCCACAACACGTGGGTGAAGCAGTTTTACGACGACATCAGCCTTTACAGATGCGACCTCGTTGAAACCGTTTATAACATGATAAAAGCAGGTGGCAAGAAGATATCCGAGGCCGTTAACTGCACCATCTCACAATTCCAGAAAATACACCCAGAGCTTAAAGTTCACCTTCAGTCAACGTACAGTTTTGTTTATACCCAAGTAAAACGAAGAAATGACAAAGAAGAAAACTAACCACAGTCAGTTTAACGCTAAAATACCTAGAGCGTTCCAGATATCAAACCACCCGAAATCAAATTTGATATTAACGATTTTCTGCTGAAATTGAACGAAATTTCTACTAAATGAGTGTATTATATTATTCATATAATTATATGTTAGAGTAGCAAAAGAATTATATTGCAACATACAAATATTTGACGAGTGTAACTAAACTGGTATCTGCGGATTATTATTATTATAAGCTTAGAATGATTAAATTAGTTATTAAATTGAATTTTTGAATAACTAGCATATTATTTTATTATACAGTATAGTACTAGTATGTATTAATGCAATAAATGAAAATTGATCACATCTTACTTAATTGCGCCAATTCCTTGATTCCCTGCAAAATTTTGACTTTTTCGCTGGAATTAACAACATGTTCAACTGTCTTCAACCATTGTAAGTAAATATTGAACTCTCCAGAATCTAAACCAGAAGCTTTAACGGCATCAGAGATCATTTTAATTGAGTCGGCTTACGCAGCAGCTAATTCACGTTTAACAATGGCAGTAGCTTCATTAATGATAATTTAGCTTTAATTCTAACCAGCGGTTTCAATTTATTTAACTTGTGATTGTCCTTCGGCATAAATCTTGCAACGTTGTCTATTACCATCAGCTTCGACTAACATCTTACGTCTAAGTCTTTCAGAGGTTAACTGTTCAGCCATAGCGGTCAAAATATTCTGTGGTGGATCAATTTCAAGAAGATCAACATCAAGTAATTCAATACCCCAGTTTTTGCAGGTTAAATGGATTTTATGATGAGTTTGTCTTTTAATTTCTTCACGAGAAGCTAATGTGTCATCAAGGGTCAACTGTCCTATAATACCACGAATGGTAGTAGATAGCAAAATGGAAATGGCTTAGTAAATATCAGCAGTTTCATAAACAACTAATATTGGGTTATCAATCTTAATGAATGCCATTGGGTGAATAAGAAGTTAGACGTTATCACGTGTTATAACTGGTTGACGAGGAAGTTCAATAATCTGTTCTCTTAAGTTAATAATTGGAGTTTTGCTTACAGTGACATCTTCATGCTTAGATGCTTTTGAATAATGAATATGGTAATCTGTGTGAGTTATTGGAACGGATTTATCTGCGCATGGCATTAAGCAATGACATCCTGGTTCTAAAACTTCCTTAAAAACGCCGCAATGCTCTATAACTATGGCAGTTTAGTATTGCACTATTCTGACGTACTTAAACATGACAATTGAAGTAACAACTATCAAGAATATTGCCAAAAACACTGCTCCTACAATTTCTTCAGCTTGGTATGAGCTAGACATTATAAATAAAGTGTGGAGTGAGGGATTATTTTTGATAATCAGTAAATAATTATATTTTGCATTATTTAGCATTTTCAAAATCCATTTCAAAATGATTGTTATATTTTTTGATCTAATAGTCGGGCATGAGCGGAAAGTCCTGGTGTTTAAAATTAATTTCCTAGCTATTTTAACATAAAATCATCCTCTTTAAGATTCTCCGTTTGCTCCAGCTTGAGCTTGTCCGTCATAATATGTCAGAAAGCTCTTTTTCTATTTGTGTAATTGGATTTGGACAACTAAGATATTTGAGAGTCAATAATAAGCATCGCCAGCTATAATGAAAGTAGCAAGAGTTTGAGTCAAAATTAATTTTGGAATATGGCATTTCAAACTTGGATTACAACTCTGTAATAGATATGTGATCCACTCCGTCATTTGAAGACATTTAGGCAAATCAAAAGAGGTCGGGATTATATTGTTTAAGAACTAAATCAGAAATCCAAAACGTGGCGTCCGCGTTATTATCGAATTTCTAGCGTCTGACGTTTACACTTTCCACCCCAATATGACTAGACTCGTATCTCGCTGGACACAAGAGGAAACGAAAATGCTTAACAGCCTGGTGACCAGGTTCAAAAAGAACTTCAGGCGGGTGGCGGACCACTTCCCTGGCAGGACATACAGCCAGATCAGGAGCCACTTCTACAACCAGATTTACAGGAGCGAGAGGGGCTCGTTCAAGGACAGCAGGAGCCACCCGACTCCGGTTCAATAACAGGAGGCGCAACAACAGGAGGTGTCGTTTTACTACTTCACGGAGCTGTTCGAGTGACATTTTTGTTTGGTTCTGTGTTCTTTGACGAACGATGAAGCCGAAGCCCGGACCACTTCCAATCAGTGAGCTTTAGACTTTAATATATTAAATGTGTTTTGTACCTGAGAATATTGTATTGTAAAACTCCTTTAGTTTTTTTAAGCAAAGCAAATAATAATTAATATATAGATATATTATATTACAATTTTGATTAATACCTATACAAAAAAATACTTTGATTACTTGTAAGTTTACTGGTTAATACATTCCTGATAATATATAACAAAGAAAAATAATCAACTATAAGCTATTAATAGCACTTAGAATATTTTAAATTTTTGAACATATAAAAGAAACGCTCGATATGGATCTATTCCTGTTGTTCTGGAACAACCTAAGGTACTATGACACTCGTGGTAACGTTAACCTAGCAGAAGATCAACTCCAAGATTTAGACGAAAGCGGATACAATACACGAGACTACGTCGCTTATATGGAATTTGCGAAATCCTATGAAAAAGAACGCCAAGTTGACCCTGTGCTAAATAGAATAAACGCGCTTAGGCTGAAGTTGTAAGAGTTATGGATGCTCAGTTTCGCGAGCAACAACCCAAATTTGATGCAGAACGTTGACCAGCATTTAATCTTGTTGAGCGGAGACATTTTGTTTTAAGCGCTCAATTCAGATAAACCTTCTGGATTCGATGTAAATATGACGTGCAATAATTTTACGGGTTACATCTGTGGAATATAATTGAATCCAACTGGTGGAAATGACTATATCAAACCAGAAGCGCTCGAAAACGCGTTCAACATAGCTTCAAGTTTTAAATCAATAATCAACGCAGAGCATCTGAACAGAGTCAAGTTCGTTCACAAAACACGCAAACTGAGCAACCGAATATTTATGTTACTTTTACAAATATCTGTTTTCAACAGTTTTCTAGTATTTAAAAGCTAGAATCCAAAAGTGGTTTGCAGCATCAAGGACTTCTATTTTTGGTTAGCCAGCGAGTTACGAAACTAAGCCAAATATCACAGGATACGCTATCTATCAAGGCATGGAAATTATGATCTTCCTAAAATATAGAAAATCATAAGAAGTCACTCTGTTAAAGGAATAAAGGCTAATAAAGTTACAAGAAGACAATGTGCGTTATGCTTCAAAAAACATATATCATGTTAGCACTGTCGGGCATGTGATTCTTTTTACTGTAAAGAATGCTCGGCTGTGCATATAGATGATATCATTCAAACTTTGTAACTCATTTGAAAAATGATATCAAGATGTTGATCTTGAGACCTATTCATATGTGGAGTGTGTATAAGTGCGTCTACGATTTATAATATTGAAAATCAACACCCCAAATGAAAAAATGGATTATGTAGGAAATATATATACTTAACGTATATCGGCTCATATATACTTAACTCATATATACTTAACAATGGATTTCCAAGAGCGAATAAATATGAATGATGTGAACATATTTCAATAAAAATAATTAAATGTAAAATAGGTACTGTTGAAGTAAATAACGCCAGCGATCAATATCTGTTTTTACCAATTTTCTTGTTGATCAATAACAGTATTTTATTAAATACCAGTTAAATAAAATTAACATCAACGTGTGTAATTCTGTTGAGTGAGATAAAGAACGCATTAAAATGAAAATTTCATTTTAAAATGTTCCTGTGATTGAAGTAATCGATTATTGAGTAGATGTTTTTGAGATGTACCAAAAGAGTGAGCCGATATATAACATGACTCACTCAACAGCAATATTATAGAAATAAGTGTAAATAAGTGTGATAATAGTGAAATATTAACTGATACTAGTATTTTTAGCGAAATGTAATTTATTGTTCCACATCAAATAATGTCGGAAGAATTTCCTGTTTTAAACGATAGTGAACATTAACATACAATATTCAAGCTATTTCAACAGCATTATAGCAGAGAAATTCTATCAAAAGTAGCTCTAGATACATCACTTTTTATGAGAATACGTTATGGTAGAGACATAACTTAACTTTCATTTGATAGGTTATACCGACTCATTTCCGTCCTACTAACAATGTGCACGAACCCGGTTCAGCACTTCGTTGACTACTGGAGCGATGACCCAAACGTCTGCAACGATTATATAAAAGAAACGCTCGATATGGATCTATTCCTGTTGTTCTGGAACAACCTAAGGTACTATGACACTCGTGGTAACGTTAACCTAGCAGAAGATCAACTCCAAGATTTAGACGAAAGCGGATACAATACACGAGACTACGTCGCTTATATGGAATTTGCGAAATCCTATGAAAAAGAACGCCAAGTTGACCCTGTGCTAAATAGAATAAACGCGCTTAGGCTGAAGTTGTAAGAGTTATGGATGCTCAGTTTCGCGAGCAACAACCCAAATTTGATGCAGAACGTTGACCAGCATTTAATCTTGTTGAGCGGAGACATTTTGTTTTAAGCGCTCAATTCAGATAAACCTTCTGGATTCGATGTAAATATGACGTGCAATAATTTTACGGGTTACATCTGTGGAATATAATTGAATCCAACTGGTGGAAATGACTATATCAAACCAGAAGCGCTCGAAAACGCGTTCAACATAGCTTCAAGTTTTAAATCAATAATCAACGCAGAGCATCTGAACAGAGTCAAGTTCGTTCACAAAACACGCAAACTGAGCAACCGAATATTTATGTTACTTTTACAAATATCTGTTTTCAACAGTTTTCTAGTATTTAAAAGCTAGAATCCAAAAGTGGTTTGCAGCATCAAGGACTTCTATTTTTGGTTAGCCAGCGAGTTACGAAACTAAGCCAAATATCACAGGATACGCTATCTATCAAGGCATGGAAATTATGATCTTCCTAAAATATAGAAAATCATAAGAAGTCACTCTGTTAAAGGAATAAAGGCTAATAAAGTTACAAGAAGACAATGTGCGTTATGCTTCAAAAAACATATATCATGTTAGCACTGTCGGGCATGTGATTCTTTTTACTGTAAAGAATGCTCGGCTGTGCATATAGATGATATCATTCAAACTTTGTAACTCATTTGAAAAATGATATCAAGATGTTGATCTTGAGACCTATTCATATGTGGAGTGTGTATAAGTGCGTCTACGATTTATAATATTGAAAATCAACACCCCAAATGAAAAAATGGATTATGTAGGAAATATATATACTTAACGTATATCGGCTCATATATACTTAACTCATATATACTTAACAATGGATTTCCAAGAGCGAATAAATATGAATGATGTGAACATATTTCAATAAAAATAATTAAATGTAAAATAGGTACTGTTGAAGTAAATAACGCCAGCGATCAATATCTGTTTTTACCAATTTTCTTGTTGATCAATAACAGTATTTTATTAAATACCAGTTAAATAAAATTAACATCAACGTGTGTAATTCTGTTGAGTGAGATAAAGAACGCATTAAAATGAAAATTTCATTTTAAAATGTTCCTGTGATTGAAGTAATCGATTATTGAGTAGATGTTTTTGAGATGTACCAAAAGAGTGAGCCGATATATAACATGACTCACTCAACAGCAATATTATAGAAATAAGTATAGCCATCCATTGTCTATTTTCTATTGCACAATAAGGGTTTTTCATTGTCCCAGACAATAGAATACAATGAAGTATAGGACAATAAGAGCATACATTTCATTGCTAAAGTGGAATATTATTCACTTATATGCATAAAATAAAAATGTTCGCGCTCCAATATTTTCCACACCTCAATAAATGCAACTCAAAAGTCAATCTTTACAATTATGATTTAAAAGCTAAAAACAGTTTCTATAATATTTATAATTACCTCTTATTGTCAAAGCGTCATTTTAGCCCACGGAAAATGAACAAAAACGATGAAAATCAAAATATTTTAGTTGACTCCATATTATAGTGAATATGTTTGAAATATGATGCAAAAATTAAATTTACAATATATTTATGGTATAAATTCCATAAAATAGAAATTAAGGAAAAGTGACAAAATTCTTATTGTCATTTTATATGTTATTGTGTCACACAATAGAGACAATGATTGTCTTATTGGCAATTATTGTCAAAAGTGCTCTTATTGTCTATTGTTGGATGGCTATAGAAATAAGTGTAAATAAGTGTGATAATAGTGAAATATTAACTGATACTAGTATTTTTAGCGAAATGTAATTTATTGTTCCACATCAAATAATGTCGGAAGAATTTCCTGTTTTAAACGATAGTGAACATTAACATACAATATTCAAGCTATTTCAACAGCATTATAGCAGAGAAATTCTATCAAAAGTAGCTCTAGATACATCACTTTTTATGAGAATACGTTATGGTAGAGACATAACTTAACTTTCATTTGATAGGTTATACCGACTCATTTCCGTCCTACTAACAATGTGCACGAACCCGGTTCAGCACTTCGTTGACTACTGGAGCGATGACCCAAACGTCTGCAACGATTATATAAAAGAAACGCTCGATATGGATCTATTCCTGTTGTTCTGGAACAACCTAAGGTACTATGACACTCGTGGTAACGTTAACCTAGCAGAAGATCAACTCCAAGATTTAGACGAAAGCGGATACAATACACGAGACTACGTCGCTTATATGGAATTTGCGAAATCCTATGAAAAAGAACGCCAAGTTGACCCTGTGCTAAATAGAATAAACGCGCTTAGGCTGAAGTTGTAAGAGTTATGGATGCTCAGTTTCGCGAGCAACAACCCAAATTTGATGCAGAACGTTGACCAGCATTTAATCTTGTTGAGCGGAGACATTTTGTTTTAAGCGCTCAATTCAGATAAACCTTCTGGATTCGATGTAAATATGACGTGCAATAATTTTACGGGTTACATCTGTGGAATATAATTGAATCCAACTGGTGGAAATGACTATATCAAACCAGAAGCGCTCGAAAACGCGTTCAACATAGCTTCAAGTTTTAAATCAATAATCAACGCAGAGCATCTGAACAGAGTCAAGTTCGTTCACAAAACACGCAAACTGAGCAACCGAATATTTATGTTACTTTTACAAATATCTGTTTTCAACAGTTTTCTAGTATTTAAAAGCTAGAATCCAAAAGTGGTTTGCAGCATCAAGGACTTCTATTTTTGGTTAGCCAGCGAGTTACGAAACTAAGCCAAATATCACAGAATATTCGTTTTAAAAAAGAAAGGATAATATGATTAACCAAAAGTATAGAGAATTATTCGGATACATTCAGTAAAAGGAATAAAACATCGAAAAATTACGTAAAGTAATTGTGTATTATGCTTTAAGTGTGCATCATGTTATTGTAAGGCGTGTAACTATTTTTATTGCAAATAATGCTCTGTAGCTCATGTTGATGATATACTTTAAACTATATCATTTTAATAATGAACAATCAATAGCAATTTAAACCAAATTAAGTACTAAAAATTTAAAAATATCATTTGACTTTATTTGTTAATATGTCCATTTAACTATACAATAATTAAAAGACCCGGGTCGTTGGTTACCTTGGCTGCGGGGGTGCGCCGTACATAGGTGTATCTAAAACTAATGATCATTCGCGTGGACTTACAGTTCCTGTACAGAAGACCGAACTAGTATAAACGAAAGTAAGTGAGTGGGATATATAAGTACTATTTAACCATATATAACCATATTATACATATAGAACACGCATCTCAAGAATATGCGGCGAGGAACGAGAAGCGCAACCGATTGAACCCATCATCGATCCCACTAAACAAAGCTGGTATTCCAGCAATGCCACTTCAGCTCTAACGTCCATAATTAAAAGTTAAAGAAGTGTTTAAATAATCAAAAAATGTTTTAAGCCAGATATTGATAATTTTGTACTAAATTATACTAATAATCTAAGCACCACTTCAAACATGCAGACTAGAATCAAATGGTTATAAACTGACATTGATCAATTAGTAAAGCTAGTGTCAAAATAAAATAATTCTAAACGTATAGATTGGGATTTGGTATCGAGCGAGATGTATCCTCCCCGTTCAAGATAGCAGTGTAAATCTTTTTATACAAACATATTAAAGAAAGAGCTCAATGTAGAATAAACAACACACCATGTATGGACGAACGATGAAACATTAAGAATGGCAATAGAGGTAACTAAATAAAGGTTAGATAAGAAGTAAATTCATGATGTTTATTTTAAGCACTTGAGCTAAAAGTAAGTGAATTGCTAATATACAAATCTGAAAAACTTCTAGTAGCAAATGATCCAAACATTAAAGGAAATTTAGATTGATAATTCAAAAATTAAAGAATTAAGCTAGACCGATTTGATTAAGGGGGTTCAATTCGTAGCGTGTACAATAACAAGAATAAATAGTTATGTATAACAGGCAGTTGTTGGAGTGTAAGAACAGCAAGAGTCCAAATTTCATTATTAAACTTCCCTCAATCCAACAAGGGAAGAAGTAGAGGCGTCCAGTAAATTATTCGCAGGGATAGACATGAAGGCAGTTGAGAAAATATTTGAGAAGGAGATTGAAATTCGTTAACGTTCAAAGTGATTGAATATTTAGTATAATTTATATTTTTTGACTTTTCATTTCTCCTTAACAACGTGTATTTTCATTTTCTACAACCTTTATTTCCACACCGCAATGAGTTAAAAGTAAGATGATTAGAAGCAAGAGCGGATGTTGATCAAGCCGCGTGTATCTCTGGACGCTGATTTTATTCCAGAGTCGCTCAGGCCCATGTTCAACAAGCTTTTTTACTATTAAAAGGAGACCGTGAACTGGGTCTTGAGCAAGTTCCTTCTGTCGGACACTTACTGTCAGGCAAACAATAACGACCCCAGTTGCACGCTTTAATTCAAAACGTTCCAGGCAGTGCGCGGGCTCCTCTGCGGCCACTCACCCGGTCTGGGTAAGACCCCAATTTCCTGCTTCACCTTATCCGTATTATTTGCTCAGAATAAAATCAGGTTCGCGATGGTGATCGTTCCAAAAACAGTCACTGAGCAGTGGAGGAGCCACCTAAACATATGGTGCCCAAACGCTCATGTTTGCGTTTACAACGGCCCAAAGCGCTCTGCCGAACTGGCTCAACTTATGGAGAGCAAGAAGGGGATCATCCTCACCACCTACAGAACGGCTGACATTGACGCTGATGAGGTCACACGCGTATTATTTAACAACGCAGAAAAAATGTACAACACACAGCAGAAGAACATGCGCAAGGCCGAAGAAGAAGCAAAAGAAAAGAGATAAAAAATTCAAGCGCTGAAACAGAAAAACGACCTGCTAAACAACGACAAATTCGCAATCTCCATCTCAGAAGACGGATCCGAAATTCAAGAATAAATAATGCAAGTAAACGCAGTTTAAGTCATCCCGTTCAGAAAATGCGCAGTAGACTTCATGATACTCGATGAAGCCACAGAAATCAAAAACGAAAGCTCAAGCTGCCACCAAAGAATCAAAACAATCAGCACATTCTTCAAACTCGCGCTCACAGGTACACCAATCATGAATAACATCAAAGAACTCTACAATCTCATAAATTTCCTCAATTAAGGCTTCCTCGGAAATAGAGCACATTTTGTTAACGAATTCGATAAACAAATTAACGTTTCAAGGCTCAAGGACGCAACTGAAATCTAAAAATCAGTAGGAAGAGCATTACAAAAAGACCTTATTAAATCAATCCAACCAATTTTCCTCAGACACACCAAAGAATAAGTAAATGCCCTTTAAACAAATAAAATTGAAGTAATTATGTGGATGAGCCTATCTGAGGTGTAAAATTAAATCTACACAGGATTCGTGTCAAGCAAAAAATTTACTAACGACTTGAAATTAACACTTGAATCAAAAACTGTTCCTTTCCGACTCATCACGATTCTCAGGAAAATATGTGAAAACATGATGCGCCTTAATAATAAGGAAACTAAGCTCTTAGAATAAGAAGATAAAAATCGTTTAACTGATGAATAGAAAAATTATTTGAATATTATTGGAAATCGTGTTAAACTTGATGATCTCAATGTTGACTCTGACGACGAGGAAGCTAAATAAGAAGTTAACAACACAATATTAAATAATTACTTTAATTAAGGGGTTGATAGCATTATTGAGCAAAAATCATTTTAAACTCTTAATAAATATTGCTCTGTAAAATAGCACTTACTTACCCAATTAGTACTTAAATTTATTCAACATAAATAGAAATGCTTAATTTTCACAGAACACACAACAACTCTCAATCTAATTCAATTATAGTTGGAAGATTTGGGAATAAACTTTGTTAGAATAGATGGCTCAGTAACATAAACGCAGAAAAGATAAGAAATTTGCAATTCTTTCAATGTTAATCCATAAATTAGTTGCCTTCTTATGACCATCAAAGTTGGAGGTATGGGTTTAAATCTTTAAGCGGCCTAAAGGGTTATCATATTCAGTCCAAACTGGAACCCGAGTATTGAAGAATAAGCTGTAGCTAGAGCATATCGTATTGGATAAAAATAGGATGTTGTTGTGTACAAACTTGTTGTGAGGAACACAATAGAAGAAAAATTAGTTGCCAGATAATTCCACAAATTATAAGTTGCTGATCAGGTAATGCAAGATATGGACGCCAAGGTTAAAGTTGCATCAGGTGATATTACTGAATTATTTGTCAGAAGAGAAGTTGAACTTGAGAAGCTGTCTCTATAGAACAAAGAGCAGCAAAAATAATTACTCCAACATAGGTTAGACTAACTTATCAAGTAATAAAATGTCGAGTACAATAATTAAAATGTTATGATAGAGCGTCGGAAAATGATGTTGATTGAGGCTGCTGGAGGAAACATGTTAAAGTATGGATAAATGATTAGCACGTTAAATAGTTAGCAGCACTCTTCTCCTGAATTGCTTGAGATTGGGCACCAAATATTTTTAACTAAATAGGAATTGGCTAGGTATGAGGTAGTTTCGTTGGAAGACACGTTAAACTAAATTACCGATTAGTCTAAAATTGATTTCAAGTCAGAAAAGGCGCTTTTGGACGAAATAATAGCTGCGAATCAGGAGTTCAATGTGTCGATTTCGGTTGTGTAGCACAGTGACATGTTAAAGAACAAAGTGGACGACGATTCCTCAATTGAGGAGATAGACCCTGTATAAGCCAAGCTCGAGGACGGTGAGCCGGTGTATGACACACAATCGTACAAATCATATGCGATAACCAAAATCAGCGATTTGCGTGAGCAATACGTGCAGGACGTTGAGCAAATCGAGCGCAAGCACATTGAAAAGCAGGAAACCGAGATCCTGCCCGAGCTCAAGGAAATCATCGACAAACGAAAGCAGAAGAGCAAAAGCACCGTCAGTCAGAAAGACAGCTTCATAGCCTCAGATTCAGACTCTTACACCGAATCCTCTACTGATTCCTCTTCAAATAACAACAGTAATTATAATAATAATGATTATAATAACAAACAAATAAATAATAAGTAATAAAATAACAAATAAAGAGAACATGAAAAGGACGATTTGTCGTCATCAACTAAAGAACAGCCTTTGAACGATTTGTTCAGCATTTTTAACATAAAAAAGTTCGAGCCGCCGAAGGAGAAGAAAACGGATGAAACCGAAATATTCTCCTCCAGTGACATCCAAGAATTCAAAGAAAAAGATATGAACACCCAAAAACCGGTTCAAATTATTGACATTTCCTCTTCAGAGTTCTTCTTCTCAGTTGATGAGGACAAAGCTGAAAAATAGATTGAGAAAGAGAAAGAAATAGATGTTGACTCATAAATGACAGATGATATCTGAAAGGTGTGTGATTAAAGATGTTATTATTTAATTATAATGAATAAGATAATATTTTCCGTATATTCATTAACTGATTGAAAATAAAACTGACGAAAGACGCGTTATATGAGTTCTTTTTACGTTTTTTGACGTTTGCACCAAAAAATAACATTTTTCACTGAAAATGCTGAGTCATCGACATATATATACATATATGATAAATAAATAGCTAAGAAGCAAATCTGAGAGATGAGCGCGTTGACCGGAAGGCGCCCACGGCTGGCTGGCTCAGTGAGTTAGTGGTGACTGTATCTATTTGTTTTAACATACCAACTTGGGCGGTAATCTTGGAGCGCGCTTTTGGTTCGCGCCAAGTATATAAATATGAAAGAGTCGGGAAAAGTAAATATAAGATCACTCAGAATCCTCCACGAAGGCGGAGAACGAGGTGGATGGTCGCTTCTTTCTAGATGTTGTAGTCGGCGAGAGTGCGAGTGTCGTCGAGCTGCTTTCCGGCGAAAATGAGACGTTGCTGGTCTGGTGGGATGGCTTCTTTGTCCTGGATCTTACCCTTCAGGTTCTGAATGGTGTCGGTTGGCTCCACGTCGAGCGTGATGTTCTTTCCGGTTAGGGTTCTTACGAAGATCTGCATTACTGGGGAGTGGTTAGGGTGACGAATGGTTTCACGCAACGACTTTTGTAAAGAAACAGAATTGTGGCGCACACGCGAATGCCAAGCCATTGGCGTATTTTCCACCCCATTATGTTGGGAAAAGTCCTAATCTGAGAGTCGATCGCTAAATATTTCTAAATATCGGCCTTTGGTGACACACGAAAAGCAGATACCAAAGACGCCAAAAACGCGTTTTACGGATTCAAAAGTGCTGGCGGCTGCTCCTTGACCCGGAAGACGCCGCGGCTGGCTGTCTCAGTGAGTTAGTGGTTACTATATCTATTCGTTTTGGCATACCAACGTGGGCGGTAATCTTGGAGCGCGCTTTTGGTTCGCGCCAAGTATATATATATGAAAGAGTCGAGAAAAGTAAATATAAGATCACTCAGAATCCTCCACGAAGGCGGAGAACGAGGTGGATGGTCGCTTCTTTCTAGATGTTGTAGTCGGCGAGAGTGCGAGTGTCGTCGAGCTGCTTTCCGGCGAAAATGAGACGTTGCTGGTCTGGTGGGATGGCTTCTTTGTCCTGGATCTTACCCTTCAGGTTCTGAATGGTGTCGGTTGGCTCCACGTCGAGCGTGATGTTCTTTCCGGTTAGGGTTCTTACGAAGATCTGCATTACTGGGGAGTGGTTAGGGTGACGAATGGTTTCACGCAACGACTTTTGTAAAGAAACAGAATTGTGGCGCACACGCGAATTCCAAGCCATTGGCGTATTTTCCACCCCATTATGTTGGGAAAAGTCCTAATCTGAGAGTCGATCGCTAAATATTTCTAAATATCGGCCTTTGGTGACACACGAAAAGCAGATACCAAAGACGCCAAAAACGCGTTTTACGGATTCAAAAGTGCTGGCGGCTGCTCCTTGACCCGGAAGACGCCGCGGCTGGATGTCTCAGTGAGTTAGTGGTTACTATATCTATTCGTTTTGGCATACCAACGTGGGCGGTAATCTTGGAGCGCGCTTTTGGTTCGCGCCAAGTATATAAATATGAAAGAGTCGAGAAAAGTAAATATAAGATCACTCAGAATCCTCCACGAAGGCGGAGAACGAGGTGGATGGTCGCTTCTTTCTAGATGTTGTAGTCGGCGAGAGTGCGAGTGTCGTCGAGCTGCTTTCCGGCGAAAATGAGACGTTGCTGGTCTGGTGGGATGGCTTCTTTGTCCTGGATCTTACCCTTCAGGTTCTGAATGGTGTCGGTTGGCTCCACGTCGAGCGTGATGTTCTTTCCGGTTAGGGTTCTTACGAAGATCTGCATTACTGGGGAGTGGTTAGGGTGACGAATGGTTTCACGCAACGACTTTTGTAAAGAAACAGAATTGTGGCGCACACGCGAATTCCAAGCCATTGGCGTATTTTCCACCCCATTATG
This sequence comes from Hexamita inflata, assembly GCA_963988835.1. Lineage (NCBI taxonomy): Eukaryota > Fornicata > Diplomonadida > Hexamitidae > Hexamita > Hexamita inflata. The sequence continues at coordinate 326,407 of CAXDID010001210.1, forward strand.
TTGGGAAAAGTCCTAATCTGAGAGTCGATCGCTAAATATTTCTAAATATCGGCCTTTGGTGACACACGAAAAGCAGATACCAAAGACGCCAAAAACGCGTTTTACGGATTCAAAAGTGCTGGCGGCTGCTCCTTGACCCGGAAGACGCCGCGGCTGGCTGTCTCAGTGAGTTAGTGGTTACTATATCTATTCGTTTTGGCATACCAACGTGGGCGGTAATCTTGGAGCGCGCTTTTGGTTCGCGCCAAGTATATAAATATGAAAGAGTCGAGAAAAGTAAATATAAGATCACTCAGAATCCTCCACGAAGGCGGAGAACGAGGTGGATGGTCGCTTCTTTCTAGATGTTGTAGTCGGCGAGAGTGCGAGTGTCGTCGAGCTGCTTTCCGGCGAAAATGAGACGTTGCTGGTCTGGTGGGATGGCTTCTTTGTCCTGGATCTTACCCTTCAGGTTCTGAATGGTGTCGGTTGGCTCCACGTCGAGCGTGATGTTCTTTCCAGTTAGGGTTCTTACGAAGATCTGCATTACTGGGGAGTGGTTAGGGAGCCGAATGGTTTCACGCAACGACTTTTGTAAAGAAACAGAATTATGGTGCACACGCGAATTCCAAGCTATTCGCCAATTTTCCACCCCATTATGTTAGGAAAAGTCCTAATCTGAGAGATGATCGCTAAATATTTCTAAATATCGCTTTTACAGGCACTCGAAATGCAGATATAAAAGACGCCAAAAACGCGTTTTACGGATTCAAAAGTGCTGGCGGCTGCTCCTTGACCCGGAAGGCGCCCACGGCTGGCTGTCTCAGTGAGTTAGTGGTGACTATATCTATTTGTTTTAACATAGTAACTTGGGCGGTAATCTTGGAGCGCGCTTTGGATTCGCGCCAAATATAAATATGAAAGAGTCGAGAAAAGTAAATATAAGATCACTCAGAATCCTCCACGAAGGCGGAGAACGAGGTGGATGGTCGCTTCTTTCTAGATGTTGTAGTCGGCGAGAGTGCGAGTGTCGTCGAGCTGCTTTCCGGCGAAAATGAGACGTTGCTGGTCTGGTGGGATGGCTTCTTTGTCCTGGATCTTACCCTTCAGGTTCTGAATGGTGTCGGTTGGCTCCACGTCGAGCGTGATGTTCTTTCCAGTTAGGGTTCTTACGAAGATCTGCATTACTGGGGAGTGGTTAGGGAGACGAATGGTTTCACGCAACGACTTTTGTAAAGAAACAGAATTATGGTGCACACGCGGATTCCAAGCTATTCGCCAATTTTCCACCCCATTATGTTGGGAAAAGTCCTAATCTGAGAGTCGATCGCTAAATATTTCTAAATATCGGCCTTTGGTGACACACGAAAAGCAGATACCAAAGACGCCAAAACGCGTTTTACGGATTCAAAAGTGCTGGCGGCTGCTCCTTGACCCGGAAAGCGCCCCGGCTGGCTGTCTCAGTGAGTTAGTGGTTACTATATCTATTCGTTTGGCATACTAACGTGGGCGGTAATCTTGGAGCGCGCTTTTGGTTCGCGCCAAGTATATAAATATGAAAGAGTCGAGAAAAGTAAATATAAGATCACTCAGAATCCTCCACGAAGGCGGAGAACGAGGTGGATGGTCGCTTCTTTCTAGATGTTGTAGTCGGCGAGAGTGCGAGTGTCGTCGAGCTGCTTTCCGGCGAAAATGAGACGTTGCTGGTCTGGTGGGATGGCTTCTTTGTCCTGGATCTTACCCTTCAGGTTCTGAATGGTGTCGGTTGGCTCCACGTCGAGCGTGATGTTCTTTCCAGTTAGGGTTCTTACGAAGATCTGCATTACTGGGGAGTGGTTAGGGTGACGAATGGTTTCACGCAACGACTTTTGTAAAGAAACAGAATTGTGGCGCACACGCGAATTCCAAGCTATTGGCGTATTTTCCACCCCATTATGTTGGGAAAGTCTAATCTGAGAGTCGATCGCTAAATATTTCTAAATATCGGCCTTTGGTGACACACGAAAAGCAGATACCAAAGACGCAAAAACGCGTTTTACGGATTCAAAAGTGCTGGCGGCTGCTCCTTGACCCGAAGACGCCGCGGCTGGCTGTCTCAGTGAGTTAGTGGTTACTATATCTATTCGTTTTGGCATACCAACGTGGGCGGTAATCTTGGAGCGCGCTTTTGGTTCGCGCAAGAGTATATAAATATGAAAGAGTCGAGAAAAGTAAATATAAGATCACTCAGAATCCTCCACGAAGGCGGAGAACGAGGTGGATGGTCGCTTCTTTCTAGATGTTGTAGTCGGCGAAGTGCGAGTGTCGTCGAGCTGCTTTCCGGCGAAAATGAGACGTTGCTGGTCTGGTGGGATGGCTTCTTTGTCCTGGATCTTACCCTTCAGGTTCTGAATGGTGTCGGTTGGCTCCACGTCGAGCGTGATGTTCTTTCCGGTTAGGGTTCTTACGAAGATCTGCATTACTGGGGAGTGGTTAGGGTGACGAATGGTTTCACGCAACGACTTTTGTAAAGAAACAGAATTGTGGCGCACACGCGAATGCCAAGCCATTGGCGTATTTTCCACCCCATTATGTTGGGAAAAGTCCTAATCTGAGAGTCGATCGCTAAATATTTCTAAATATCGGCCTTTGGTGACACACGAAAAGCAGATACCAAAGACGCCAAAAACGCGTTTTACGGATTCAAAAGTGCTGGCGGCTGCTCCTTGACCCGGAAGACGCCGCGGCTGGCTGTCTCAGTGAGTTAGTGGTTACTATATCTATTCGTTTTGGCATACCAACGTGGGCGGTAATCTTGGAGCGCGCTTTTGGTTCGCGCCAAGTATATATATATGAAAGAGTCGAGAAAAGTAAATATAAGATCACTCAGAATCCTCCACGAAGGCGGAGAACGAGGTGGATGGTCGCTTCTTTCTAGATGTTGTAGTCGGCGAGAGTGCGAGTGTCGTCGAGCTGCTTTCCGGTACCTGGTGACATTATACTGTTTGAAGAGCAGTTTAAGTACAATGTAGTTATATTTTATACTTTAAAGTATGTAAAATTTTCATTTCTGAAGAGATATTTTCTATTACCTGCTCGTAAAATTCAACATTATCTTAAAATTTAATGAAGCCGTGAAAGAAATTTAATAATTTTTTGGATATCTCTTCTTATAATATAAATTACTTGGTTAGACAGAAAGTATAGTTATGTATCCAGAGATTTAATGAGTTATTGATTGATTGGCTAGATTTAATAACTGATTACACACAAGTTACTAAATGCTTAAATTGCTACCGCATAATAATTAATCATTACCCACTTCAATCAATGTCAGAAGAAATTCCAAAAGTCAATGTTGAAAAGAACGTCTTTACGTTCAGCAAAGATCTCAAGTATGTTACAAGAAATGTATCTGATTTTCGCGCCAAAAACAAAAGCAAAGCTAGCGCAAACGATGATTCAAAGTTCGGAGCATGTCAGTCATATTTAGACTCGCCGGGTTTTTGGGCTCCTCGTGATGGATGCAAAGTGGCAGGACAATATATCGAGTTTGACTTTAAGGAAAAAATAATAGTTGGACGAATTGTAACCCAAGGATCAGAAAACTGCTGGGTATCTTATTACAGAATCGAAAGCTTTGTTGATGGATAATGGTGTAAAGTGTAAGAGCTTCCAGGAAATACAGATGGTGATACAAAATTGGTTAATTACACATCAATAATTGCTGAAAAACTTAGGATTTACCCACTTTAATTTAACTCAAGTATTCGATTGCGAGTTGATGTAGCTGTGTGCAATGATGCAAGCGAGGAAAATGTTGACCGAGTATATAGAGAAAATAAAACAGCAGAAAAAGAAGCTAATGCTGCTGAACTAGAAATAAAATATTAAATGTTGAGCGAGAAACTCAATAAATAAATGAGTTAAAAATATAAGAATAGTGTTTAAACTCACAAAGTCTCTGTTAATAGTGTTTCTGATTATGATTAAATATAATTATGTTAATTTAAGAATCAATATATGTGCTAATTAACTACTGATGGCAATTTTGAAATATATTGTAGTGATTACTAGAAAGTCATAAACTAAATCGTTGACATTAATCCTGTACTTAAAGCCACACATGAAGAATACCGCTCACTATACATTAATAAAGATAATGAGTTGGAGGAACTTGGTTTTGTATCAGATTTTTAAGTCAGTAAACTTAAAGTATATGATTGTCAAAAGGTTAAATTTAATTAAAATTGTGGTGCAACCATTGTAGAAGCAGGTAATTGTGGTTTATCTTAGTATCGTATTAATGGTGTTGAAAATTGGCTACAATTAAGAGAATTGTATTTACCAGGTAATTACTTGGTTGAAAAATTAGTTCTGCCATCCAATGTGCAAAAACTTACTGTGTCTTATAATCAAATTATTTTTGCAGAAAAGTTTGCTGAATTGAACAATTTAACCGAATTATGTCTATCGAATAATTTAATTAATAACATTGAATCTTTGGCTAAATTGAAGAATTTAACATTTTTAAATTTACAATAAAACGAAATTTCTAATATTGAAGCATTATCTTATATAACTACTCTTACACATCTAAATTTAACTTGTAACAAAATTACAAATATTAATTCTTTAGCAGAACTAACTGATTTGAAACACTTAGCAATAGCTAGAAACGACATTTCTAATATCGAAGCGTTATCTGAATTGAATAATTTAACAGAGTTAATTATGTATTGTAATTAAATAACTAATATTAATGCATTATCAAAATTAAATAGTTTAGTATTACTTGATTTATCATACAATTAATGTGATAATGTCGAATAATTATCCGGATTGAAGAATCTTACGTATTTAAATTTATAATAAAATAAACTAACGAATATTGATGCATTAATTAAGTTGATTAATCTAAAATATCTAAATTTGGCACATAACAATCTTAATGATATTGAATCATTGTCAGCTTTAACAAATCTAACTGGATTATATTTGGGAAATAATTCTATTACCAATATAAAAGCTTTATCTATGTTAAAGAACCTAATGTATCTTTCTTTGGAAGAAAACAAAATAACGAATATAGAAATTTTAGCGGATCATATTAATCTACAGCGTCTTAAATTAGCATCAAACTTAATTTCCAATATTGATGCATTGAGTAGATTATTGCTATTGAATCATTTAGATTTGTCATATAACTAAATTTTCAATATTGATGTATTGGCTGGATTGAATCGTCTATTAACATTGCATTTATCATCAAACTAAATTTCTTAAATTGATTAGTTGGCCAAATTGATAAATTTGAAATAATTACGTCTTAACGACAATAAAATTTCTAGTATTGAGGGCATAGCAGAAATGAATAAACTCGAGTATTTGTGGTTAGGATATAATGTCATTTCTAACATTAATCCTTTGAAAAATATAAATTAGTTAAGAGAGCTTTTCCTTGAATTTAATTAAATAGAGAATGTCGATGTTTTGCATTATTAATCTGGCTACATGATAGAACTCAATTTAAGAGGAAATAAAATTTAGAATATTTAGCCTTTACACACTAAGTACCTTTCTAGGCTAGATTTGAGATAAAATTACATTAAAGACTTTTCAATGCTATAAAATGATGAAAATTTTAGGAATTATTAATTGGACGAACAAAAGTGATTTACATTTTATGATATTAGATAAAACAATAATTTAGAAGTTTCAGATGGTATACACCATAAAATCATATTAATTATAATAATACATAGAGAAGTTCCGAAAAGTAAGACTCAACTTGGTTCGCGTCAAGTATATAAATATGAAAGAGTCGAGAAAAGTAAATATAAGATCACTCAGAATCCTCCACGAAGGCGGAGAACGAGGTGGATGGTCGCTTCTTTCTAGATGTTGTAGTCGGCGAGAGTGCGAGTGTCGTCGAGCTGCTTTCCGGCGAAAATGAGACGTTGCTGGTCTGGTGGGATGGCTTCTTTGTCCTGGATCTTACCCTTCAGGTTCTGAATGGTGTCGGTTGGCTCCACGTCGAGCGTGATGTTCTTTCCAGTTAGGGTTCTTACGAAGATCTGCATTACTGGGGAGTGGTTAGGGAGCCGAATGGTTTCACGCAACGACCTTTGTAAAGAAACAGAATTGTGGTGCACACGCGAATTCCAAGCTATTGGCCAATTTTTCACCCCATTATGTTAGGAATAGTCCTAATCTGAGAGATGATCGCTAAATATTTCTAAATATGGCCTTTGGTGGCGCACGAAACGCATGTATAAAAGACGCCAAAAACGCGTTTTACGGATTCAAAAGTGCTGGCGGCTGCTCCTTGACCCGGAAGGCGCCGCGGCTGGCTGTCTCAGTGAGTTAGTGGTTACTATATCTATTCGTTTTAACATACCAACTTGGGCGGTAATCTTGGAGCGCGCTTTTGGTTCGCGCCAAGTATATAAATATGAAAGAGTCGAGTAAAGTAAATATAAGATCACTCAGAATCCTCCACGAAGGCGGAGAACGAGGTGGATGGTCGCTTCTTTCTAGATGTTGTAGTCGGCGAGAGTGCGAGTGTCGTCGAGCTGCTTTCCGGCGAAAATGAGACGTTGCTGGTCTGGTGGGATGGCTTCTTTGTCCTGGATCTTACCCTTCAGGTTCTGAATGGTGTCGGTTGGCTCCACGTCGAGCGTGATGTTCTTTCCAGTTAGGGTTCTTACGAAGATCTGCATTACTGGGGAGTGGTTAGGGAGCCGAATGGTTTCACGCAACGACTTTTGTAAAGAAACAGAATTATGGTGCACACGCGAATTCCAAGCTATTGGCCAATTTTCCACCCCATTATGTTAGGAAAAGTCCTAATCTGAGAGATGATCGCTAAATATTTCTAAATATCGGCCTTTGGTGGCACACGAAATGCAGATATAAAAGACGCCAAAAACGCGTTTTACGGATTCAAAAGTGCTGGCGGCTGCTCCTTGACCGGAAGGCGCCCACGGCTGGCTGTCTCAGTGAGTTAGTGGTGACTATATCTATTTGTTTTAACATAGTAACTTGGGCGGTAATCTTGGAGCGCGCTTTTGGTTCGCGCCAAGTATATAAATATGAAAGAGTCGAGAAAAGTAAATATAAGATCACTCAGAATCCTCCACGAAGGCGGAGAACGAGGTGGATGGTCGCTTCTTTCTAGATGTTGTAGTCGGCGAGAGTGCGAGTGTCGTCGAGCTGCTTTCCGGCGAAAATGAGACGTTGCTGGTCTGGTGGGATGGCTTCTTTGTCCTGGATCTTACCCTTCAGGTTCTGAATGGTGTCGGTTGGCTCCACGTCGAGCGTGATGTTCTTTCCAGTTAGGGTTCTTACGAAGATCTGCATTACTGGGGAGTGGTTAGGGAGCCGAATGGTTTCACGCAACGACCTTTGTAAAGAAACAGAATTGTGGTGCACACGCGAATTCCAAGCTATTGGCCAATTTTCCACCCCATTATGTTAGGAATAGTCCTAATCTGAGAGATGATCGCTAAATATTTCTAAATATGGCTCTTTGGTGGCGCACGAAACGCATGTATAAAAGACGCCAAAAACGCGTTTTGCGGATTCAAAAGTGCCGGCTGGCTGCTTCTTGACCGGAAGGCGCCCACGGCTGGCTGTCTCAGTGAGTTGGTGGTGACTATATCTATTTGTTTTAACATAGTAACTTGGGCGGTAATCTTGGAGCACGCTTTGGATTCGTGCCAAATATAAATATGAAAGAGTCGAGAAAAGTAAATATAAGATCACTCAGAATCCTCCACGAAGGCGGAGAACGAGGTGGATGGTCGCTTCTTTCTAGATGTTGTAGTCGGCGAGAGTGCGAGTGTCGTCGAGCTGCTTTCCGGCGAAAATGAGACGTTGCTGGTCTGGTGGGATGGCTTCTTTGTCCTGGATCTTACCCTTCAGGTTCTGAATGGTGTCGGTTGGCTCCACGTCGAGCGTGATGTTCTTTCCGGTTAGGGTTCTTACGAAGATCTGCATTACTGGGGAGTGGTTAGGGTGACGAATGGTTTCACGCAACGACTTTTGTAAAGAAACAGAATTGTGGTGCACACGCGAATTCCAAGCTATTGGCGTATTTTCCACCCCATTATGTTGGGAAAAGTCCTAATCTGAGAGTTGATCGCTAAATATTTCTAAATATCGCTTTTGGTGGCACTCGAAATGCAGATATAAAAGACGCCAAAAACGCGTTTTACGGATTCAAAAGTGCTGGCGGCTGCTCCTTGACCCGGAAGGCGCCGCGGCTGGATGTCTCAGTGAGTTAGTGGTTACTATATCTATTTGTTTTGGCATAGTAACTTGGGCGGTAATCTTGGAGCGCGCTTTTGGTTCGCGCCAAATATAAATATGAAAGAGTCGAGAAAAGTAAATATAAGATCACTCAGAATCCTCCACGAAGGCGGAGAACGAGGTGGATGGTCGCTTCTTTCTAGATGTTGTAGTCGGCGAGAGTGCGAGTGTCGTCGAGCTGCTTTCCGGCGAAAATGAGACGTTGCTGGTCTGGTGGGATGGCTTCTTTGTCCTGGATCTTACCCTTCAGGTTCTGAATGGTGTCGGTTGGCTCCACGTCGAGCGTGATGTTCTTTCCGGTTAGGGTTCTTACGAAGATCTGCATTACTGGGGAGTGGTTAGGGTGACGAATGGTTTCACGCAACGACTTTTGTAAAGAAACAGAATTGTGGTGCACACGCGAATTCCAAGCTATTGGCGTATTTTCCACCCCATTATGTTGGGAATAGTCCTAATCTGAGAGTTGATCGCTAAATATTTCTAAATATGGCTCTTTGGTGGCGCACGAAAAGCATGTATAAAAGACGCCAAAAACGCGTTTTGCGGATTCAAAAGTGCTGGCTGGCTGCTTCTTGACCGGAAGGCGCCGCGGCTGGATGTCTCAGTGAGTTGGTGGTTACTATATCTATTTGTTTTGGCATAGTAACTTGGGCGGTAATCTTGGAGCGCGCTTTGGATTCGTGCATATATAATTATGGAGTGATAAATGTATTTTTGAGATTGAATTACGAAGGTGGGAACGAGGTGGATGGTGTCAAAATGTGAGATGTTGTGAGTATATATGAATGGTACAACTTTAAAATTGAAATCACTTTTACAGTTATTCTTAATTTATATCTGTTTCCAAAACTACTTGTAAACAAGTAGGTAATTGTTAATGCACTAATTATAGTATCCTGTATCTCAGTCTAGGTTAAATTTTATTAGATTTTGCTTAATTAATGCATTTTAAAGGTAGCATCAAATCCCAAATGTGAATGGCGATATAAATACGAATATTATTTGGTCATTAATTTAGTTTTAAGTCGTAGAAATCATATTTTTTGAACGTGTTTATGATTCTTAGAGATTCTTTGATTTCGTGTTACAATTTGAACCTGATATTTCTAAAGTTGTCTGTAAGCTGTTCTAGATCCTGATTTGTGCTTTCAAATCGTTCAATTATATTTTCTTTGCACATTATTTATTTGTACAGTAAGATGTCTTTTATTGTCGGAACTGCTTAATTGTAAATTGTGAACTGGTTGAAGTTTAAGTGGTTTTTAATTGGGTCAAAACTTGTGATTTTGTTGTAGCTTATGTTCAGTTATTGCAACTTCAGTTTATTTAGCGGTTTAATATCCATAATTTCGTTGAAAAATAGGTATAAATTTTTAATTGCTGTAAACTACTTAACGGCTTGATATTTCTTATGGAATTACTGCTCAAATCAAGAGTAATTAGTTATTTTAAGTGTGAAAGCTGATTGATATCGCTTATGAAATTATTTTACAAACTTAATTATTACAATTAAGTGTATTTCTATATTCCATCAATCTAATTCAGTTGCGAGAACTTAACCGTTAAATTTATCACGTTTTTAAGCGGAACTTCAAATTTTACATTTATTGTATTATGCAGGATTAACTCTATGATATCATCACTATCAAACTATGATAAATTTTAAATAGTAGGATCATTTCGTACTTTAGTTATACTACTGTTAAGTTTCATGCGATTCTATTTTTAGCGTGATATCTTCATATAGTGGAGTGAAGTATAAGTATAAGATAGTTTTACTTAGTGATATAAGGTCTTATTTGTTAAAATGCGTTAAAATACTAACTGCACCTTTTTATTAATATACTGAATTGATATACTACATAACCTAGCTTACAAGGGTAGAATGTTCTTACAAGGTCATTGTATATACACCATTATTATAAATACATTTACCTCATTTATTATACATTTTACCGCTTCAATGAATTACGCTCAGATATCGGAGGAACTACTTCTCTTCCAGAACTTTGAGGAGAATTTAATTCTGTAGTCTGATCACATAAGAAAGTAGCGCGAGGCCCGTGTAATCTCAGAACAATAATAACAGTTCAGGAAGGAGAACGCCGTTTCCCACACGAATTTCAACTCGGTTAAACAGTCCGTTGACAGCGTTCTGAACAAAATAATCGAGTCTTTGAACGAGTAATTACAGTACGTGAGTTTAAATTCAGAGCTGAAAACGGAGCACATCTCAAACGCATTCTCCTTCGTAAACTTCATTCAACAGAAAAATGAAGTGCAAATTGAAGAGCTGAAAATGATCCTGGGCGATAAAACGTGGACGGTGAGCAGAATCCTAGCGCTCGTCCAGTCAATAATCCTGTTCCCGCTCAGATCCTCGCCAAATGAGCAGATCCAAACGCTCATAACCGGAAACAAGGACATATTCAACGTTCTACTGCAATACAAAGACATCGCAACCGCATTCACACAAAGAAGGCTCCTGAAGCGCACATCAGTCCAATAAAAGAAACAAAAAGAATACCCATTCAAACCAAACATCGTCGTCGACGAAGCAAGAGTAGAAAGCAAATACATAAAACTCGAAAAAGACATGATAGAACACAACGTACTAAACGGACCCATATTCGAATGGTACGATAGAAACCAAGCATGCGAACGCCTCAAAATCGCTAAAGTCGACCGCCTTAGAGAATCACAATGCCAAGACCAAATCAGAAATAACACATTCAAACCAGAACTGTCTGTTAGAATCATCAAAGATAATGTTGTTGTTAAAGGCACTGATAAATTCCTACAAAGAATAAAAGAAGGCCAGGAAATAAGAGCACATGAAACTAGCTACCACAAACCCACTGACAGGTTACCAGACGCATTCTACCGCAAAGCTGATAGCAAAGATGATTGTGAGTTATTATGAATACAATACCTTTTTACAATTATGATGAATCAACTAGTGTACCATTGTATTATTTTATTATATTTCATGTAATTTTTCAAATGTACATTTCATGTCCCATTTTTACTAACATCATACTTTGTGTCTGTTCAGTTATTAATTCAAATACCATCCAAATACTTGTGTTTTCAAATTTGTACTCAGTTAATTCAAACAGAACATAAAGGAAAGCAAATTTAGATCTTGATTTAACCAGCTTTTATAAATGTCTGTCATGTATGTTGCATTTTTTCAAAATTATCGCTCCACTCCACAGATGTAGTTTGTTGAATATTTCAAAGGTCTTCCAAGGGACCAGAAAATATTGGTGGGTATATTTATATATGCTTTGTCTGCCTTCATTATTTCAATGATAATTCCAGAGAAGTTTAGCAATGCTATTTACGTGCTTTTGAAGCCATGCTTTTGGGCGAGAAGCGTGCCAAGAAGCTTTCTTTTGAAATCCCACGCAAATCCTTCCATTTGTGCGGATCCATTGCTGCTATTTTGATGAAGAAAATTGGTAGATGGTAATTCAAGCAGCTATCCTTCGTGGGCCTAACTATCGCTCTTTTTGTGGGAATTTTGGAATACATCAGATTCCATAATAAGAAAGTAAATTAATGGGTGCGTGAGAACTTCAGGAGTGTTATGCGCGAATCAGAACTGGACCACATAACCGGAATCGTCCCTTTTATGCTCGGAATGTCTCTTACCGCTCTATTTTTCAAGAAGGAAACCGTCGAATTCGGTTTGTACTGTTTATTCTTGGGTGATACCGCAGCAGCATTCGTTGGAATCGCATTCGGAAAGAGGATCTTTAAAACGAATACAGCTAAATCTGTTGAGGGATTCTTGGGATGCGCAGCTGTGTGCTCGTGGCTCACCGGTGTAGTTGGGCAATTTAATGTTGTTAAGGGGTGCCTGTGCTCGGGTCTTGAAGTACTGTGCGGAACTGTAATAAAGCTTGATGATAACATGGTAATCCCACTCGGGAGCGCGCTCATTTTAGCCGGGTACCAGGAAGCTGTAGATGAAGCTAAGTGGGTTTGGTCACACTTTAAGTGATGATTTAATATTTTCAATTATTTGATGACATATGTCATTTAATAACACTAAATAAATATTAGGTTAAGTTTAGCTTTTCTTGAGTCACTCGACCTTGAAAATTTCTTCCGCTTCCTTTTCTTCAGCTTCTTCCTTTTCAGCTTCAATTCTGCCTCTAACTTTTCTTTTCAAATTTCGAACCTTTTCAGCTGATATCTTTAATCCTGCAAATACTAAAAGCAATTCAAGCATTTGAGCTTCTTTGTATTACAACATTACACAAAGATCAACGCAAGCATCCAACGTTGTGCCAAAATCACAAATCCACTCGTTAACAAACATCGCACTTAATTGCAATACGTAAGCTGAGTCCATTCTCATTGAGCCCGTTGTCATATCATTTTTAATATTTTGCATTCGTTAATATTATTCATTTATCATTTTAAGCTCTCCCATCATTGCATCAATCATTTTACAAGTTATATTCAATCCAAATGCTGAATCCACCTACTATAAACAGAATGATTTCATACCAGGAGAAATAAAATATTTCCCCTTAGATTTAAATAAGTATGGTTGTAATTATTTTATTAATACCTAACTATCTGCTTCTGGTTCAACAGCTTCAAGAATTTATTACATCATTTCGTACGTAAATACATCAGGAAAAGCTCCTAAACAGGCAACAAACTTTATAAGATTCTTTGGAACATCAAATATTCCATCATTAAAATATGCTTTTTATTTTCTAAGTGAAAACTGTTTAAACTATTCTAAAAATTAATCAACTTCATTTTTATGTTCACCGACAATTTTTAATATACGAGGAAGAGAACCTGAAGTATAGCTTATTAATTTT
>CAXDID010001211.1:0-521756 GCA_963988835.1 Hexamita inflata
ATTTATAAATTTACAGTATTATTAATTAATAATGCAACACCTGATGAATATTCGCTATTAAATCTATGAAATAAGGAAGTTTTACGAAGCTCTATATTATTCAAAGAATCCAAAATGAGATTAGATAATTTATGACCCACTGCTACAAATATTAATGATGAGTTAAAAATACTTACATCACATTTTATACATAGAAGCGCACCTTAAATTATATTAAATGAAACAGTTACATTAATGATCGAATCTTGAATAATTTATTAATTTATGTTGCATCCAAACATTGCAAAGTAATTTGATTAATATTTATTATTTATATCAAGAGATACATTTGATTTATATACTTTTTCAGTGTATAAAAATACGTTTTATGATTAGGTTGACATTTCAAGTTGATTATATATAAGTACATTTTGAAGTAATTAAATCTTTGAACAATAAATATATTAATTACTGTTAATTAATATATTTTTACCACATGATTAAATATTTATTTAATTTTATTCTTTATTTTTTAATTATTTATACATTATAATAGAAGCAATCATTATAGTAATAATAGTTATAATATATCAAACTAGGGCTGTTATTTTTACAGGACCTTACAAGAAATATTTATTCCTGTATACAGGACGGCTGTAAAAATATATTACAGGAAAATTACAAAACTGTAAGAAAACAAGTTAAAAATAAAAAATTTTGGAATTTTATGATTTTATTTTCATACTTTTTATTCTAATTCTTCTTGTGTGAGCTTATTTATAGCTTACACCAAGTGTTATTGATTTCTAAATAACATTAAGCTAAGTATTATCCCAGTTGTTATTGTCATAAATATCAGTGTAATAAATAACAGTGTGCTTATGATATGCTTTATTTTACATTAAAGTTTAAAATAGCCTATTTTCCTTACTATCTAATACGTCATATTATTGATAAATTAATTGATTTATATTTTAAGTAGTGAATAAATTAAATTTATATCACTTGATTCATTATTAAATACATTTTCGTAAATAGTATATTCAATTATTTTTATAAATATAGTTATATAACACTATATAGTTAAAAAAATCAATGAGAAAGATCGTTTCCCAACATATTTGAAAGAAAAGATTACGAAATAGTTTATTAACATAATTAAATATTTTCTAGATAACAAAATTACAAAATTTTGAAGAAAACATATCTATCATCATATTATAGATTACTACATGAAATATAAAGTCATCTGAAATGATACACATACTTATCGCGTAATATATTTTATTCATCGTTTGATCACAAATTCAATGTTTTATGCTTAAAATATTCTAAATACAGTCTTAGTATTGTAATTTAAAATATTTATTATCTTCTTATAATATAATCATTGAATAGTATGAATATGACTGAATGAAATTCAAATTTATCGCAAATAAAGTCAAAGTTGTGTGTTATAATTATTAACAGCCAACAATTATAACATATTGACGCATATAAAAATCGTTTAAATACTGTTTCATGGAACTTCTAACATATATTCTTGCTAAAATTAATTAATATCTTTTAGTTTTACATGAAGATCCTTTTATATGTATTGCATGATCATAATATTCTTTTAATTTAGCACTTTATTTTAATTAGTATCAATTATTGCAAACAATTATTTTCATCATTGATGTGGTATTAATAATAATATATATGATATTGATATACGTTGATAAATTTTAATGTTCGCTTCATTTTTATAATAATATAGACAATATTAATAATATAGTGCCTATTTTTGAATTCTTAAAATTCTTGAAATTAGAGCTAGTCAATATTTGATAGGGGGAAATACGCTGGCACATAAAAACATTTATATTTATTTTAATATTATATTACCACTCTACTTCTAAAAATATTTAAAATACTACATATTTATATCATTTAAACTGACTACATCTGAAGGCATGGACTCCCGCGAAATTAAAAGGTATTATATGGTGCTAATTAAAGAAATATAGTATTCTAAATTTATTTCATATTTTCGTTAACTTCAATTGAATTACAATATATTGGAGATCACTCAAATATTAAATTTCGAACTTAACGGAGGGATTAGTATAAGTACTAAATAATAATACCAAAATATAATGTTAACCAGCCAGCTTGCATAATAGTGCTCAAAATACTAAAATAAGTGAAAGCATAATTATCACAACTAAATCGTCTAGGCAGAACTCCGTATATTGTATGATTATATTGCTTTATGTACCCCTAACTATATGTGGTAGTTACACTAGTTGCCTCTGATACTATTCCCAAAATATTGAAATTATGGAATTCCAGTGAATCACGAAATGACTCTAATTTACAAAGAACAATATATTACTATTATAGTAACATATCATATAACTGTGAACCCGACTTGATTCTTCTGGGGCTCAAAAAATTTATTTTTAGTTGCAAAAATCAACTTTTGGAAAAATACAAAAGTTTGGGAAAAGTATCAGAGCGAACCTGAATGAATGTAAGAGACAATTAGGAGTACATAAGTTAACATATTTAAATAATCAAAAGTGTTCCGGGCTAGAAGGTTTAACTGCAATAATCAAAGTTAATTACATTTTAGTATTTTAACCAACTTAACTAGAGCTGCTGGAATCTCAAAACTATATATTATTAGTGGCATGTACTCCTTTCACTTCAGCCCCTATAATTGAAATTAATTATTTCAGTGAAGCACAGTCTACAATTATAAGCTTTTTTAGTATTTGGATAATGTGAAAATATATAATTCGCTGTAACTTTAAGTTTACGTTGTTAGTACCTTATCATACACTGAATGTTAATGAGAGTCGATTTCTTCAACTACAGCCGGTATAAAAGATACTAAATTTAGTGCATTTTAGTATTTTGGACTGGAGTGGTAATATAAAAATATTATAGAATAAATTCCTCTTATCTGTTGGGAAGATTCCTTCTTTCAAAGTAAGTTTAACTATATTTACACCTTCAGATATAAGGTGGCGACCTTGGATTTTCCCCTCTATATTGTCGTAAAGTACATATTGTTGAAAACGTCATTTTTTGAAATGTAGGAGAAAGTAGAATTGCAAGAAACTTGGGTAGATAATATTGGATTGAAAGGAGGACCTATGGCGAAGTGATCATTAAAAAATATATTTATTAATAAATATATTTATTAATTTCTATTTATATTTTTCTTATACGTCATTAGAGATACTGTTAAATTACTTTTAAATAACAACTTTTAATGGTAATAAATATAATATTTCCTCAATAATCCAATCAATTCACAAGAAAGCTAGGCAAAACCGCGTATAAGCTTTCAATTTCTAAAGTTTATGTGCGATATATCCTGTCTCAAGAATCAATACTTGATCAACTTGGGTCTATATAAAGTCATGTAAAATCTAATATAAATAAATGAAATCGTGTTAATTCTTCATGATAAAGAGCTATCATGATAATACCAAGCAATTAGTTTATTCCAGCACCCATTTTCTATCCTTATACCAATCATCAGGTAAAAAATTGTGCTTTATGCTTATATGAGATTAAGTTAGGTCTTTACATGAGAAATCTCAAAATATCTGATACAAGTGTGGAAATCATGTATTGACTTTCTAGTTTTCTTGAGTATATACGCGAGTGTATCCAAGAGTCTTTTCGTGAGATTTTACCGTATTAAGATAACTCCATTTAGAATATAAAGTATGACTTGTATACAAATCGCAACATAGTATATTAATACAATAATGTATTATATACTGTAATTATACTGCAAACAGAAGAACTTCAAACTGTATTAAATCCTGATTTGACATTAATACGGCATTATCTATGCACACTGGCTTTAGATGTAAAATATATTGTTTCAAAGTTCGTTTTTAGGATAATAGGGTTCACTCAAGTGAAAGTTGTGAATTTTCGATTTAATGATAAATTAATATATTTATGTATGATATATAGTAATTTTAATATATTCTCCACCTCAATATTGCTAAATTTACTAAATTTCACTTTTTAAACTTTGAAATATGAGCTGGGCAAAACTTGAAGAGCCTTTTATTGTTACTATACTAATATTCAGTTTCATATATTATTGGCTATACACAGCTCTTCAACCTCATAAATTCGAATATAGCTAAAATAGTGTAAAAGTGCATTATTTGTATCTCGTGTATTCTATCAGCGAGCTTATGGATTCTTATTGAGTAGAATAGTACCATATCATCAACATAACTCACTCAACAGCAACAATCCAACAATACATCTAAACGCAATAAATATATATATACTAGTTATTTTACCATATCCAAGTAAAAATAATATATATTTTAATAATTTTTGTGGTTAGTGATTTTCCAGTTAATTAAAATGGTTTTCATCTTTGTTTCCAATTTAAGTGATTCAAGTGGCAAGCAAAAGTAATTTTTCAAAAATAATTATATTATTTGCCGATTTTATTTTAATACTTTATGCTTATATATGTACGTGATAAATATATATTTCAATTCCTAAAAAATATATTTGCCAAAATTAAATATTTCACGATTTTTCCTTATTTCAACATATTTCCTCGACTGTAAGCAAGGTGTGGTTACAGTATTTTACAGTGTTGCACTTAGGTTTAAATGTGATTATTTTAATAACTTACGATAATTCAGGTTACAAATATATTTTCTTAAACATCATTATCTTAAAATTTAAAAGTATTTGTAGTTGCCAGTTCTATAACAGTTTGCTATATTTAATTACATATACCGACTAAATTTTATGTAGTAACAATAGTGATAAAAGTCGAGATTTTTAAAACAGCATGTATGATTAGTATTTGTTAAAATATATGTTATTACGAAGTGAGTGTTTTAATGAGTTCAACTGTATTTTATATGTTACAAAGCTTGTATATGAAGTTAATTTTATTGCGCTTGATTATAGTTAGGATATTTTGCAAACATTATATTAGATTAATTTGTAAAGAAGAATATACAGATCTTCTTCCAACAAATGATAAGTATTGAACTAATAAACTAAACACTTATTGTTCATTTGAAGATCAATATTTCATCTACAAAGTAGAAAAACGGATCATCGAGCTAAATCTTTAAGCATACTCATAGAAAGCAGCAATTCCTCACATTTCCAAATATTTTAATGAATTTTTCCCGTCAAGCTGAAAAACGATGCTCAGATAAACGAAAGTTCGAAGTTTTCAAAATATGGAACAATAAAGTCTTGAAAAGTGTTCGATTCTGGCCAAATGAAATCAATTCTACTCAATGCTAACTGAAAGTCGGCATTCATCTTTTCTAATTCCAAGTTCGTAACTTATCATGTAAATTTATTTACGGGAAACTTTTTGGAATTGTTTTGGTTGGCACCATCCAGAGTTACAGGATAGACTTCTGCGTAAATGAAGCGAAAATAACAAATAATTCTATTAGTAAAAAGAAAATGTATTGGAATACTAATTTCACTCCGAACTTGAAAAAGTTAGAAGCCTTTACAAGGTCCCTCTATTATAATTAAATACAGGGCCCTCCTCAGCAACATGGCAGTTGAACTAACTAAGGTACTGTAGTATCATATTAAATTGTATTTACAGTTTAAACACAAATACAGAATATTCTAGGACATTTCACTCCTCAACGAAATATTAACTGATAGATTATAATTAATAATTAATAATTAATAAAAGGACATAATAGTAATGATTAATAGTATACTGTATCATTTACAATTCAAAAACTTTCATTTAGTAAGTTTATGAGATTCGTTTTGTTGTGATTTATATTTTTCATTGATTTCTTTAGGTTACTTAATATAGTGAGCAGTGCTATCTGAAATAATCTCTGTGCGTGAAGTAATGTATATGATTCTACTCAATTAACCAGAAATCAAATGATATTTTAGATCTTTTTTGCAATAATGATAATTAAAAATGTATGAATATTTACAATTTATTTTTTTCTCACTCGCTCATGTTCCAAGTCTTCAATTGTCGACGGTTACTCAGAGCCCGTCCGATCCAGCGTTGCCTTGGGCTTCGCCTTCTTGCCTTGCTCCCACACCCTCAAGGCCTGGCGGCGCTCGCGGTGCCCTTCTTCCGGTAGCTTGACGGTCTCTCTAACTTTACTTCGTTGCGATGGTGCCTTCATGCAGAGCATTAGTGATCAAGCTGGTGTAATGCAGCTTGGCTTCTTCGTTAGCGCGCACCTGCAAGACAGAAGTGTTTGCTCAGGAAAGAGTCTGTAATCTCTGGTAGATACTTGGTAAGCAAATTCATTGATTTCTCGTACACAGTGCCGTTGTAGCGAAGAACGAGTGGAATCACCAGATTATCGCCATACGTGCCTCCGTATTTGAGAATTTTGCCCTTGAACGCGTTGCATATATTTGCTTCGACAGCGAACGTGACATCAAGGACATAGATTGCGTTATTGTATTGGAACTCTATATCAGGTTTCTCCAATTTGTCGGACACTGGAAGATTACCATTTGTCGACCGGGCGAGGGTGACCATGATGGTCTATCTTGGTCAGGATACGGTTCCATGCCACCGGAAGAAGGGCACTACGAGCGCCGCCAGGCCTCGAGGGTGCGGGAGCAAGGCAAGAAGGCGAAGCCTAAGGCAACGCTAATTCCGGCGGTCTCGGAACAACCGCTAATAATTGAGGATTTGCAACATGAGTGAGAAGATTTAATAAAAAATAAATTTATATCATTCAAATATTGTGAAAGCACCACAATCATTAACCGTAGTTTTAGATGCCATAAGTGTTGAACCGCTCAAGTACTAAAATAAACACCAATATCCACTGTCTGGAGCTTCTTTCAATGTACAACAGAGATTATATTTAGGACAATATCCTATTTATGGACTTGTAACAAAATGAGATATCTTACAATAGAAAGCGCCATTCTATTCTACTGTATAAAATTTATTATTATTATTAACGGCTTACAACGCTTAAATTTTTGCAGTATGTGTGGTTACTTAAGTCTATACTGTTTTAATTAGACTTTTAATTTAAGTTACATTATCGAATATTCTCTTGTCTAAAACAGAGGTATTCGCAAGCAAGTTGGCTTCGCTCGTGGAGTAGTTCAGCATGATGTAGTTCTCCAAGTTGGAGCTGTTTGTCTTCAGGTTCGCGGTCATCAAGGTTGCGTTGTCGAATATTCTCTTGTCTAAAACAGAGGTATTCGCAAGCAAGTTGGCTTCGCTCTTGGAGTAGTTCAGCATGATGTAGTTCTCCAAGTTGGAGCTGTTTGTCTTCAGGTTCGCGGTCAATAAGGTTGCGTTGTCGAATATTCTCTTGTCTAAAACAGAGGTATTCGCAAGCAAGTTGGCTTCGCTCTTGGAGTAGTTCAGCATGATGTAGTTCTCCACGTTGGAGCTGTTTGTCTTCAGGTTCGCGGTCATCAAGGTTGCGTTGCCGAATATTCTCTTGTCTAATACAGAGGTATTCGCAAGCAAGTTGGCTTCGCTCTTGGAGTAGTTCAGCATGATGTAGTTCTCCAAGTTGGAGCTGTTTGTCTTCAGGTTCGCGGTCAATAAGGTTGCGTTGTCGAATATTCTCTTGTCTAAAACAGAGGTATTCGCAAGCAAGTTGGCTTCGCTCTTGGAGTAGTTCAGCATGATGTAGTTCTCCAAGTTGGAGCTGTTTGTCTTCAGGTTCGCGGTCAATAAGGTTGCGTTGTCGAATATTCTCTTGTCTAAAACAGAGGTATTCGCAAGCAAGT
Source organism: Hexamita inflata (assembly GCA_963988835.1). Taxonomy (NCBI): domain Eukaryota; phylum Fornicata; order Diplomonadida; family Hexamitidae; genus Hexamita; species Hexamita inflata. The sequence continues at coordinate 7,741 of CAXDID010001211.1, forward strand.
TGGCTTCGCTCTTGGAGTAGTTCAGCATGATGTAGTTCTCCAAGTTGGAGCTGTTTGTTTTCAGGTTCGCGGTCATCAAGGTTGCGTTGTCGAATATTCTCTTGTCTAAAACAGAGGTATTCGCAAGCAAGTTGGCTTCGCTCTTGGAGTAGTTCAGCATGATGTAGTTCTCCAAGTTGGAGCTGTTTGTCTTCAGGTTCGCGGTCAATAAGGTTGCGTTGTCGAATATTCTCTTGTCTAAAACAGAGGTATTCGCAAGCAAGTTGGCTTCGCTCTTGGAGTAGTTCAGCATGATGTAGTTCTCCAAGTTGGAGCTGTTTGTCTTCAGGTTCGCGGTCAATAAGGTTGCGTTGTCGAATATTCTCTTGTCTAAAACAGAGGTATTCGCAAGCAAGTTGGCTTCGCTCTTGGAGTAGTTCAGCATGATGTAGTTCTCCAAGTTGGAGCTGTTTGTCTTCAGGTTCGCGGTCATCAAGGTTGCGTTGCCGAATATTCTCTTGTCTAAAACAGAGGTATTCGCAAGCAAGTTGGCTTCGCTCTTGGAGTAGTTCAGCATGATGTAGTTCTCCACTAAATTTAAAGAATTTTAGTGTGAACTCATCGTTTATATAATACTAATGCATTATGTATTATTTAATACATAACCATTAATACATTAACATTCTGTATTATTAAAAAAGAATGGATGAATACATTACAAAACATTTATGTCATCAACAAATTAACCGTATTTTAGACCAGGTAAACACAACCCATATACAACCATATAGTTATTTTCACAAATATTACAGTTAATACTTATATTATCAATTGCGATATTATTCACACTATTTGTTCCTACAGCAGAACTATAGGAAACACATACTATTAAACTTTGTATATTAATTTATTAACTGAAACGTAACATTTAACATATATATATCCGTTATCACTATTTAATTACAAATTGTTTCCTGATATAACAGAATTATATATTTATAAATTTACAGTATTATTAATTAATAATGCAACACCTGATGAATATTCGCTATTAAATCTATGAAATAAGGAAGTTTTACGAAGCTCTATATTATTCAAAGAATCCAAAATGAGATTAGATAATTTATGACCCACTGCTACAAATATTAATGATGAGTTAAAAATACTTACATCACATTTTATACATAGAAGCGCACCTTAAATTATATTAAATGAAACAGTTACATTAATGATCGAATCTTGAATAATTTATTAATTTATGTTGCATCCAAACATTGCAAAGTAATTTGATTAATATTTATTATTTATATCAAGAGATACATTTGATTTATATACTTTTTCAGTGTATAAAAATACGTTTTATGATTAGGTTGACATTTCAAGTTGATTATATATAAGTACATTTTGAAGTAATTAAATCTTTGAACAATAAATATATTAATTACTGTTAATTAATATATTTTTACCACATGATTAAATATTTATTTAATTTTATTCTTTATTTTTTAATTATTTATACATTATAATAGAAGCAATCATTATAGTAATAATAGTTATAATATATCAAACTAGGGCTGTTATTTTTACAGGACCTTACAAGAAATATTTATTCCTGTATACAGGACGGCTGTAAAAATATATTACAGGAAAATTACAAAACTGTAAGAAAACAAGTTAAAAATAAAAAATTTTGGAATTTTATGATTTTATTTTCATACTTTTTATTCTAATTCTTCTTGTGTGAGCTTATTTATAGCTTACACCAAGTGTTATTGATTTCTAAATAACATTAAGCTAAGTATTATCCCAGTTGTTATTGTCATAAATATCAGTGTAATAAATAACAGTGTGCTTATGATATGCTTTATTTTACATTAAAGTTTAAAATAGCCTATTTTCCTTACTATCTAATACGTCATATTATTGATAAATTAATTGATTTATATTTTAAGTAGTGAATAAATTAAATTTATATCACTTGATTCATTATTAAATACATTTTCGTAAATAGTATATTCAATTATTTTTATAAATATAGTTATATAACACTATATAGTTAAAAAAATCAATGAGAAAGATCGTTTCCCAACATATTTGAAAGAAAAGATTACGAAATAGTTTATTAACATAATTAAATATTTTCTAGATAACAAAATTACAAAATTTTGAAGAAAACATATCTATCATCATATTATAGATTACTACATGAAATATAAAGTCATCTGAAATGATACACATACTTATCGCGTAATATATTTTATTCATCGTTTGATCACAAATTCAATGTTTTATGCTTAAAATATTCTAAATACAGTCTTAGTATTGTAATTTAAAATATTTATTATCTTCTTATAATATAATCATTGAATAGTATGAATATGACTGAATGAAATTCAAATTTATCGCAAATAAAGTCAAAGTTGTGTGTTATAATTATTAACAGCCAACAATTATAACATATTGACGCATATAAAAATCGTTTAAATACTGTTTCATGGAACTTCTAACATATATTCTTGCTAAAATTAATTAATATCTTTTAGTTTTACATGAAGATCCTTTTATATGTATTGCATGATCATAATATTCTTTTAATTTAGCACTTTATTTTAATTAGTATCAATTATTGCAAACAATTATTTTCATCATTGATGTGGTATTAATAATAATATATATGATATTGATATACGTTGATAAATTTTAATGTTCGCTTCATTTTTATAATAATATAGACAATATTAATAATATAGTGCCTATTTTTGAATTCTTAAAATTCTTGAAATTAGAGCTAGTCAATATTTGATAGGGGGAAATACGCTGGCACATAAAAACATTTATATTTATTTTAATATTATATTACCACTCTACTTCTAAAAATATTTAAAATACTACATATTTATATCATTTAAACTGACTACATCTGAAGGCATGGACTCCCGCGAAATTAAAAGGTATTATATGGTGCTAATTAAAGAAATATAGTATTCTAAATTTATTTCATATTTTCGTTAACTTCAATTGAATTACAATATATTGGAGATCACTCAAATATTAAATTTCGAACTTAACGGAGGGATTAGTATAAGTACTAAATAATAATACCAAAATATAATGTTAACCAGCCAGCTTGCATAATAGTGCTCAAAATACTAAAATAAGTGAAAGCATAATTATCACAACTAAATCGTCTAGGCAGAACTCCGTATATTGTATGATTATATTGCTTTATGTACCCCTAACTATATGTGGTAGTTACACTAGTTGCCTCTGATACTATTCCCAAAATATTGAAATTATGGAATTCCAGTGAATCACGAAATGACTCTAATTTACAAAGAACAATATATTACTATTATAGTAACATATCATATAACTGTGAACCCGACTTGATTCTTCTGGGGCTCAAAAAATTTATTTTTAGTTGCAAAAATCAACTTTTGGAAAAATACAAAAGTTTGGGAAAAGTATCAGAGCGAACCTGAATGAATGTAAGAGACAATTAGGAGTACATAAGTTAACATATTTAAATAATCAAAAGTGTTCCGGGCTAGAAGGTTTAACTGCAATAATCAAAGTTAATTACATTTTAGTATTTTAACCAACTTAACTAGAGCTGCTGGAATCTCAAAACTATATATTATTAGTGGCATGTACTCCTTTCACTTCAGCCCCTATAATTGAAATTAATTATTTCAGTGAAGCACAGTCTACAATTATAAGCTTTTTTAGTATTTGGATAATGTGAAAATATATAATTCGCTGTAACTTTAAGTTTACGTTGTTAGTACCTTATCATACACTGAATGTTAATGAGAGTCGATTTCTTCAACTACAGCCGGTATAAAAGATACTAAATTTAGTGCATTTTAGTATTTTGGACTGGAGTGGTAATATAAAAATATTATAGAATAAATTCCTCTTATCTGTTGGGAAGATTCCTTCTTTCAAAGTAAGTTTAACTATATTTACACCTTCAGATATAAGGTGGCGACCTTGGATTTTCCCCTCTATATTGTCGTAAAGTACATATTGTTGAAAACGTCATTTTTTGAAATGTAGGAGAAAGTAGAATTGCAAGAAACTTGGGTAGATACAGTGGTGGGCCCTCGAAATGCTTTTTTGAATTAGGAAGAAGAATGAAGTTTATTATTTGAATCTTACTTATATCACTGCCCGGCTCAATAATGAGTGTGTTCTCCCTCCTCATCAATACACTCATTAACTCTATTTACTATTGATTTGTAAAGTGCTTCAATCACATCAAGGCCTGGTTGAGCCTTGGATAGCTGTGCTACAATAATTAACGTATATAACTCTGTATATACTTCAATAATAAGTTTCAACTTTACCTAACGTTGTATAATTTAACAATCAAGAAAATTGATTTCTCATTATGAAATGGAAGTGGAAGATCATAAGTAAATAACTGTTGTTTTAGAGTAGCATCAATATATTATTTAATGCTGGGCCCGACTAACCCACTTGATTCCATTCTTCAAGAAACAAAAATGCATTCATTATTTGAATATTGAGAATGAAAGTGACTGTAACTACCTGAATTATAATTCTAATTAAGCGAAGTACCAATACTTCATCTTGAGCTCCCGGTTGAGATTGAAAGAAAAAGTCCTCCATTGTTTTTCGTGATTAAGAAATACCTAAATCGTTCAGATTGACCCAGTTGAAGATGAACACCGAGGTCCTCTGCAGGTCCAGTGCTTGCGCTACTAGTTATAAATTACATATTGCGTCCGTATACCAATCATTGGATCCTCTTATTCTTTTCTCCAATCAGGCTTAACTACCATATATTTTCGAGATAAAATCTTTCATAAATTAGTTTTGCTGACTAAAACGTAGAAATTACACAGGGACATCTTAAACAAGTGATATAACTAGTTCAGATTGGTACAATATTTTATGAATTCATCCGTTGGACCCAGAAATGAAGAGAATACAAACGCTTCAGAACTGCCTAAGTTTGTTAAGTGAATTAGTTGACTTTCCCTAAACATCTTCTACCGCGTTTATTTTTGTCATTGCCGTCCTTTTATTGCATGTGGTAATTTCTATTTTTCCTTTTTGGAATATTAAATACCGACTTTGAATAGTCGATTATGGTCTAATACGATCGAAATCATATTTTTGGCCCTCTTGTGTTAATGAGTAGTTCATGAATAATCTCCAACTTGAGATTATTTATTGGAATTTGTCATCCGCATTAGAAGTGGCAAAATATTTTAATATATAATTACTCACATAGTAAACAAGAAAAAGCAATTCCACCTCCCATAACTGTAATATTGGATTGAAAGGAGGACCTATGGCGAAGTGATCATTAAAAAATATATTTATTAATAAATATATTTATTAATTTCTATTTATATTTTTCTTATACGTCATTAGAGATACTGTTAAATTACTTTTAAATAACAACTTTTAATGGTAATAAATATAATATTTCCTCAATAATCCAATCAATTCACAAGAAAGCTAGGCAAAACCGCGTATAAGCTTTCAATTTCTAAAGTTTATGTGCGATATATCCTGTCTCAAGAATCAATACTTGATCAACTTGGGTCTATATAAAGTCATGTAAAATCTAATATAAATAAATGAAATCGTGTTAATTCTTCATGATAAAGAGCTATCATGATAATACCAAGCAATTAGTTTATTCCAGCACCCATTTTCTATCCTTATACCAATCATCAGGTAAAAAATTGTGCTTTATGCTTATATGAGATTAAGTTAGGTCTTTACATGAGAAATCTCAAAATATCTGATACAAGTGTGGAAATCATGTATTGACTTTCTAGTTTTCTTGAGTATATACGCGAGTGTATCCAAGAGTCTTTTCGTGAGATTTTACCGTATTAAGATAACTCCATTTAGAATATAAAGTATGACTTGTATACAAATCGCAACATAGTATATTAATACAATAATGTATTATATACTGTAATTATACTGCAAACAGAAGAACTTCAAACTGTATTAAATCCTGATTTGACATTAATACGGCATTATCTATGCACACTGGCTTTAGATGTAAAATATATTGTTTCAAAGTTCGTTTTTAGGATAATAGGGTTCACTCAAGTGAAAGTTGTGAATTTTCGATTTAATGATAAATTAATATATTTATGTATGATATATAGTAATTTTAATATATTCTCCACCTCAATATTGCTAAATTTACTAAATTTCACTTTTTAAACTTTGAAATATGAGCTGGGCAAAACTTGAAGAGCCTTTTATTGTTACTATACTAATATTCAGTTTCATATATTATTGGCTATACACAGCTCTTCAACCTCATAAATTCGAATATAGCTAAAATAGTGTAAAAGTGCATTATTTGTATCTCGTGTATTCTATCAGCGAGCTTATGGATTCTTATTGAGTAGAATAGTACCATATCATCAACATAACTCACTCAACAGCAACAATCCAACAATACATCTAAACGCAATAAATAAATATATACTAGTTATTTTACCATATCCAAGTAAAAATAATATATATTTTAATAATTTTTGTGGTTAGTGATTTTCCAGTTAATTAAAATGGTTTTCATCTTTGTTTCCAATTTAAGTGATTCAAGTGGCAAGCAAAAGTAATTTTTCAAAAATAATTATATTATTTGCCGATTTTATTTTAATACTTTATGCTTATATATGTACGTGATAAATATATATTTCAATTCCTAAAAAATATATTTGCCAAAATTAAATATTTCACGATTTTTCCTTATTTCAACATATTTCCTCGACTGTAAGCAAGGTGTGGTTACAGTATTTTACAGTGTTGCACTTAGGTTTAAATGTGATTATTTTAATAACTTACGATAATTCAGGTTACAAATATATTTTCTTAAACATCATTATCTTAAAATTTAAAAGTATTTGTAGTTGCCAGTTCTATAACAGTTTGCTATATTTAATTACATATACCGACTAAATTTTATGTAGTAACAATAGTGATAAAAGTCGAGATTTTTAAAACAGCATGTATGATTAGTATTTGTTAAAATATATGTTATTACGAAGTGAGTGTTTTAATGAGTTCAACTGTATTTTATATGTTACAAAGCTTGTATATGAAGTTAATTTTATTGCGCTTGATTATAGTTAGGATATTTTGCAAACATTATATTAGATTAATTTGTAAAGAAGAATATACAGATCTTCTTCCAACAAATGATAAGTATTGAACTAATAAACTAAACACTTATTGTTCATTTGAAGATCAATATTTCATCTACAAAGTAGAAAAACGGATCATCGAGCTAAATCTTTAAGCATACTCATAGAAAGCAGCAATTCCTCACATTTCCAAATATTTTAATGAATTTTTCCCGTCAAGCTGAAAAACGATGCTCAGATAAACGAAAGTTCGAAGTTTTCAAAATATGGAACAATAAAGTCTTGAAAAGTGTTCGATTCTGGCCAAATGAAATCAATTCTACTCAATGCTAACTGAAAGTCGGCATTCATCTTTTCTAATTCCAAGTTCGTAACTTATCATGTAAATTTATTTACGGGAAACTTTTTGGAATTGTTTTGGTTGGCACCATCCAGAGTTACAGGATAGACTTCTGCGTAAATGAAGCGAAAATAACAAATAATTCTATTAGTAAAAAGAAAATGTATTGGAATACTAATTTCACTCCGAACTTGAAAAAGTTAGAAGCCTTTACAAGGTCCCTCTATTATAATTAAATACAGGGCCCTCCTCAGCAACATGGCAGTTGAACTAACTAAGGTACTGTAGTATCATATTAAATTGTATTTACAGTTTAAACACAAATACAGAATATTCTAGGACATTTCACTCCTCAACGAAATATTAACTGATAGATTATAATTAATAATTAATAATTAATAAAAGGACATAATAGTAATGATTAATAGTATACTGTATCATTTACAATTCAAAAACTTTCATTTAGTAAGTTTATGAGATTCGTTTTGTTGTGATTTATATTTTTCATTGATTTCTTTAGGTTACTTAATATAGTGAGCAGTGCTATCTGAAATAATCTCTGTGCGTGAAGTAATGTATATGATTCTACTCAATTAACCAGAAATCAAATGATATTTTAGATCTTTTTTGCAATAATGATAATTAAAAATGTATGAATATTTACAATTTATTTTTTTCTCACTCGCTCATGTTCCAAGTCTTCAATTGTCGACGGTTACTCAGAGCCCGTCCGATCCAGCGTTGCCTTGGGCTTCGCCTTCTTGCCTTGCTCCCACACCCTCAAGGCCTGGCGGCGCTCGCGGTGCCCTTCTTCCGGTAGCTTGACGGTCTCTCTAACTTTACTTCGTTGCGATGGTGCCTTCATGCAGAGCATTAGTGATCAAGCTGGTGTAATGCAGCTTGGCTTCTTCGTTAGCGCGCACCTGCAAGACAGAAGTGTTTGCTCAGGAAAGAGTCTGTAATCTCTGGTAGATACTTGGTAAGCAAATTCATTGATTTCTCGTACACAGTGCCGTTGTAGCGAAGAACGAGTGGAATCACCAGATTATCGCCATACGTGCCTCCGTATTTGAGAATTTTGCCCTTGAACGCGTTGCATATATTTGCTTCGACAGCGAACGTGACATCAAGGACATAGATTGCGTTATTGTATTGGAACTCTATATCAGGTTTCTCCAATTTGTCGGACACTGGAAGATTACCATTTGTCGACCGGGCGAGGGTGACCATGATGGTCTATCTTGGTCAGGATACGGTTCATCATGCCACCGGAAGAAGGGCACTACGAGCGCCGCCAGGCCTCGAGGGTGCGGGAGCAAGGCAAGAAGGCGAAGCCTAAGGCAACGCTAATTCCGGCGGTCTCGGAACAACCGCTAATAATTGAGGATTTGCAACATGAGTGAGAAGATTTAATAAAAAATAAATTTATATCATTCAAATATTGTGAAAGCACCACAATCATTAACCGTAGTTTTAGATGCCATAAGTGTTGAACCGCTCAAGTACTAAAATAAACACCAATATCCACTGTCTGGAGCTTCTTTCAATGTACAACAGAGATTATATTTAGGACAATATCCTATTTATGGACTTGTAACAAAATGAGATATCTTACAATAGAAAGCGCCATTCTATTCTACTGTATAAAATTTATTATTATTATTAACGGCTTACAACGCTTAAATTTTTGCAGTATGTGTGGTTACTTAAGTCTATACTGTTTTAATTAGACTTTTAATTTAAGTTACATTATCGAATATTCTCTTGTCTAAAACAGAGGTATTCGCAAGCAAGTTGGCTTCGCTCGTGGAGTAGTTCAGCATGATGTAGTTCTCCAAGTTGGAGCTGTTTGTCTTCAGGTTCGCGGTCATCAAGGTTGCGTTGCCGAATATTCTCTTGTCTAAAACAGAGGTATTCGCAAGCAAGTTGGCTTCGCTCTTGGAGTAGTTCAGCATGATGTAGTTCTCCAAGTTGGAGCTGTTTGTCTTCAGGTTCGCGGTCAATAAGGTTGCGTTGTCGAATATTCTCTTGTCTAAAACAGAGGTATTCGCAAGCAAGTTGGCTTCGCTCTTGGAGTAGTTCAGCATGATGTAGTTCTCCAAGTTGGAGCTGTTTGTTTTCAGGTTCGCGGTCATCAAGGTTGCGTTGTCGAATATTCTCTTGTCTAAAACAGAGGTATTCGCAAGCAAGTTGGCTTCGCTCTTGGAGTAGTTCAGCATGATGTAGTTCTCCAAGTTGGAGCTGTTTGTCTTCAGGTTCGCGGTCATCAAGGTTGCGTTGCCGAATATTCTCTTGTCTAAAACAGAGGTATTCGCAAGCAAGTTGGCTTCGCTCTTGGAGTAGTTCAGCATGATGTAGTTCTCCACTAAATTTAAAGAATTTTAGTGTGAACTCATCGTTTATATAATACTAATGCATTATGTATTATTTAATACATAACCATTAATACATTAACATTCTGTATTATTAAAAAAGAATGGATGAATACATTACAAAACATTTATGTCATCAACAAATTAACCGTATTTTAGACCAGGTAAACACAACCCATATACAACCATATAGTTATTTTCACAAATATTACAGTTAATACTTATATTATCAATTGCGATATTATTCACACTATTTGTTCCTACAGCAGAACTATAGGAAACACATACTATTAAACTTTGTATATTAATTTATTAACTGAAACGTAACATTTAACATATATATCCGTTATCACTATTTAATTACAAATTGTTTCCTGATATAACAGAATTATATATTATTGTTTGGTGTGAAAGAGCGTATCTCGTGTGAAAACGTTAGAGCCTACCACGTTATAAAATTCAAATATCAAAAAATTATAATTAAAAACCAATTAAACGTATAATAAAGCCACTAGCTGATAAATTAAAATCAAAATCACTTAGTTTACGGACAATTAAATATCAAATTTATGGTACGCACAAGCAATTCATCTATGGCGGCATGCTATATATTCCCAGCTTCATAACTTATTTCAGTGTACATTAAGCTTCATCTAAACTCACAACTCGATCAGGAGTAGCTTTGTTTCCAATAATAATGATTTTGTCGTTCAATATTTAGTTAGTTTAATGATATGCGGCAATTCTATTCAAGGGTTTTTTAATGTACGTAATAAATAAGGAGGTGAACTAATATTAAAAAATATTAACAAAGATCTATAGAGTATAATAAATTTTATTTTTTAATAATTTCTAACATTAATTTATATCACTTCTTTTGTTGACTATTTTCTTCAATTTTTTCAGAATTCACAATTTATCGTGAATGTCTTGTACTGGTAAAGGTTTCAGTATATTTACCTACAACTATTCTATTTTCATTGGTAGTCCAAAACAATTATTTTATATTCTGTGTTAAATACTTGTTAACTGTGTTAAGTTACTTGTTATAAACTAAACTTTTGATATTTTATCTTCTAATTTGTAAATTTTTCCGAATTAGTATTAATAAATTTGTATACTATATAATATATTATTAAAATTATATATTATCTTATATGATTTTACCGCTTCATTGTAATTAAATCTTGTAAATTTAATGTTTCAATAAATATATCTTGTACCTGCAGGTCAAGACTAAAAATTTATGAATATTATATTGAGTACTAATTTATGTATTAACTTACCTTTTATTGAATTTACTGAATTAGCTGTGTTATTTCATGAAATAACAAACAAGTAAGTTTACGTTGAGACTTACAAGTGAGCGCGTTATAATATGATTATTCAATAAGTATCTAATAAATATATAAGTTGAATATGAATGGAGATAACTACCTCACTTCACTACTTTGTAAAAATGTATAATACTTTAGATCTTTTTTCAATATGTTTCAGAAAATAATTATAGATATTTATTGTTGAATAAGGTTATTTCTTTATAATCGTAGAATAATATCAACACACAAAGTTTGAAGTGGAATTAGCAAAAATGGCAAAACTTAGCTTTTTGCTTGTTTATATATATCCCACTCACTTAACTTTCGTTTATACTAGTTCGGTCTTCTGTACAGTAATATAGTATATCGAGCTTGTATATATAGTATATCGAGTAATATACTTAGTTAAAATAAACTGCGCGGTTGAAGTTACCATCATATACTATAATAAATTTATTAAAATCTATTTCACTCACACAAATGAGCTCCGAAAATTTGTGCATTTCATACTGAAACCCACAGTATTCATTACTACATTATAGGGAAATTGGTCAAAATTATATTTAAATATCTCACTTAACTTTCATTTATAGTATTCTAGTGTTCTAAACCTTTGATGCATCATTATTCTATTTATAAGGGTGTTGAAAAACATAACTCCTTTAACAACTTATAAGTAATACGGTACTATTTATTTGAGTACATACATATACGGTGTATTACCAACATTTACTTTTTCATTACTAACATTTACTTTTTCTTTTGTCCTATTATAAATCTGATATAAATATATTTTATAAAATTCACTATATCAAAATTCAAATAGTACAAATTTGCCTAAATTTTAGACTGAACTGTCAACAAATACAATTTAGTAACTTGAAAGCGGCAGCTCAACTATACTAAATCAAAAGACTTATAAATCACACGCGAACAGTATTGATCTCCTACTGGTAGTTATGTACTGATGAACCTGGTCAAAACTGAAGTTTTAATTGTATTTATTTTTTGACGGATTATTATTAGGGACATACTGGATAACTCAAATAACAATTTAGAGTTAATATTATTATTTAGAAAATTCATGATTCTAGCAAAATGACATCGAAAATTTAATGTTCATAAATTTGAATTGAAATAGTTTGGATTATTTTCATATTACATTGTTGAGTTAAGTGTATATGTCTAATGCCCAGCACCATTCATAAATAAATGTGTTGCTGTTCAAACCGTCATATTTTAGCTTACTCATTGTTACTAGCTTAGCACACTAGCTGTGAGGCGAAAGCATAACCGTTTTAATACCTCTCAAGTACCCTAACTATTTTATAATTTAAGAAAGATTTCTCAACTTCAAAGTTCATCTTGGACACAATGTTAGAAATTTGATTTTGACTCAATTAAGGAAGACTCAGATTTCAATTTTATTTTGATTTATTATTATTCCATGAGCCAATAAGATAACTTAATTATAATATTTAAGATATCTCATCAAACAAATCCAAACTAAATCTGACTTAGCGAAAAAATTTTATACTCTTGAAATAATAATAGTACAACGACGCAGTAATGGCTTTCGAAATATTCAAATATAGTAACATGATGGTTCAACTGGGTTGGTTTTGCACTCATTAGTTTTTAAACTATAAAAAATTGCTATAACTTTACTAATCGAGAACGTGTGGTGATTCTACTGAACTAAATACTTAATTGTGTTTACAAAAGTAACTACCCCCAGTATTGGTGTGCTTGGAGTTTTTGATATTAAAATAAATTTTACAAATACTTACTTATTTGTTGAACTTGTAAATGACAGATGAATTCGAATTTACTAGGAAGTTGATGTTATGATTGTTGGACCTGAGGTATTCTGTGATTTAATTATTTACCGCAGTTTCGATTATTTGTTTTTAAAATCAGCTTCAAATCGTTGACAACAAAACGATAAATATTAATTTTGGGAAATAAATAATATTTTGAATACGGTTACGGCACCTGCTACAAAAGCCCCTCAATTGATTCAAGATTAGAAATAAAAGTAATATTTTTATTTCTCATTCGCTCGAAATATTCGCTCAATGTCACTACCTTCTGTTCAGGAGGACTGCCCACTATTCAGATGTATATGTAGTCAATTGGTAATTTTATAGGCACATTTCTTTCGTGGAGTGAAATATAATATTTTATTAATATTTTATTTTTGGAATTTATATAAATCGTTGAATAATTCAGAAAGTTTATGAAATATCTCAATATTCGCATTATTTTGTTATGTATTTGAGTATAAAAATAGTAAAATATATATCTATAGAATTCGCTTTTTAAACAATTAGTAGTTACTTAAACAATTAATTAATTTTCTCACATCAGGTTCCACCGGTCGATCAAATACAGAACAACGAGAGATCCGAAAACGGCCGCCATCGTGAGCGCGAATTATTCCGCCCCGTCGTTTTCAATTTATTTTATTTCTTTTTCGCAGTTGATTTCGTTCAGGGCGTTTATAACAGCTTGTGCGTTCGCGGTCGTTTTCGTTATTTTAGCGATTAAAAAAGGGCCGTCGGTTATTTCGAGCTTCTCAAAGGGGAATTTGTACTTCTCGAGGGCCTTGGGGGCGTTTAGTTTGAATAAATCGGGGGATTAGGTGGTTACTTTCAATTGCAGGTTCGTTTTGGAGTGGATTTAAATGTGTTTGAAAACTTAAATAAATTAAGTTATTTAACACAATATTAATTTTGTTGAACATAAAAAATAATGTAACACCGTAAATTAAGCTCGAATTGAGACACCCCCTTTCACTTAGGCTCAGATACAGACACCTTCGATTATTTATAGTAAATAGTATAGTGAATAAAAAATATAATAAAGACATCACACATATTAAAAAGATGTTAAATCAAAAACAAGAACTAAAGGTTATTCCCCCCAACCTACATATATTCAATATTGCAGCTTATTCCACGATTTTGAGTTAAATTCCCTTCACTACTTATTTACCTGTATATGTGCTATATTTACACATTTCCTCACCTTTCCTTTATAAACTAATGATCGTAATATTATTAATATCACGTATATTATTATTTATATATGGAATATATATATATATATATGGAAACTCCATTAGCCCGAAAAAGCTAACGGAGATTTTGTGAGGAGGTTTGACGTGTGATAACGCCACGCGAGATATTTGGTTAGAGAGGAATGCTGTTTGTTTTCTTATTGATCATCGTTTAGAAAGGAAAGGAAATGTGATCATCAGAGAAAAAGGGTGACCAGTATAGACGTAATTTACGGAGTGATGTCTTCATTTATATATGGAATACATGGATCTTCACACATAAAGTATTCAATTCTATTTACACCATACTTTTTAATATATAGTTATAGCAACAAATATAAGTATCCCACTCCCAATGCAATCAATAATTGATGATCAAAAATACGAATAATTATCGGTACTCTCGGGATACGATAAAGATATAATTTAAAGGTATCAAAGTCAAATCAAAGACCAAACACTTACAATAGAATAAATAAAAGATCTGAAAAGCTTGGACTTCATTAATACTTTGAAAATATAAAACCTTGATCTCTATGACTGTAAGGGTATAATCCCAAAATTAGAAAGCTAGACCATAAAATAATTATAAATGGTAGATTGCTAAATATTTAGTTTAAAGGACTTTCAACTTGAAAACCTTGAAGTTTTAAAGCTTGAAAATTATTAAAAGTTTGAATCTAAGACACTAGTGTTGGAAATAATTAGGTTTTTAAAACTAACAGAGCTCAATCTCAATGGCTGGGTGATCGATATTACTCCTCTTTCACAGATGATTGGACTCACAAAACTAAATTTAAATTGTTGTAATTTACAAAGTACAAAATCCTTAATACCCCTTATTAACTTAGAGGAATTATGTCTTGATTTTAATTATGATGGAATTGAGATCACCTCGCTTTAGTACCTTACTAAGTTAACAAAATTATCAATTAGAGAATGCGATTTAGTTAGCTTGGATGAATTAAGACCACTTACCAAGTTAGTAGAATTAAATATTTTCGGTAATGATGTTGTATTTCTTCAACCACTTATGGAACTGAATCAGTTATCTAGATTATATGCAAGTTGTAACAAAATCATTGATTTTAAAGTGATTGAACAACATACAAACTTTAAGAACTTTACAATGAAGTTTTAGAAATAACCAACATAAGATTAACTTAAAGCCGCCAACATCTATAAATTCATCAATTCTCCAGTAATTTCTCTGAAGAAAATATATAACAAATAAAGTCACACGAAACAAATTAATGTAGATTTTAGAAAGAAAGTCGCGTAATTAAAATTTGATTTATTCAATAACCATGAATAGTTTCTATCTCGAACTGCTTCTCTCTTTCAAAAGATGAATGAGTATGAGAATATCCAGTGATATACTATAATTTTCCAAAAACGATTTACTGTATTTATTACATTTTGATTTTTATACTCTTATAAGAAGTGTGCCTTAAAGTTGAACTTTTCTAATTATCTCTTTCAATTGCAAAAAAGGTGTTTAAAATAAATTTAAACAATATTATTAATTTGTTTACTTCACTTCATAATCAAAAATGAATGAAGAACAAAATTAATAAATTAGAATATCTATTATTGGCGGGCGATAGGTCGGAAAGTCATTTATAAGCAATTAATAATTAATATATTAATTATTAATTAATTATTAATTAATAATTAATATATTTTATCTCGCAACTATGAAGAAACATCAGTAGTTAACCTAACAAAACCAAATGATAAGATATCATAAATTATACTCTTTTGTAAAGATAATATATATTTATATATATATATATATATATATATTCACTCCAGACATAATCAAGAATGAAAATATATTAATAAGAATAGTTATAGTTGGCGGGCGATAGGTCGGAAAGTCATTTATAAGCAACTAATTGTTACAAAGAGACTCTGATTTGAGCCGCGCTGGAGTAGAATTCGGAATACGACACTATAATCATAAAAATTAGCGACTTAAGCTTCAAATATGGGACTTTTTTACATAGTACGATAAGATAAATATTTTTTATAGCAGAGTACATGCAGTAATTGTAGTATTTGATGTAAACAACCAATAATCATTTGAAAAATGCAAAACTTTGATTGAAGAGATTAAACACAGACAAATCCTGCATTAAACTAACTAAATATTGAATGATAAAATCATTATAATCGGAAACAAAGCTACACCTGACCGAGTTGTGAGTTCAGATGAAGCCTAAGAATTTTCCTAACTACAAAATCTTATGTACACTGAAATAAGTTATGAAGCTGGGAATATATAGCATGCAGCCATAGATGAATTGCTTGTGCGGATCATAAATTTAATATTTAATCATCCGTAAACTAAGTGATTTTGATTATTAATCAACTAGGCTTTATTGTACGTTTATTTGGTTCTAAATTCTAAATTTTTGATATCTGATTTTTATAACGTGATACGCTCTAACGTTTTCACACCAAATATGAATATCAATTATTTAGTAAAATCTGTCATAATCGGGGCCGAGAAAACCGGTAAGTCGTACATCCTTCATAAGTTAACGAATTCTGCGAATAAAAGCGCTTACGAGCCCACAATTGGTGTTGAGTTCTTCAGCAAGGCCACTCAATTCCAATACCAGCACAAATAAATTAACACAGTGGTTCAAATTTGGGACACCGCAGGAGACCCGCGCTTTTAAACGATAGTAGAAGCTTACTACAAAAACTCCTCTGTTACATTCATCGTTTTCGATGTGAACAACGCCGAATCGTTCGCCAAATGCAAATTCTACATTCAAAACATTTATCAAAACTGTGACCAAACTTTTAAGTAAATAATGCTAGTTGGAACCCAATTGAGCGACGAGAGGAAAGTAAGTGCCGATGAAGCATTTCTATTTGCGATGTATCACGATATATTTTACACCGAGGTTAAATAAGATACAGATGTTGAATTAGTACTGTAGAAAATGATTAAGAGCTACATTTATATCAAATTACAATGAAGCTAGAGTTGGGTAAGTCGTCCGATTTGGTCCACGACGTGGTAATTTTACCGTAAAATTAGGTACTACTACGTAAAATTATTTTACGTAGTAATTTAAAATTTTCGATCATGAAAGTCGTGAGTAGTCCCGATGAACACATATTAAAAATAAATACAAACAATGATATAGTAAGACTATTTTTAAATTTTAAATACTTTCACATCATTAATGAATTAGAAATTCAATTAAACATTCAAAATAATAATAGAAGGAGCAAGAAACCCCGGGAAAACACAGTTATTCTGCGAACTTCTTAATAAAAATTACATTGAAGCTGTACATTGAAGCTAATTGGACCCGAACTGGGCATTGAAATCGTCCAATACTAAAATAAAAACTATAAACTGTAGATATGGGATACACATAGACAGTATAATCTCATGAAATTAGCTACTATGCACTATAAAGGAACGCACGTCGTGCTTATTGTGTTTGACGTAGGAAATATTGAGACTTTCAACCTCTGCTAAATTAGAAGCAATTGCCATTAAAATACACAAATAATGTTAGTCGGTCAATAATTTAACGATATAAGATAAGTAAGAATTGATGAAGCGATACTCTTCGCAGAGATGAACAACATAACATACACCGAAATAAACTATTTAGAGGACACTCTATAAGAGATAGCTTTACTGAAATAACGAATTACAGCGCTAGCAATTATCAACGAATAACAATGACTTCACTATTTAAAATTGTATTAAATTAAGAAGTTGTTATTATTCAACAATATAAATCGAGCCTTAGTATTTAAACGATTAGGCTCGGCGTTCATCGTTAGATCCAAATGGAATATTTAAATTGTAAACGTGAAATTATAGTACGGGTTGGATATCTAATTGTGTTTATTATCATACAACATCCATTAAGTGAAAGTAGCAAGTTGTTTGGTGTCAGAAATATTAATTAATTTTTAACAAGTTAACACTTTGAAAACTCAGTGCACGGCATCCGTGCAAATTATAACGATAGTAGCTTTTGATATAGTTGTAATAGTTATATTTTAAGTATGAGAATTTTTTGGGCTGAGCAGTTTAGGTCAAAGTCTGGTAGTTTTATGATTAGTAATATTTCATTCATTTTATAGATTTTAATATGTATTAAATTATATATTTAACAAGCTATTTGTTAATTGCCTTCAATACAAATGATCAAAAACCGAAATTTTTCAAATACTAACTTAGAAAACGCTTAATGAAATCTAAAGCGATAAAGTACTGTATTTCACAGACTTAAATTTTTCAAATGAACATATTGAAGCATATTGGAGTAAATAGTTTCTAAAAATTAGAATATTTATGATTCTCTCTGATGAAATATTTAAACGCATAAATGAACTATATAAGCAGTAGTTCCACCAAAAATTAAAGAAACTCGCATACTTATTTATTAAAAACGCAAGTTTGTCTTACACAAGATATTTAAGGAAGTTCGAAGATTCAGATAAAATGAAATGTATGAATATAAAACTAACTAATGAATTACTAAAAAATATCATAACATTGTAAATTGCTGAGACGTTAAATTATAGTATTTCCACAATAATGAACAAACGACCAGTAAATACTATATAATATCAAAAGCATTATACGCTTTGAATAAGTAATTAAACAATACAATATCTCATACTTTAATTAGATTACTGCTATGATAATTCAATAAATTAGTAAAAGTGAGTGTCTTCAATAACTTGAGAAATAGTAAGAGATGAGCAGTCTCTATTTATGTCGAGTCCTATTACATTCTTATATAAGTATATTGATATAAACTAGCCTAAAGTTAAATTAGTCTAAAGTTCTTATTTAAGTTACAAAATATAGCTCCAGTTCTCAAAGTGTTAACATGTGAACATTCCAGCGTCTAAGGTTGAATCATAGGCATCTCAAAACAGTTATTCTCAGGATGAATTTCGTTTAGAATCTTATTTAGCTTCAAAAAATTTAATGACAATATTATAACATTATTTGCCAAAGTCACTTTAGACGGCAATCACATTTCCTTTCGTAAGTCCTACTTTCACTCACACCTGCCATACAGGAAGAGATTAAAATGGAATTAAGAATGCCCAACAAAACAACAGTAACAAAAATCCTCGCCCAATAACAAAACATACAAATTGCCTTCTAAAG
Source organism: Hexamita inflata (assembly GCA_963988835.1). Classification (NCBI taxonomy): domain Eukaryota; phylum Fornicata; order Diplomonadida; family Hexamitidae; genus Hexamita; species Hexamita inflata. The sequence goes on from CAXDID010001211.1 coordinate 27,127, forward strand.
AAAAGCGACCCAAGAAAATCGCAAACAATATAGTTAATTTATGACACTATTCCCAGGTTTAAACCTTGAACAAATAAGAAACAACGCAAACACAATAACACGCAACTCCCCTACTCAACCAAATGCTGTTATCAACAAAAAGATCTCAAAAATAAACTCCATTAGCCCGAAAAAGCTAACGGAGATGCTGTGAGGAGGTTTGACGTGTGATAACGCCACGCGAGATATTTGGTTAGAGAGGAATGCTGTTGTTATCTTATTGATCATCGTTTAGAAAGGAAAGGTGATCATCAGAGAAAAAGGGTGACCAGTATAGACGTAATTTACTATGTATTAAATAAATCACTTAACTGTATACTAAGGCTCAGTTAAATCCATTCCATCTTCAGAGAATCTTCATTTGCTCTTAAAAACTAATGGAAAACGATGATTCATTAATAGAGTGATGTCTTCTCTCATTTCCTTTCGTAAGTAAAATACCTAATATACTTATTGACATAATAATGTTTCGTCAATTGAGGAATTTGTAGGTTTTTAGTGATTATTATTAATACTCAATTAAAATGTGCGACTGTTATTTTTTATTTTATTGAGATCTGTTTTCCACTTCAAACGAGATGAAAATGTATATTCTATGCATCACTATGATTATCTGAGAAGGAACTATACGCAGTTTCAAGAGATTTAATATAGATAAATAATTATATGATATTAAATACTTCCTAAATATTATGAAAAATGCAGTTTTTTACACAGCTTTCATTTACCAAAATTCCAAAATTACATTAATATCTGTCGAGCAAACATGTCGATGCAGTTATCATTATTGACCGTATATCGGAGTAACTTGGGAGAATTTAGACCGCACAGGACACGTTTGAAATTTGAGGAATTCTGATGACGTAAAATGATATTCGTAAACTCTAATTCACACAAGACTTAGAATCGATCAAAGTATGTGGAACTACTAGGTTGGTTACGAACACTACAAAGAACATAAGTCATAGTTTTATTGTGAAATCAAGTTCATCATAAAATTTTCTGTAAAATGGAAATCAACGCTGAAACATTAATAACTGACCATAATAAAAAATACAAATAGTAACGTCATTAATCGACAATTATGCAAAGAGAATCTGACTATAATTGCTGCTTGTCTAATTACACCTTCAAAAAGATAAATTAGCACTAACGATTAAAATGAGCACCATCTATATCCAGTTTAAATTAACATGTTATTTGTGGTATTTAGTAAATTAATTAACACTGCGTTAAATCATAAGATATTCATGCAAATTTGCATTTAGTGATGGGATTGGAACTACTAACTTATTAAGAAGTAACTAATTTGCTCAATCTTGGCGTTGTGCATTAATGGTCCTATATTACATTAATATCTGTAATATAATACTGAGCTGCTGCAGATAAAATAGAATTTAACAAAATTTAAATAAAATTATAATTAGAACAAGGCAACAAATGGCATTCATCATCTGCCGTGACTATGAAATACGTATTATATTATAGTTAAACTATATTATAAATTTAAATTCTTCAAAGTTATTAGTTCAATGTTAACGTCAATTTTACAGGTTCCTAATCTTGCTAATTAGTATCCAAAGTTTACAATTTAGACTTGGTTGCATTAAAAGGTTAGTTAGTCCAAGAGTCGCTCAATTCAAGAAATCTAGTTCTCTTCAATTCTTTGAATAAAAATCGAAATCAGTAAAATGATCGAATTATAAAATAAACAACTGCAGTTAAAAGTTGGAGCCTTTATTGCTATTATCATTTGTTTAGTTAATTAGAAATACAACAACGACATAATCACCGAACTTGATATTATAGTGTTCAAATTCTAAAGAGCTAAGTAAGAAATCTTTTTGAAATCTAGAACTCAATTGACATAAGCAACTGCAGAATGATAGTGTTAGTACTACTCTTAATTTTAGCAATATCCATTCGAGCTAGGTCTTTCTCCAACTAACGAAAACTAAATCACGTTATTCAAAGTTTTTGGTTTATAGAATTGCATCAGAAATTATTATTGTCCAATTAACTTTATGTTGTTGGGTATATAACAGATAACATAATTATATACTTTGATCAAGTCCAACTCACACTTTACTACTTTTTATAATTAAATTAATAATATAAATACTTATAAATTTGGTAATTTATCAACGATAAGAAGAGATCAGAGGTCGAAAGTACTTTGCATAATATGGACCCAATAATAAAATGTCAAATACCAAAGATAATGTAACTCTCATAACAGCTTCGGAAAGAACTGCGAAAAACGATCATATTTAATAGCAATTTATTGAATAATATTTTGATTAAAATAAAAAATATTTGTCGCACATTTATATTGATATATTCAAAAAATATACTAATTTCACTCCAACTCACATTTTTTTATATTGTTGTTATGTACTTATTGTGTTTAGATGTATTGTTATTGTTGGATTGTTGCTGTTAAGCGAGTCATGATATTATAATTTAACTTAAATTTTCGTTATCCTTGAATCCTTAGAATCTTTTCAATATACCAAAATTCTTAATTTGTAATAGTTTGTTGAACTTCATAATATGTTGTTACAACACATAATAATTATATTATTATATATCTTAAATCATATTTATTGATATTAATAGTAACTTACTAAGTAAGAACATTGAATACAAATAATATAACAATATGTACAGGTTATTTTTATTATACAGGTTTTACGTTGTATAAGATCGTTAAGTGGGACAAATTTGTGTTTAACTAATTTTAACATAGTTTCTGTGTTATATTATAAAAGCATTATTCAAAAATACATAGGATACAAAATCAAAAATTCACTACAATTTGTACAATTATATACTTTAGTACATATTAGCCATTTATGGATATCTTGGTGGGATTCCACTTTAATGTTGTTACTAGGTTTATGCTAACTGAAATAAGTTCCGATAGTGCTGATGCATGGAATCCTAGAAGACGGTAGAGCCATGACTAGCGTAGCTACCTGGTTGAAGTAGGAAATTCCAGATTTGTATATAAAAATCTGTGATGTTGGAATAGGTATGGAACAATCCATATTCACATCAATTGAAGATCAATTAACAGAGTTTGTCATCTGTGTCAATAATGACCCACAGTTAAAAGATGGTTTCATTGGTTTGGGTTTCTCGTAAGGTGGCGTGATTGTTAGAGGATACCTTGAGAGGTACAACCACATTATGTTCCCGATGCTACGATTCATCGGCTTGGCTTCGCCTTTAGCTGGTGAGTTTTGTGGAGTGTAGTCTGACTGCCTTTTCATCGTCCAGGTACCAGATTGGTTTAACGAGCTAATAAACAACATCGAGTTCAGCGACTTCATGTTCGAGCACTTCAGCCTCACTAGCTACTGGCGCGATCCGTATCATTTGCAATCGTATCTCCAAAACGGTAGATACCTCCTCGATTTGGACAACGAGCGCGAGTTTAACCCACAATATAAGGAGAACTTCATGTCAGTAGACAAGTTGGTTCTCTTTGGCTCAGAACATGATGGAGTAATTCAGCCGTGGTAGTCGTCCTGGTTTGGCTACTGGGAGGAAGGCGCAGACTCAGTTATTGAACCGATGGAAAATAGAAATATCTACTAAAACGATCTTTTCGGATTAAAAACAATGAACGAGTAAGGAAGAATCGTCTTGAAGAAAACGAACAACAGGCACCTCAAAAATATTCACGACGAGCAATTTATTAAAAATGAGCTTGCGCCGTTCGTCAAGATGGAGTACTGATCTGATGTATTGCATTAATTTGCTTATTTCTTTATAGTATTAATGTAAAAAGTAATTTTTTACTGAAGAGTTCATTTTGGAAATCTTATTTACAGATCTAGATTACATTTTCATGTATAGCACTTAAACATTATATTCTGTTATCGTTACACTCCATAAATGAATTCAGATTATGACTATCAGATTGAAATAGTTTTTACAGGTGCATAGTAAACAGGAAAGAGCTACGCATTAAATAAAATTATAGACAGAAAAAATTCTGGCTAAATAGGTTTATATGTGCCTACAATAGGAGTTGATTTTGTGATTAAGCGAATTTAAGTCACTGTTTAGAACAATATATACAACATCAAACTTAAGCTTTGCGATATGGCTGGTTAAGAGCGTTTTAAAATCGTTATCAATGTTAACTACAGAAATGCTTCGGGAATATTTCTGTTCTGTAACGTTTGCGACTAAGATAGTTTCAAAAAATGCAGTGCTTTAATCGAAGAGATAAGAGAAAACAATATATAAAACGCTAATGTGATGCTTGTGGGAAACAAAATAGGAACAGAAAGAGCAGTTTCGGTTGACGAACTTTTTTCGTTCGCACAAATGAATGATATCATGTTTGCAGAACTTAACACAGAAAATGGCGATACTGAAAACAGTATTTTGGAAAGAATGGTCAAATGCGTAATTCACCGAATACTTTTGAGAAAATGATAAATAAATGAAAAAGTAAGTGGATGGAATCTTGATATGAGACTGAGACAAAATATATAAGAATTGAAAGATAAAAGGAATATGATAGTCACTTTTCTTTAATAATTAAGAATAATTAGAAAAAAAATATTTGTCATTGAAATTAAAGCCAACCACCTATTTACCTTTCCTATAACATTGTTGCAATATGGTCACGGCTTAAAATCTAAGTAATTATTGGTATTTAATTACCACTTTAAATGTATTCAAATTTTTATAAGTATTAGGAAATGTTTGACGAATTGGATTATTAAGGTTATAGTTATATAACTTTGGAGCAAATTGTTGAAGCTGTTAACAAATAAACGAAGAAATATTTTGATATGAACATAGCACAAAAACTAATGTTATCTGCTGATTATTATGATAAAGAAATACGTCTAGACTAGTTTTGTTAGTTTATGTACATTTGCGAAAATGCAGACTACAACGACAACGTGTCCGTTCTGTTTTATGCAGCTGATTTGAGTTAATCTGGTTACCTAGAAAAGCAATAAGTCTAAAAGATTAGGTCTGGTGTATAATGAAGTTTCGTAGTTAGTGGAAATGTATGCTGATAACTTTGATGGAACAGTTAGTTATACAGTATACAAATAAATTATTAAATAGCTAAGAAACACTCAAAACGAATAGATTCGTAAGTAGTAATTACGAGACAACTTTGTAGAGCCACAAAATACATAACCTATTTAATCTAGTAATAAATTAGATTAAAAATAAACGTCATATTAGCGAACAACAAGGAATAGATCTATCTTTTCGTCTAGTAAAAAACTAAAATTAGTTAATGTTGAAATATCATACATTTGAGAAGAAGAATGAAATTTTTAATATACTTATTATATTAACGTTAATATAATAATTTTTAATTTCATTCCAATCAACGCACATCATTTAATTATTATTGAAGTATACTTGTTACTATTCTTTATAAAATATCATCCCCGTTCTTACTTGTGGACTTATTATTTATTTCCGAAAATAGAATATTGTGTTATTCCACAAATTAAGTTAATTCATCTGTTTGCACTACTTTTTCCTCAGAAAATTAGTTACCAATGAGCATTACCGTGGTGTTCGGGCCACACATTTCTTCAACTTGTTTCAAATAATCATTGCATTTGTTGAATGATTCTTAATCATTTACGTTACAAAATAAACAAACTCCAGAAGCGTTTTTTAAATACAATGAGGTAACAGATTTAAATCTTTCTTGTCCATTTGTGTCCCATATTTGAAGTCTGACCGTGTATTGTTTGTTTTTATATTCAATTTTAATGTTTTTCACAATTGGTTCGATATCTATTGTAGTGTTGTATTCTACGTGCTCATTTTTCAAAAATGTATTGATAAAATGTGTTTTTCCTGTTTTCTACGAGCCCAGCATAACAATTTTGAAGTAATAGTCGTATTAATTATTCATTAATTAGAGTTCAATAATTAGAGTGGTAAAATATATAACGATAATATATTTAACATTCACTGTATTTCAGCAGGTTGAAGTTGCTCTTCATCGTCAATTTAATTGTATTCGTCCACTTTCTCGAACACGTTAACATTTTGCACTTTAAGATGGCTCCCTTTTGCGAATTGCCCACATTTGTACTTGCATTAAAATCCTTTTGACATCATGTTCACAATCCAGTCCGGTGTGAACATCCAGTCCGCGTAGTCCAGCCCTATCATCAAAAACAGCTACATAATGAAATAAACAATTTCGAACCCGTAAAACTGTAATATATTCTGCCTATCAAACTATTGACTGAAAAAACCCCTTATGAAGCCGCCCAAAACAGTGGAGAAAACGTAGCAGGTCAGAGAACCGGTTGAAAGTCGCCTCAGATAAAGCGTTTTGTTCGTTCTAACAATTGATTTTTATTTAGTTGTTGAGTCGCAAATAAGGAACATGGCGAAAACGGCCAAAAACTAAAATATGTCGTCAAAAAGGAGCAGCTCGGGCATGTAACAGTTCAAGTAAAATTAACCTTTGAGTAAACGCTTCATGGATTAAAACTCAGTTCTCCTTCCTACTTTTATATCGGATAATGTGAGCCAAGACTAGAAACCCCAAAGAATGAGCGGGATAACGAAGGAGAAACCAAACAAAAGTAAATAACGTTTTCGTAAACGCATCCAATCGCGGTTGTTAGGAGTTAATTTTCTGTGCTGGACCACGCCCTGGATAAAACAGCCGATCATGCAGCCAAAGAAGAGGTTCGTCCACATTGGAAAGACATAGCACTGAGGACCAGTCCAAAAGGTGATGAACATCACAAAAAGACCTTAACTATAGTTCGGAGAAAAATAATCGCCCAGATCTGCTGTGGGACACTCAAGCATGCTCACGTTCTCAAAACGTGACGGAAATCTTCTCTTAAGCATCTAAAAAGTTACCACCTAGATCTAATTCGTGATTAAGGAAACAACCGCACCGAAAACACAGTAAACAGCAGCTCTGATAAACATAATCTAATATATTTTGCGATTCCTAGAAAATAACCTCGCAATGGTATTAGCAGAAAAGGCTATGAGGTGCATGAAACAAAACGTTAACCCATAAAACCAACACGCTGCAGACTCGTGCATTTAATACTCAAACCACCTTACGGTGAACGGATGATGATATGTAGGCTCCCAATGAGTACCTAAAGACCACACATACACCAAAATACAATTGAAAAAGAAAAACATCGGCAGCTAAATAATTGAAACCATTGTTCTTTTCAAACATTCAATCGCTGATTTCTATATACTCCATTACGTATCATTACCCAAGTAACCGTAAGTCATTCCACAAATCAAAGTAAAAAATGAACGCCATTAGCTAAATAATGCGGAAGGTGCTCCAATAATGTATCCTAATATAGCAATAGGCATCTTTAGTTTTGTGAACATATTTTCATCGAGATATCTAGACACCTCGTGAATAAAACAAGTGCAAAATATAGCAATTCCCCTCAAGACATCAATAGACAAAACTCTACGAGCTCCTTATTCTGAATAGGAATCAGGATTTATAAATTGATGAATTTGTTTTAATATATGTTTTGGACTTGCTTTTTAGAACTATTCTTTGTTTTGTACAGTTTGAAATTCTTTCTCCATAACAATTCTACAATAACAGAGTGGAAAACATTTTGTTAATATGTTTACAAATGATTTATCCATTATAATCATATGTGTACACAAAAACAATAGATACAATTACAATAAAAGATTTTACCATTCTATCAGATTTACAATTCTAAATTTGTTTTATAATTTCTAGTTAGAATAAATCCATAATTTGCATCTTATATTATTAAAATTTATATTATCTATATACTCTTTACAGATATAGATATTATTATTGATTATTCTAAATAAGCGATTTGTTTAATATTAAAACAAATTTAATAATTATAAAAGAATCTTTTATCATTACATTTACTGTAACTTAGTTGAGTTAAACCTCTACAATAATACAATAATATACTCAATTTAATCATTCTTATAAATCATGACAAATCCAAACTTAGAATATGATACATGTATGTATGATATACATGTACCTCATAAAAATAAAATATATCATAAATTGCTTATAACTATGATTATTTTAATCATTCATAGGTACTTTAATAGATTAGGAGTAAGGCTTAACATTTCCCAGTTTTGCTGGAAACAATCAAAAAGCTAACTTGGGACCTTATATGCGGATTTCTGTAGTATATATAAATGAAAGCTATTTTATATTAGTTATCTAATTTGCCCATATCACGTCAAAATAAGGACAAAATAAGGTCATATGTTAGTTTTTGTATATTCAAAAATGAAATAATATTTGACTTGTTATAATATTAAAATAATTGAATATATTAACAATAGTGAATTATGCGGTTCAAATATTATTAAAAAATTAAGAGAGAATAGTGTAAAACTATACAGATTATATTTTATTAAAAATTCAGATATACATATATCAGAATATAGTTGAACATAATCCACCACACCCAATAATGTTAACTTTGAACAATCATGTCCAGAAAGTCGTTTCTCTCATCGACTTTACTTCCAAATCTACATGCTACTCGCCATTCTCTTTGATGCATGCATTGTCTATTTTAGTAAAGTGCTCTAACGATGCATCTATTTAAGAACTCGTTTCCAAGCTTGAATTTAATGAATAAGAAATGCAAGAATTGTCTCAATCATTAGGTAACGACAGCTCAGTTAAATTAGCTTCTAACATATTTGACATTCACACTGAAAAGATTACTAAAGAGTTCAAGGAACTAATGTTGAAGCAGTTTGGTATCGTTCCAGAAAATCTCGTTTCTGCCGAGTAAGTCAACAATTGGTGTGCTAAGCATACAAATAACAGAATCAAGGAAATAGTTGATTCGATTGATGGACTAAACACCATTATCGCTTCAGCTATTCATTTCAAGGCGCAGTGGGCCTTTTAGTTTGACTCTTAATAAACTGTTGAGAAGTAATTCAACGGTTTCAAGGGTGCATCAACTGTTAAAATGATGCGCATGGAGAAGAAGGTGCAATTTGGCGAGAACGAACAAGTTTAAGTGGTTCGTTTACCATATCTGAATTCAAATCTCCAAGCAGTTATTATTCTTCCAACCGCATCCACTCTAGAGGCTTTCAACGCCGCTTTAACAGTGGAGAACATTAATATTCCCACTTTCGAGGCCACTACCACTTTGGAGCTTCCCCGCTTCAAAATCGAATCCACTTTCAATTTGGTGGATACACTTTAACAGCTTGGCGTATAAAAGATATTCAACCAAGTTGACTGTACGAATACGCTCGGCTCAACTCTTCAGGTTCAGGACATCGTTCAGAAAACCTTCATAGAGACGAACGAGGAAGGAACCGAAGCAGCGGCCGTGACCGGAATCATGATGTGCTTCTGCCTGATGCCAGACGAATTCAGGGCCGTTACTTGCGACAGACCGTTCTGGTTCCTCATCGTGAATGAAGTGGGAGGGGTCGTCTTCGCCACGAGTGTTGTGTGAGATTCATTCTGAACCTAATATGTTTAGATTTAGTACTAAGGCGTGCAAGTTTGAGATTTTACGATTTAAGATCGATTATTTTCGACTGGCTGTTTCTGTGGCACTTTATAGTTACTCTTTTAGAAATGAAGTTTGGTCCTAAACAGAAACCTTCGTCTTTCTTTGTGTGATTAAACTTGATAACATGTACAAATCGTTAAATAGTGGAGACTTTAAACTATGGTTATTGGGTAGGTCATGTGTAAGCGGAATTTAATAATAGTTTACTTTTAACTCTTCCAAATGTTCTATGGCTTCTAGCCCCTTCAGACAACTTATATTTTCGTTAACGATGCATATCTTTTTCAGATTTTGTGCATTGGCAAAATCTTTAAACAATTATATACCGATTTGATGAAAGTTTATGGTTAAACTCTACAGATTTTTCATTTAACTTATATGCTATAAGTTTTAGGTTAATAATTAACAATTTGAAGTCTCTAGGTGCTTCAGTTCCAAAAATTAAGGCATCTAATCTACATTTTCTATGTTAGTAACAGATTTTAGAACTAGCTTTTGCAACAACAATAATTTGACTATATCAGACATATTAATTTGCTTTATATAGCACAACGTTAACGATGTCAGTAAGCTCAACTACGCAATGTTATCTTAATGCAACAATGAACAGTTTGATATTTCTAACTATTTCAAAGATTTTAAGTTGATTAACGTATTCACGTAAACATTTGGCTGATCATTGGCTTCATCGTTTAAAATGTTTCCATAAGTGTTGCCACATATCTTCAAATTAGATAAGCATGCATTTTAAATAGTTGCTTCGCTAATAGTAATATTTGACACATAAATACTAACATTTTTCAATTTATTTGCCTTAAATATATCTGTGATATCAACATTTAGAAAGTCTTCGAATATATTCAGAGATTTTATATTCTTAAGTTCTTATATGCCCAATAAACTTTCTATAATATTGCTACCTTCTATACTTATATTTTCTAATTCGTTTAATTCATGTAAACATATTAAATTAGAAAAATATACGTTATCGCAATAATTTATACTTATATCATGTAATTATTTCGAGTATCCAAGACATTCTGGTAAATTGTCTTATTTGCTAACTATATTTTATAGTTCTATATCATATAAATTAGATAGTCCGTTTAAAAATGAATAGCTGTCTATTTAAATTGCAAATAGTGTAAGTCTTCTTAGTTTGCTGAAAACATGTTGTGTAAATAGAGAAACGTCCACTTATATTATCTATTCATCGAATTAGTTTTCTAAAACAAAAGATATTAAAGAATCTCGTTAACATTCTAAGTTTTAAATATTAAATTAATCTATATCATGTGAGTTACATTTTGACAACTATTATTTTCCTTAATACATTTGATATCTATAATTTCACATTTAACACATGTTAGCTTTTAGTCAGTATGGTTGGATTTCTTGGTGAAACTGACTTTAACTCTTTTATTATTAAGTCTTTTATTTCCTTATCAAACAAGAATATAGTATATGGACATAACTATAAAATTTCTGTGGCGTATTTGTGATCTTAATTATAAAAATATGAATACATATATATAATTCTACGACAAATATAATTTTATTTCACTCCAAAACCAATATGAGAAGTTCAAATTTCGCAATTTTCAAATTCATTAAAGCAGGGTCTCTGGTAAAATTTTATCATTATAAAAGCTGAAACCTTCACCAAAGTTATAATACGTTATTTACTATAACATAAAATGTACATCTTTCTAATTACAAAATCGATTTTGATGAATTCAAAGAAATATTAACCAATCTGCAGCATTTGAAAATGTCTCTAATGTACAAAATAATATTCGTAAAAATTGATTAAAATTGAAATGGAGGACTAAAAGCAGACTAGAGACATTGATATTGAAACGAAGTTGTAAGTTCAATCAATAAATATAAACGCCCTTATGTTATACCTCTAGACTATGTTAGTCCAATATACCATGAAAATCAGACCTTGGTTTTAGTGTGTTTATAATTAATAATTTTGGTAAAATAAAAATTTATTCGTCGCACACTTTCAATGGGGCATGTAAATATTATACTTGTTTCACTCCAACTATTCTCAACTATAAAAGTAGTTATGTGTATATGGATATAAAAAATATGTAAAAAATATGGAAATGTTATTAAATGAACTCAAATTATCTGTTCTCCCTATTACAAGTATTACATTAGCATTAAATTCTGTTGTGAAATATTTTAAACGTTTTCAAAAGAGCAGCCTGCCATATTTAAAGTGTATTATCCAGACATCCAAACCAGTTCGTCTGTTTTTGTATCTACCTGAAAAATACAATTATCAATTATTTAAATATATTTTCCATCAGTATTAATATTCTTAACTTCAAAAATTGCCCTATATTGTTCTTCTGAAAATTATTATCTCAAAAGTTATCCATCAACATTCCACATAGTCATTGTTTCATAGTAAGGCTTATTGCATGTGTAAATTAACTTATCGTCAACACTAAACACAAGATTATATGCTTCCATATCATATTTTCGAGTTTAACTAATAATATCTCCAGTTTATAAATCAGCAATATAAAAATTAACGCCGGTACCAGTAAAAGCTATTTTTGAACAATCATTATTAAATTTTGATCCAAATATTTCTACATCGCTGCTTATTACCTTAACAGGAGTCTGTTTGTTTATATTCCATATTTAAACATTTCCATTAGTGCAAACCGTGGAAAATTGAGTATCATCAATGTGAAATTCTACTTAAAAGCACATGTCGCCAACATCAAAAGTGTTAATACACTAAAAAGATTACAAATTCCAAAGCTTTACTGTTGAATCTCTACTTGCAGAAAGCATTAACTTATCATCCTTAGATAGTGAAAAATTAGTTACCATATCTTTGTGACCATATAAAGTTTTTATCAAAGTACCACTTTTTGAATCCCAAAATTTAATTGTGGAATCCATACTGCATGATACTACATATTTAAAATCATTAGAATATGAATAAGAATAAATATTGCCGGTGTGACCTATTAGCGATTTAATGAGTGGAATTGACTAAACGGATGTAAATTTAATGTAGCAGTCCCAACTTCCAGACATCACCATTTCATTATCATTGCTAAATTAAATACTTGATACATACATTGAATGTGAATTTATATTTCTGATTAACTCAAAAGATTTTGCATCCCATAGTATAATAGTGCCATCTTCGCTGCCACTAGCAAGATATTAATAATTTTGAGAAAATATTAAATATGTTACCTAAGAAGTATGGCCTTTCAAAATATTTTTTATTTCTTTGTTACTTAAGTCCCAAACTAATATTGTACTATCATATAATGCACATAAAACTAGAGAATTATCAGGTGTAAATACTGAATACCTTATTTTTTAACTAAATTCCCCTGGTAAATATGTACTTTCATCTGATTAAATGTCCCATACATTACAAAATGTTTGTCCACAACATACAAAATGTTTATCATCACTGCTGAAAGAAACTGAAGTGACATCATCGCAAAGTTCATATGTTTTGATTAAAGAATAATCAGTACTAGAATAAATATATACAAATTATCTACTTCCGCAAATTATTTGCAAGCCATCTGTACTGTAATCTACTGTTGTAACTGTATGATCAAATTATAAAGATTTTATCAAGCTCCAATTATTAGTACTGTAAACTTTTAAAGTTTTATCAGTGCTGCAACTCACTAAATACTCATCATTTGGACTAAACACTAAATCGGCCACAGTATTTTGATGATCCTTTAAAATAGTAATATTCTATAATGTTTTTGCGTTATAAATTTGAACGACTTACCTTTCAGAAACATCCATATTTATATTGCCAGCTGAGCAAGCACATAATTATTATGACGTATTGTAAATTGCTTTATTAACTGTAGAACCTATATTTATACTTGTTTTCTGACCAAATTCAACATATTAGCACCGTCAAATTTAGCTTTTTATAACCATGCCGATTAAAAATCAACATTTGATAAATCTGCTCCTCTTAAATCAATATTTTACATCATCGCCAAGCCAAGGTTTGCACCAGGTATTTTTATATTGCGGAAATCAGCATTTTAAAACGACTCATTGATATAATTTAGAATTGTGATTGCATTTGCAGCAGCAATGGAAACTTTCGAGTTAATTTTTGATAATTCAATAACTTTATAAAGTTATTACTTAAATTCTGGGAACCTTTAAATTATTTAGGAGTAAAAATCAAATACACCTTTATCTGTAATATTATGAGTATTTATTGAGCAATCAAGTGTCTTTTCATTGCATGAGTTAATTAATAGCGTTACCGAGTACTGACCATTTTTAGCAACAAAATATTCTTAAATTGATTTGTGAATGAAACTGTAGAATCTTGATGACATCGTTAGTGGAGCCCCTCTTCGTATTGTGGAAAGTTTGCTATTATTGGGATCAAAAAATTCTCTCCATGGATTTTATTTATCTTCATTCTTGTATTCAACAACAGTTTTGGCCACATCCATCATTTTTGAAGCTAGTTTTTAAGAATAGTCATAGTATTCTTTCTTCAAATTAATGATATCAGTACTAACATTGTTAATAAACATTCGTTCTTCTTCTAGTTCAAACCATTATTGCACAAATTCCTCATACAAATCTAAAGATAACAATGTTTGATTGATATTATTCTTTAGAATAATGTTTGGCAAAACTTTTACTATCATACTTAATATAAATGGGTTTTCTACCAAATGGCAAAGCCCTGGTATTATATCAATATATTTTAGATAAGTGTTCCAGTCTTTCCATTCAGAAGAATATTTGGAATTAGACTCGAGTTTCAAACAAAATCTTTATAAGTAGCCTTAAATTTGGTTGTTATTAAAATGAACTAAAACTAGTTCACAAAATTAAATTTCATAATCAAATTTCTAAGATATAAAGTACTTATAATAATATTTATCGCAAGCTAGGTGCGAACTTCTACATGTAAATAGCGCTTTACAATTCCAATTCAGTAAGTTGTTTGAATCATAAAGACGTTTATAACTTCGTACTTCATCATATCCATCAACAATTAATAAAAGCTAAATTCTGGATTGCTATAATGTTAATATTTCAGTATGAGTGAATCTTAGTTCAATTAGCGTTTCTTCTACCATTTACTTTTCCCAATTTTATAGATAAGGAAGACTAATAAATATTGGAACTATTAGTTTCGATTCTAACAATTGAGTTATAACGTACTAACAATATATAGTTTTCCCAGTTCCTGCCTCTCCTTATATTAATAAAACTTTTTTATTATTATCATCGATAAAATTTAAGAAATTTTAATCAACGTCTATAGCTGATTGTATGTTAGCAATATCATTTATTGAAATCACAGCTTTTTCTGGAATATACATACTTAAACGAGCTTTCCACATTTCGCTTTCTTTTGTATAGTAATCATATATATAGTCCACGAGTTCTTGAGCCGTCCTACCGCTTATTGCTTTTTCAACTTTGATAAACGAGTGAGTAATTTATTCAATAATATTTTCTTATTAGAGTACTGCGCTTTACAAAGTTTCGAGACCCTAAGTTTTAACATCAAGAAGCGAATCTAATTTTTCAAGAGTTTATATTTTTTATTTTGCATTCATCATGATTTAATTGTAAAAATTTCTTTATTCTATTGAAATTTCTGTATTCTCTTACAAAATTTTATTAATTTCATTAAGCTTCTAACATTCTGTACTTAACTCGCTTTATTGATTTACTTAGTTTTTCTCCCAACATTCTCGAAGTTATTTCTATTGTCTTTTGATGTATTCTTCATTCTCAAGAGTATTTCTTACATTCACATTCTTTTCATTACTAAGCATATTGATGAATAATTCGGATAAATATGTCGCATGAGGTTCTCTAACTCTAATACAGATTTTCGCAACTTTATCTCTAATTTTCCATGAGTTTTTATCATTATTTTCCCCATTATACGATGATAATTTTGTAAATAAATCTATAATTGGGATTATCAATGTAGTTTATTGATCTAAATAACTTTCTATAACGTCTAGCCCTGCATAAGATATGTGCCATTCTTTTAACGGACATATTTATTCAATTATTGTGTTCATTTAATCAGGTCTATCTTTTAATATGTACAATTTGTAATAATTGGTCATAACTGGTAAAATCCACTAATACTTAATTTTATTTTTAGAAAATTCGCCAAATTTACATATAAGATCCTTACTTTGCGAGATAATTTAGCTGTAGTCTATTTTGTTATGATCTCCAGTTGTACTTTTTCCTATTAACGAAATATAATTAAATATTTAGTTATTATTATCTTACTGTGCAACATTAAAAGTCTTAACGCACGCTTCTATGCAGTCTAATTCAAACTCTAATTCAATTTTTTCTATTGAATTATATATCAAATTTCTAATAGAAGTTATTATTTCAAGCCAACTTAACTAAAGTGATTATGTGATCTTCAAACCCTATTTTTAATGTATATACACTTAGTGAATATATAATTATGTAACATGAGCAATTTCTTTTAAATGACATGGACTGAGTCCTGTTTTTGAGCTATTTAGTAGCTACAAAAGCTTTTCGACAACTTAAATCGGATTTCTGCAAGATTGAGCATATTGCAACGCGTTTAGCTTCATTTCATAAATATTACTTCTAACTACAGTTGTCTATCCTTTAATATTTGAATCTTATATGCTAGAAATAAGTTTTAAAATTTAAGTATCAGAGCTTATATCCTATGACATATTTTGATACTCATTTATTTTTTAACTAGTAGTATTTGCGGAACATCCCATTTTGTGAAGTGAAATTAACAAATTAAAATTCAAATAAGCAAAATATATTTAAAAGTAGTAAGTCATTTAAACACTAATGAAATACGAAATATTTCTGTTGGTAACTTGAGCAAAAGTTTACAATCTATTTGATACTGAATTTATATTTTTTAATATTGTAATGACTAAAACAGAATTATTAGAAACACATAAACAAACACAGCTCATTGAAACATCTTTCTAGTTCAGAAAACCTTCATAGAGACGAACGAGGAAGGAACCGAAGCAGCGGCCGTGACCGGAATCATGATGTGTTTCTGCCTGATGCCAGACGAATTCAGGACCGTTACGTGCGACAGACCGTTCTGGTTCCTCATCGTGAATGAAGTGGGAGGGGTCGTCTTCGCCACGAGTGTTGTGTGAGATTCATTCTGAACCTAATATGTTTAGATTTAGTACTAAGGCGTGCAAGTTTGAGATTTTACGATTTAAGATCGATTATTTTTGACTGGCTGTTTCTGTGGCACTTTATAGTTACTCTTTTAGAAATGAAGTTTGGTCCTAAACAGAAACCTTCGTCTTTCTTTGTGTGATTAAACTTGATAACATGTACAAATCGTTAAATAGTGGAGACTTTAAACTATGGTTATTGGGTAGGTCATGTGTAAGCGGAATTGAATAATAGTTTAGTTTTAACTCTTCCAAATGTTCTATGGCTTCTAGCCCCTTCAGACAACTTATATTTTCGTTAACGATGCATATCTTTTTCAGATTTTGTGCATTGGCAAAATCTTTAAACAATTATATACCGATTTGATGAAAGTTTATGGTTAAACTCTACAGATTTTTCATTTAACTTATATGCTATAAGTTTTCGGTTAATAATTAACAATTTGAAATCTCTAGGTGCTTCAGTCCCAAAAATTAGGGGATCTAATAATATAGAATTAAATGAATCGAATCATCCGTTTATTTTTGTTTTAACACAACAATTTTGTTATGTAATATTTTAACAGCACACAACAAGTAGACAACATAACATAACACTTCAGAGAATGCAATAAATACTACACCTTAATGAATATATTTTGATAAGAATAAGTATACAGTAGCTGCAGTAGTATATTTTAATTGAACAACTGTTTTAGTAAGTATGCGGTAGAAGATTAATTGAGTTGAGAGGTTTATTTTATGTTATTAATTTTGTTGAAACGAAATAATGTTAAGCTTGTCAGTATTTCCACTTCGCACCTAACAAAAATAATGCCAACAATGAATGAAAGCATCTATGAAACCCATACATAATTATTTACTCCATAATTCTACAATAACATTAAAACTTTGACTGAAGTAAGAAAAATGT
Organism: Hexamita inflata; assembly: GCA_963988835.1. Classification (NCBI taxonomy): domain Eukaryota; phylum Fornicata; order Diplomonadida; family Hexamitidae; genus Hexamita; species Hexamita inflata. The sequence goes on from CAXDID010001211.1 coordinate 44,862, forward strand.
AGAAATATGGAGGGCATTCTAGATTAACTAAATCAGAATTCGATAAATACTTAATGATACTATTTACAATGATGATATCAGGTAAAGAGCGAGGATCTGTCTAAGATAATTGGTCTAAGAACACTAAAATACGCAATTAGTTTATAGCTGATGAAGTTGGAATGTCTTGCAGAGAATGGGAGGAAATACATTCGAATGTCTGTTATGGTCATATTAAATTGTTATTAGATTAACCTGAAGAAGAAATCGATACAAATTTAGACGGTAAAGACTTGGTAAAGAATTATCATAAAATTTAGAGAAGTTGTAATTGAATTAAGTTGTTTAATATCCTGTGTTTAAAGAAGTAAAACTAAAGAAAACGACTAAATAAGTTCTAGTTAAAGATGTAAACGTCCTTTAATGGTAATGCAAAAAGTAGAAAACTTTAACCATGATATATACAAAATCAAAATTTGTGAAATAACCCTGTTAAATGTAAGAATTTGTAAGTTCTCGTGGTATTCCCAGAGAACAACCTGAAATAGTTCGTTACTACAATAATAATTATAAAGGAGTTGATTACGTAGACCAACTTACAAAAAATATTAAGTTTCCAGGACGATGTACTCGTTGGACCACAAGGATGTTTATTTATTTTATGTAAGTAATATTAGTTAATGGGTTTTCTTTGATGAAATTATTGCATCCAGAATATAAAGAAATTAAAATAACGGATTATGTTGAAAGCATAATTGATTAAATGAAAATAAATCTAACAAAATATGAAATTAAAGCTACACCACGAAAAATTGAAGGTTGTAACCAACCAGTAGTAAGCCCAATTAAAGGACCAGTAATAGAAGCATATAAACACTATCATGTATATACAAAAGTAAGTGCGTAATGTGTCGGCTGCAAATAATGTAATAGCAGATATGTGTGTTCGTGCAAAGGATATCATTTGTGTCCAGAGTGTTATAAAACGCATATTAGTGAATAAAATGACATAAGAGGGTACACACACATTTATAAAAAATGAATAAAGTGATTTAAAATACGAATAATATGTTTTAATATATATTGAACACAAAAATAGTAATTTACCTATTAAATGGTTGAAGTCGTTTTCGAGAATTTTGTTAATTATTTGCGAAGTGGAAATACTGACAAGCTTAACATTATTTCGTTTCAACAAAATTAATAACATAAAATAAACCTCTCAACTCAATTAATCTTCTACCGCATACTTACTAAAACAGTTGTTCAATTAAGGAAAACTTTTGTTTCAGAATGACTTTATATTATACTATTATACTATTATATAGGGCTGGTTCATACTAGTATTTTTTGCGGAAACCATTACCACTTCAAATGCCAATGAAAAGAGTTATTGACTGATTTTTGTTAGACAACTAGTGAATGACTATAGATCAACTTTTATCATGGTAAATACAAAAACTAACATATCCAAGCTAATAAAGAATATAAAAGTTCGATGGTATCAAAGTAACTTTGGAACATAGTTCCATATTTTGAATTGTGCAAAAGTCAATCTGGTCCAAACTAAAATATTATAATATTTATATCGCAGGTAACTGGATTTTAGCTCAATTCTTAATCTTTAAAGATATTCTGGTTTATACATATAATTTTGATATATTGGGAAAGAGGGACCAAATAATTTTGGTAAACTAGAGTAAATGATATCGTAGCTTCTTAATTTAGAAAGTAGTAACATAGATGATTTAAAGTTTCCACTTCGTTCTACTATTAAAGATTATGAATTCATCAAATCTTAAATAATTTATAGTAAGTACAATAACAACATATTATATTTTATTAGTCATCAACATAACAATAAACTTATTACAAGTTTTCATTTAAGCCTACTGCTTGAATTATAAAAATTCAATTTTAATAATAGGATCTAACGTATATAAATGTTTAGCTTTAATAAGCTGCTAGTATTCTTAGAACTACAACTAATACATAACGACAATATAAGAGCAACTACAAAATTTATCTTAAGGATCCTATAATAGTTAACTTCAAATTTATGTTAACTAGACTAATATGATCGATATCCAGTACTGGTGCTATTTTAATACATATCAACTAATGAGTTATAGTAATACATATTCCAGGTTGAATTGATAAAATCTGGTAGATATCGATTTTTAACGGTAACAGGTAAGTTTGAGTTCAATTATCGAGTTACACTTATATCGTGGGGTTCAATTACTAGAAGTATATATGACACTATATTTGATGGAAGTCCTTAGTGCTACCAATTTACTTAGTTTCTATAATATGTAAAATTATGGATTTGTATATCCTACAATAATTTTGATGTTGGGATATTCTTCGATATTTATGACATACTAACTTGGACTAGTAGTAACATAAATTAGATCCTCTAGATTAACTTTACTAATTGCTTTCAAAAGTAGTACTAATTGCAGAAATTCACTGTACAGCTGTACAGGAAAAGTAAATATTATTTTCCTTAATCTTTGTAGAACAGTATAAGCCTAATCTACTAATATAATTATAATATTGAATCCACAGTATATCGTTTATAACCAGAGTTATTATTGTATTATTGAACCTAAAAATTGTTTTGGAATAAAGGAGGAAAGATAGTGGAGAATAAAATAATAGTATAATATCACTAATAGACTTACTGGTAATAACTTATTAAAATATAAGACTCCTTTTACTTTTACCAGAAAATCACTTGAAATATAGGAGACTGATAAATTCTTGCAAAGATGTGAAATGTACTAAGACATCAATTATAGTTCTTCATCTTATGTCTAGTTATAACAATAAGTACCAGTCCTCAGTAAGCTGTGTGTAGTGAGTTATTAATATTTTTTCTATATCTTGCGTAGTGTGAAAAAATTGAAAAAAGTAGACGGACAAAAATGATAGTGAATATATACATATATAAGTATTAAAATATAATTCAAATCCAAAACAATTTTTGCACAAGCTTGTGCGTCTCGGCACTCTATTGTTAACAAACTATTGAATTGAGCCTTATTACTGATGATAAGGTTACAGTTAAGTGAGTCATTTTATTTAACATACTATCACTACAAAACTGGTATAACAAAGACAATAAAACTTGTATAGTCACTACTATTTATAAGTTACATAATAAATTTATAAGTTACAAATATTATTTACAACTACAAATCAATAATTTAACTTAATCAATATACCAACATATTAACTTTATTAACTTTATTAATTGAAATAGAATGTAATTTGAAGTATATTATTTCTACATTAAAATATTATTAAAATTTGTTGAATTAATTGATTAGAATTTGATACAGATTTTAACTATAATAAATTTATTTATTATTAATGAACTAATTTCATTAATAATTATACTTATATTATATTGTTTGTGTTTAATTTGGAATCTTAATAAATAATCTTAATGAAATAATATATAATATCAAATTTATATTGAAATTTATTTGAATATTTTCACTTCCCACAAATGACTAACTACATCTTTTGATCTTAAATTCGGTCCTCGCCTGAAGCTCCTTCCAACCCTGCTCCAACTCAGTATACAAGGGCGTCAGCCAGATATTGTACTGCCAGAAACAGAGCGCTTTGAGCAACCTCGAAGTAACCAAGTAGTTCGTAATTCAGACGAGTCAGGTCTCCAACATTTTTATTGGAGTCAGTCTGGTTAAAGGCTCTATAATATCCATGATGGTGGAAGTTCCATTTTACTCCTCGTTTTCGCTCTTCGGCCAGATAAATAGTATTACGATCCTTGAGAGCGCCTTGAACGTGTCTCTTCTTGACGAAACCTCCCAAGCTGCTCCGGTGTGCATCCAGTGCAACGTTCAGATATCGTACTCCAACGTCACTTTTATTGCCTCTGGATAGAACTTATCTGGACTTATCATCCAATCAGTAAGTTCAATCTCTATCAGGAACTGTTTCTTCTAACTCCGGCTTGATGTTAATCTAGCTTCAGGTATTGTATTGGTTGTGAACGAAGAAATGAAGGATATTTTGATTGTAAACTTCAATATTACAACACATTTTATCAATCAAAGTTCTAATTCTGGTCTCATTATTTCGGTAGCTTCAGTGAATGTAATTGTAGTCATGTCTTAATTCCAGTTCTGTAGTCACATTGATAATCTTATCGGAAATAGTTATTCCAGTTTGTTAGATACAAACACTTATTCAATTTATAATTGCGAGTCAATTTGTAACAGTTTATTTTTCGTGTATGGTTTATGTCTAGGTAATCTTCAATTCAGTAAGATGAACTAAAAGATTCTAACGTGTGCAGATAATTTTATCTTTATCAGAGATTCATGTATTTGCAAAGAAGGTATCTATTGAACTAGAGTTAGTGCATTAATATAATTGGATATCTTTCTGAACTTCAAAATATCGTGGCAAACTAAAATAAGCAGCTCAGTCATTTGACTCAAACTATTTCTTCAATTCAGCAATCAAATGATAATAATATCATAAACAACATCACTTCTTTGAATTCGCGTTTGTAAATTAATTGTTTAGTAGTTGGATAATTAGATTTCTCAAAATATGTCTTAACTCTAAAATACACTTGAATCAAATATAGAGTCATAAAAATAATAACTTCTTGCATTATAGTCGAATTTAGAATAATAAATAAAATAAAACTATTCTTCCCTTGACACAAAGCTTGTGTAAAGTGTGACTACTCTTGATTCGCGAATAAGCAAAAACATATCATCTGTTATGAACGATCTAACCATATTGAGCTCCAATCTTTAGGAATACAAATAAAGTATTAGATCTGAGTTCGTCGATATCAAATCTGCTTTTGATTCGGTTAATTCTAATATTTCAATTCTAAACAATAAATATGAAAATAGTCAGAAATAACAATAAATAATATATAACGATCTAAAAAGATAAATTGATGCACTCAAGGAATAACTTGGAGGGATATAATTCGTGCGGAATTTGGATGATAGAGAACTATTTTTGTGTTTGGCTCCCGGAAATTGTTAAGTTTATTATGTTCGGGGTAGGAATCATTGAGATTTTATTAAATATATTTAATCAATTTTATAAATTATGAAAATATAATATTCTACACATTTAAAATTCTAATATTCACTTTTCTTATTTGCATTTATTTATTATTTGTTCAAGTTCTTATCTTGATTATATATCAAAATGTTTATCAAATAGAATTGTTATATTTTTCAGTAGTAAATTGTAATTAATGCTATCCATAAAACTTATTAATGCATCCAGCTACTTTTAGTATATTTTATGCTTGTTTATGATACCTATTCCATATTAGTAAATTTATTGTTCTATTTATGGTCGAATTTATAAATAGCAAATAATAATTTCTTTAATTATACTCAATATTTTCCTTTCATATGGAAACTATTAATTATTATCTTATAATTAATATATATGAATAAGGAATTCTACGTGCAACTTGTTATTTTAATACCATGTTTTAAACTACTAATCATTAGGATTTACTAAACCATCAAGTTGTTCTAGATTTAAATAATTTATTATTATTTGCGCTATATTTTAATCGCTATACTTTTCTAGAATATATTTAAGCTCATACTCTTTGATGTTATTTTTATAAAAGGATTTACATTATTGAATAGTTCTATGTTATATTTTTGATTGGATATTGGTCCAATTTATCTTTTTGTCTCTATATTATCGAGTAGCATTAACAATATACTGACGCTCTGCTGCAGTCCAATGATCGTAATTACATTCACGGGGCATGAATAGTGAGTGTTGCTTATAAATTGCTATTTACAGATAGTTATTAAATGTTATAAGTATTTATAAATTTTTGTGATTAGATACATAACAAATTTTTTTGTATATTGTAACTTTTAAAGTGACTCACAACACAAAGCACCATATATTTTCTATATTTTTAGAAAAATAATAATTTAGTAAAATTATGTTTTTATAAATGTACTATTCTTTGTAATATATACTGCAATTAATTATTAACGACAATTTGTCATTAATAATCATATTATGATCTTTATAAATTCTCCATTTATAAACAATTTGAATTATATTTTAACTAAGCCTCCCATTTCTGCAGGAATAGTTCGGTTTTCTGCATTAACTGCAAAACAACCTGCATGCAGGCAGAAAAATCACCTGCAACAGCAGGAAGAATTCTACATTATTTTTGGCTTCCTGCAGAAAAGATTGATATTGATCATTAGAGGTGTTTTTCAATATATTTTAAAAAATATTAGTATAGAATATCTATATTATATACAATTATATTTATTAAAACCACTTCAAATTTCAATTTAATGAATGAAAATTATCTCAAGTTTAAATTTGTATTATACTGTAAAAATGATAAATTTATTATTAAATACGATAATATTACAGTTAGAAGTGCTAGCAACGATTATAAATATATTTAGAAGAAAATATTAACATATTTTCAAATATTAAGCCAATACTAGTAAAAATAAGATTATGAACTAGAAAATATGATAATAAAGAAATATTAATTTTTAACTGATTTTTTCACAGAGTAAAAAAACCCTCGGAAATGAAAATATTTGAAACTTTTAATATCATTTTCCTGAATTTGGTAATTTTTGTGGAAGTGTTAACTCCACACCACCAACGAAAAAGTATATAATAATATTATTTTACATAGCTATAATATAATCTCATTATCAATATATATAATAAAGTGTCGACACTAAACTCGAAAACCTTCATAGAGACGAACGAGGAAGGAACCGAAGCAGCCGCCGTGACCGGAATCATGATGTGCTTCTGCCTGATGCCAGACGAATTCAGGGCCGTTACGTGCGACAGACCGTTCTGGTTCCTCATCGTGAATGAAGTGGGAGGGGTCGTCTTCGCCACGAGTGTTGTGTGAGATTCATTCTGAACCTAATATGTTTAGATTTCGTATCAAGGCGTGCAAGATTGAGATTTTACGATTTAAGATCGATTATTTTCGACTGGCTGTTTCTGTGGCACTATATAGTTACTATTTTAGAAATGAAGTGTGGTCCTAAACAGAAACCTTCGTCTTTCTTTGTGTGATTAAACTTGATAACATGTACAAATCGTTAAATAGTGGAGACTTTAAACTATGGTTATTGGGTAGGTCATGTGTAAGCGGAATTGAATAATAGTTTAGTTTTAACTCTTCCAAATGTTCTATGGCTTCTAGCCCCTTCAGACAACTTATATTTTCGTTAACAATGCATATCTTTTTCAGATTTTGTGCATTGGCAAGATCTCTAAACAATTATAAACTGATTTGATGAAAGTTTATGGTTAAACTCTACAGATTTTTAATTTAACTTATATGCTATAAGTTTTCGGTTAATAATTAACAATTTGAAATCTCTAGGTGCTTCAGTTCCAAAAATTAAAGCATCTAATCTACATTTTCTATGTTAGCAACAGATTTTAGAACTAGCTTTTGCAACAACAATAATTTGACTATATCAGACATATTAATTTGCTTTATATAGCACAACGTTAACGATGTCAGTAAGCTCAACTACGCAATGTTATCTTAGTGCAACAATGAACAGTTTGATATTTCTAACTATTTCAAAGATTTTAAGTTGATTAACGTATTCACGTAAACATTTGGCTGATCATTGGCTTAATCGTTTAAAATGTTTCCATAGGTGTTGCCGCATATCTTCAAATTAGATAAGCATGCATTTTAAATAGTTGCTTCGCTAATAGTAATATTTGACACATAAATACTAACATTTTTCAATTTATTTGCCTTAAATATATCTGTGATATCAACATTTAGAAAGTCTTCGAATATATTCAGAGATTTTATATTCTTAAGTTCTTATATGCCCAATAAACTTTCTATAATATTGCTACCTTCTATACTTATATTTTCTAATTCATTTAATTCATGTAAACATATTAAATTAGAAAAATATACGTTATCGCAATAATTTATACTTATATCATGTAATTATTTCGAGTATCCAAGACATTCTGGTAAATTGTCTTATTTGCTAACTATATTTTATAGTTCTATATCATATAAATTAGATAGTCCGTTTAAAAATGAATAGCTGTCTATTTAAATTGCAAATAGTGTAAGTCTTCTTAGTTTGCTGAAAACATGTTGTGTAAATAGAGAAACGTCCACTTATATTATCTATTCATCGAATTAGTTTTCTAAAACAAAAGATATTAAAGAATCTCGTTAACATTCTAAGTTTTAAATATTAAATTAATCTGTGTATGATTATATTTCTATGTGTTCAACACTTTCTAAAGCCTCTAAACCAATTAATGAATTAAATTGTTATTCGTTATTTTCCAATCTTATATAGTTTTGTTCTGTTAACACAAGAAATTCTTCAGGTATTGCAATCATCGAAGTGAAAATATTAACTGCTTCAATACTATATATTATATGTAAATTATATAATATCACTTCAAATGAGCAATATTCCAAATTTATTCACAGAGCAAGACATGGAAAATATGAATTAAGAGAACTTAACCATAGAGGAGGATTTAAAAAGGGCATTTTACGATCGTTAGCAAGCTTTTAATAAGACGGATATTTCAACGCAGCAGCAGAAAGTTGACAAATTAGTGCGTGGCGAGCCGTGTATACCTCGCAGGCCTGCTAAGGACTTAATTAATGTGAAAATAGCCCAAGAGTAGAATGAGAAGTACAAACTGTTCAAGCTCTAGTCAAAAGATGTTTTGGACAATCACCCGCTCAGTTTGGAGCTGGTGAAGCAGAAGAAGCGTTTGGCCACCTTACAGGGCGCGATTTAATTCCAGCAGCAGCATTTGAAGAAGCTCCGTTCTGAGCAGTAAATTGCGAATTAATAATTATCCAATCCCTCACTCGGCCTCTCAGTAGCTGCCCGTGAGCTCATTCATCAAGTTAATCAGTTGAAAGCCGAGAGAGAGTAAACGGAGATGATTGAGGACCTGAGCGCGAAGCTCGTGTACATGGGCTCCTCTACGAACGCCGAGCAGCTTGGAAATCAGCAAATCTCGTTCGAGGCGGAGCAAATTCACAAGTGCAACTAATAAATAAAACAACTTTATTAAAAACTTGAGGCCCAAAAAAGTGAAAAGAAGGAAAAACTGGAGGAATACGGAAAAGCTCAGGCCGAACACTGGAACAACCAACTCGTTCTTGATATATTGGACGAGATAACGGAGATAAGAAAAGATAAGGATCTGACTGATGAAGTGGGAAGGGTAACTAAACAGATAGTGACTAATAACGAGATGCTCACAATTAGAGCCACCCAACGTTTCATTTCTAACGTACGTTAAGGATTTCTAACGTTTTTTTGCGTTAAACAGACGTTACAAGCACGTTACACCTTTATTTATTTTGTGGGGATTGACGTATTATAGTATTATACAAATAATAATATACTGTTTTTCCACTTCACTTAATATATTTGAAATATTTATAAATATTCTATTAGCTTTAAAATGATGTTAAGGGGTAATTTATACATTTAATATACAATATTTTGCTCAGAACACTGAAATATAACGTAGAAAGATAATATATAGTCGTAAAACAAGTATAATATATTAATTAATTTAACCGTTTTTACAAGCGTCTAAAGCTATAATTGAATGAAATTATCCATTTAAATTAGTATAATTACTATAATACGGTATAATATAACTGTAAAGTTGATTTATATTGATTATTAAAATATAGTGTAAATAATGATTAAATTTCTAACGTACATGACGTTAGAGACATTTCTAACGTATTTTCCTTTTCTAACGCGTTATAACGTCTTTCTCAGTTTTCTAACGCTTATTGGTTGGCTTTACTCACAATCCGCATGAAGCAGGAAAACAACAAAAATATGAGCAAATAACACCAATCACTGTAAATACTGTGCACGCAGGTTGAAGCAAACCTCAAAAACCTACTCAACAGAAAAAGACCAGTACAAGAATACGTACAAGAAATTATCACTAATCACGGATCAAACTTTCTAAAAGAACTGGAACGAAAAGCTGACGAAATATGGAAATTCGTGAAATGATGCTATGTAAAGTAAAATTAACAATTAATTCTAATACACTAAACTAAATTTGTTTAAAATTCATTATTAATTTGAATTTAATAAATGTTCGCACATAATATAAATGAATCACTATTTTTTGTAACTGTTTAATAACATCACTTCAAACATATAATGAATCCTCGATATAAAATTGTAGAAGAGATTAATAGGACCAAAAAGAGAAAATTTCAGTCCCAATTTCATAAAAAATATGAATAACTCCAGTTATATTCGTCAGCCGATGTAACACTAGCTAGAGAATTGCTGAAAATAGATATGGCTGAAGAATATTATAACTAACAAGTTGAAAAGCGAAAATAAGAACTACATCACAAAAATATAATTAGAAAGGTGATTATTAAGAAGCAACCAAAGATCGAATAAATTGAAATTGTTTCTTATAATAAAGAGTTGTAATCTGGTATATCGTTGTGGAAGTCAAAATGATTAGTGAATAGTGATTATTGATAATATTTAATCCAAAATATCGTATTGAATTATTTAGGTGTGTTATGAAAAATATATAGTTAGTTATTTGTAATTTTTTAGTATTTATTTCTGGATTGAAAGTTATATACAAACTGAGCAGCAACTAAAACACGTTAAATAAAGAGATTGATACACATACAAAATTATTTCTACCTTACGTTCCTGGAATAGGATTAAAGGACAAAATAGATTCAGTGAGAATATCAATGCTGAATCCAGTTAGAAAAGTCAGCTGATATATGATAGAATACAGTTATAGTTTCTTCATTGTGAAGTGAAAATGTATTTCTAAGTATCACTATGTTTTGATATAATAATTAAAATACATCGTATTATCAAGTTATCAGTTCTATAAGATATAATCTAATGTATCGTTTTAAATTTAATAGTTTAATACAATTAATTTAATACGCTATTTGTTGTTTATTAAATGAAAATACGTTAGACTCTTATTAAGAAACCTTTCAATTAAGATTTAAACTCGATATAAATATACTATATTCAAATACTAGTACTCAACGGTTTTAAATTGTCGTTTACATAAACGCTTTATTTTCGTTTTGAGGTGACGACCTTATTGAAAGAACGTTTTTGTGTTTATTTCCATTTTATCAGTTCACAAAGTTTATTAACTGACAATCTACAATAAAATAAAAACTTGCATTCTGTGGGGATTGAACCCACGCTGACTGCTGTCAATAACGGCCTTAACGTTACGCCTTAACCACTCGGCCAAGAATGCATAGTGTAATTTAATTGCATTTAATTATGTAATATATTTTATCTGCGCAACTATGAAGAAACATCAGTAGTTAACCTAACGATCACCAAATGATAAGATATCATAAATTATACTCTTTTGTAAAGATAATATATATTTATATAAATATATTCACTCCAGACATAATCAAGAATGAATGAAGAACAAAATATATTAATTAGAATAGCTATAGTTGGCGGGCGATAGGTCGGAAAGTCATTTATATGTAATTAATTGTTACAAAGAGATTCTGATTTGAGTCGAGCTGGAGTAGAATTCGGAATAAGACACTATAATCATAAAAATTAGCGACTTAAGCTTTAAATATGGGACTTTTTTAGATAGTACGAAAAGATAAATTCTTTTTATAGCAGGGTACATGCAGTAGTTGTAGTTTTCGATGTAAACAACCAATAATCATTTGAAAAATGCAAAACTTTGATTGAAGAGATTAAACAAAAATAAATTGCGTATTAAACTAACTAAATATTGAACGACAAAATCATTATAATTGGAAACAAAGCTACACCTGACCGAGTTGTAAGTTCAGATGAAGCCTAAGAATATTCTTTTCTGCAAAATCTTATGTACACTGAAATAAATTATGAAGCTGAGAATATATAATAGGCAGCAAACGATGAATTGCTTGTGCGGATCATAAATTTGATATTTAATCATCAGTAAACTAAGTGATTTTGATTATTAATTAATCAACTAGGCTTGTTATGTTACGTTTAATTGGTTCTAAATTATAATTTTTTGATATTTGAATTTTATAACGTGGTAGGCTCTAACGTTTTCACATCAAATATGAATTTCAATTATTTAGTATAATCTGTCATAATCGGGCCTTCATAAGTTAACAAATTCTGCGAATAAAAGCGCTTACGAGCCCACAATTGGTGTTGAGTTCTTCAGCAAGGCCATTCAAATCTATTCATGTGTATTTCTCCTTTTGGATTTTCAAAAATTGGAGATTATTTTGAGGGGATTATTTTGAAATTCCGGGATTGAACATTGCCATGCGGGAATAATTTTCGATGTTTTCTATTTAAATTTGTTCAATTAATCGTATTTGTTAATCTATTAATCTGTTTTATTTTAATTGATGCTGTTTTTATATTATTTAGTACACATTGATTAATGCAAAAAAATTCGAATAGAATTTCAATTCCAATACTAGAGCAAATAAATTAACGCAATGGTTCAAATTTGGGACCGGTGATCCACGTTTTTAAATTCGCATGTGTGTTACAAAAACTCCTTATTGTTATTTTCATTGTTTTCGATGTGAACAGCCTCGAATCGTTCGCCAAATGCATTAGTTTGTTTTTAGTTAATTTGTGTTTACTTGGTCATAGTAAAATAACTAGTATATATTTATTTATTGCGTTTGGATGTATTGTTGGAAGAATAGAAGAAATATTTTGTATTTGCTAACTTATAATTAAAAATCATCTTTAATGAATCACCACATCTATAATGAATTAGAACATTGATTGTAAGTTTAAAGTAATAATTGATGGTGCTCTAAATACAGGTAAATAACAGTTATTATGTGAACTTTTACAAAAATAATTCGATAAAAATGCGATTGGTCTCGATTTCGGAATATAAATAATATAGTATTAAAATAAAATAGCAAAATTGTAAATATGGGACACACATAGATCATATAATCACATGAAATTAGCTATTTCATACTATAAAGTAATGCATATTGCACTTTTAGTGTTTGATGTAGGGTAAATTGAAACGTTTACACTGTGCTCACTATACATAGAATAAGTAAGAAGCTAAAGTCCAAAAAATGTATAAATAATGTTGATTGGGTAATAATTCACTGATGCTAGATAAGTGAATGTAGATGAAGAAACTATCTTTGCAGAAATGAATAAATTGACATATACTGAAGTAAATTATTTAGAAGACACCAAAGAAACAATGAGCTAGCTGAAATATAGGATTGCAGCACTGGCCATTAATAACGAAATTAAATGATCTATTGAATTATAATTATAAATTTGTTCGGAGTGTTGGCAAGCCATATTTCGTTATTTTGTCTTGTTAATTTACTTTTCAGTGTTTTTTGCAAGTGATTTAACTTTCGTAATGATTCATATTATTATTATAAAAATACCACTCCTTAAAACGAGAAAATTTTCATACACATTTTACACATATGATGAAATATTTATGTTATTTGTAACAATATTTTATATTATTATGTTTGAACTTTATACTAAGCCAATGATACCTCCAATCCATATATCATATAATATATTATTGATATACTGCGAATTATACATTTCGATATTATAAATTTGTTACTAAGAATTATGGAACCCTGAAATACCTCCTAATTGTGACAATTACGGATTTAAAGTTATGCTTGTTAACTTTATTATAACATTTGTTACATTTTATGATACATAATTATCATACCTCCAATATATGTGTTATATATGCTATATTTTGTGAGTATTTAAGTGTTAAGAGTATTATTTTGATAACTTTGATTTTATTATAAACTAATTATTAAAATACCACTCCACAATGAACTAAAACGAGAAAGTTTTCAAAGTGATAATAGACGGAGCGCAGTAAACGCACAAATCGCGTTTATTCTGCGAGTTGCTTCATAAATAATCGGATTGCATTTGTTTGTTTGGAACCGAAACGGTTCAATTTCAAGGTGTAAATGCTAAATTACAAATTTGGGGTTCGTACCGTTAGTCGAACACAATGAAATTCTCACCGTTATATTACAAAGGAACGGGTGTTGTGTTGTTGGTGTTCGATGTGGGAAAACTAGAGACGCTAAGAATGTGTCCAATATATATTCAACAGATTAGAAGCGAATGTTCTAAAAATACGTAAATAATGCTGATCGGGTAATAATTCACTGAAATCAGATAAGTGAGCGTGGACGAGGCAACGGTATTCGCAGAGATGAACAAAATGACGTATACTGAAGTAAACTATATTGGAGATCAAAAATAATCAAGAAACTTGAGGTAAGATGCATTTGTCGCTAATGAGAATACTTAGCTATAAATGGCTCAGTTAAAACGACGCATGGCTGCTGTAGCGATCAAGAGCGTTAGTTCTTCCGAACTAATGATATTTGTTTTGGAGATCTATTTGCTACTGCTTTTGGTTGAGTGGGAGAACTATATTGTGTTATTGTGTTGGTATTGTTACTTATTTGTTGAGAATAGTATCATTAATTATCTATCTTGTTTGATTTTCTGGTCGCTTTTCCTTGAACTCATATAACATATTATAATTATAACTGCAAATCTCACTTTTGCAAACCGTCTACATTTAACTGTGACTAACTGTATTTAGTAACCAAAAGACTCACAATATCAACTTACTTTTATTTGAGTGTGATAAACTGTACATTTGTCTTTTAGTTGATTAGGGTTAGTTTTATCTAATTCTACAGCATTACATTAATTACATGAAATTGTTATCATCCCACTCCTCACAAATATAATGTCAGAAGCAGCTTGTTTCGAAATAAAGTAAAAATCTGAAGAACGTCTACGACCTTCGAATGTCGCATAATTTCGTCCATGATTTCGAGCCCGTCACCAAACTCCCGCACGCCAACAAGAACTGGATTTCCACCCAGTTGGTTCCAACCCAGCAGGACTTCCTGAACTCCTTCAACTGCAACGAGATGCAACTGCAGTAAATCCTGAAGAAGGACGAAGCCAGGAAGAAGAAGAGCGACAACAAGTTCGCTTTGGTGAAGAAGTATTAAGATGCGGTTGTAAACGACAAGCTGAAGATAGAAAACGAAAACTAGTTGTTCAGCCTGGCGTTCGCAGACTTCCTGAAGATAACCGACCTGGAGGCGACTCAATGTTAGACGATAGGTTTCGAGGAGCACTCCAAAACTATTACGAAGCTGAAGCTGAACAAGTGCACTTTCTCACAAAACGACAAGATAACCGACATCTACAACATGACTTAACTGATCGAGCTCGACCTGGGCTTCAACGCCTTAGAGAACATCAGCGAACTTAGCGCCCTGGTGAACATGAAGAAACTCAACTTGCAGAACAACGCCATATCCAGAATCAGCGCGTTGAGGGAGCTGAAACTAACTCATCTGAACTTGGGAAACAACAAGGTCATATTCTCGGATCCAGTAAAATCCATGAAGGCCGAAGTTCAACTTGGAAACAATTTGATAGTGGACACAGATCTTAAGAACCAAGGAGTACCGGTTTAAGGCGACTTCAAGTACCTGCTCGGCCACAACAGCACCCAAAAATAGGCTTAAGAACTATTCGAGTCCACCAAGTACTAACCTTAAATGATAAAATTGTTTTAGAATCAAGTCGCTAATAATAAATTAATAATCGGAGACAACTAGCAGCTCTAGGACTTCCAGTTTGTAGCGGATTTCAAACTAAACACACTCACTGTGAACAACTGCCGGAACGTGAGGTTGAGCAGGAAGTTCGCCTTCAAGCATTTAGAAGTGGATAAGTTCGAAGAGGCCAAACTGGTCAAGGCGCCAATTAACATAACCGCTTTGAGAGTAAATAACTGCGGCCTTACTAACCTGATTGGGCTAGAGGACATGCTTCAACTAGTTGAGCTGGATGTTAAAGACAACACTTTGGTTTCGGTTGAGCCAGTACAATACTTGGCGAGCCTCAAAACCATTTTGTTGGAGAACAACTACGTAGTAGATCTGGAGCACCTATTACAACTAGCTAATTACACCACTGACTGGATCTGCGAGCAAAGTGATCCAGCGGACGAACTCCTCAAGAAGTATTTGCTTGACACTAGATAAAATATTTAACTTTCTGAGTTTAAAAATTAAATTCAGAAGCAAATAGTCAAAACGAAAGAGCTCATAGAACTGTTTGGAAGCCCATACAAAAAATAAATGGTTGAAAAGTATCAAAAGTTTATTGTGAACGACAGTTTAAAGTGCGAAGACGATGAAATGATTGAAAACTTGAACTTCACTGACAGAATGAATGTAAATAGATTGGAGGTAAGTAACTGCTTGAATGTAAAATTCGTGAAGACGCCCGTTAGGATCACTCATTTGACTGTAAGCAACTCTAAACTGGTGAATATAACTGGAATAAAGCAGATGGCGCAGCTCACTCATCTGAATCTGGCGAACAACCAAATTATTATAGTTCAAGAGCTATAGTATTTGGTCAAGCTCAAGAATTTGGATGTAAACAACAATTCTGTAGCAGATCTCCAGTTCGTCACAAATCTGCCTAATTTCACTCAGGAGTGGATCTGTCCTCAAAACAACCCAGCTGACGAAAGTATCATTAAATATCTGAAAGAGTCCAATTCAGATTTAAATATCCAACAGTTCAAAACCCAGATACTTCCGCTCCAAAATAAAACACTCGAACTAGTTTAAAACAAAATACAGTAATAAAATTACGATAACGAACTGAAATCAAAATACCAAAACCAGATTGTAAACTAAAAACTGACTGTAAAAGGGGACAATAATTTGAGAGAGATTAAGTTCGCTGAGAATCTGAACATCGTCAATCTCGAAGTGTATAAATGTGTAAATGTGAATTTTAACAGGGTTCCGGGTAACATCAAGTCGCTGACAGTTATGAACTGTGGGTTAATTACTATTGACGGTATACAGGACATGAAGCAGCTTTTGTTCGTTGACTTGAGGGAAAACTAGATTGTAAGCATTTAGCAGTTGAGAGAATTGGTTAACCTGAAGCACGTGTTAATTGACGATAATCACATAGTGGACCTTGAAGTACTGGAATAGCTGCCCAATTTCGATTCGATTTGGATTCAGGAGCAGAAACCGCGCTCTGACGCAGCTTACAAGAACTATTTAATTAAAACTGCGTCTAATTTGTCGCTAGAATAATTTAAGGCCTCAATTGTTAACCAACTGCAAAAAACGGAGGAATTACTGAATCTTTACCCTAGAAAATACGATGCTGAGATTACCGCCAAATATAAAGATCATATTTAAGAGAATCTTTACAATTAATATGGAAGAGGGATCCATGTTATTCAAAACGACCCGTTGATCCGCGACCTGAAACCGTTTTAGAAGTTCAACTGCGAATGTTTGTTGTTCGATTATTGCGAAAACGTGACCCTTTTGAGGGTTCCGAAAACGCTCAAAGTTATTTTAGTTCGATATTCTAAACTTAAAAGTATGAAAGGGGTCGAGTTCGTGGCAGGGTTGGAGAAGGTTTATTTGTATGATAACGACATTGTGAACATCGAATACCTGAGGGGGCTAAAGAAAGTAGTGCAGTTGGATTTGCGATAGAACAAAATAACGGAGTTCGCAGCGGTGCAGGGAAACAAGGATAACGGACAGTACACAGGATATTGTTATATTGAAGATCAAAAGCAACCGACGCAACAGGAAATCGAAGAATCCAGACTTTGATGAATTTCGAATAATAATAATATTTTGATATTCAGTGACAATGTGTTTATAATTACACCAAATTGTAAAATGATAATCTTGCTCCATAATAGTGGTATGGAAATAACTGTTAGAATCGGTATTTGTCATAGTTAGGCCAAGATGGGCGTGAAATAAATTTTAACTTCCTGCTTTTAAGAATGAAACCGACAATCTCAAATCGAAAGGCGGAATATCCATACGACCCCATTTTTAACTTCTAATAAGCACAAGTAATTAGTTGCCAGTTGCATCGTATATTTACTCTGATTATTTTAAGAATATGTTCAATCTTGACTAAAATTAGCCATAATTAGTGCAGAATTAATATTTAAAGAGAATCTACCTGTACTTCAATCGGTTTCAAAATAACAAACCGGTGAAACATTTTACTATTTCGCGTAATGATGAGTAACATCATCGTACATCAATTTAACTTATTTATTAAATTAATTGACGGGTACTTATTCAGAAAAATAAATCAAGTTTAGTGAATAACTTAGCTACGTTTTGTTGGTTTGTTTTCAATTTTATAATCTAATTAATTGGGAATACAAGTCGTTATGATTTAAAAGTAACCTTCATTTAGTTGCTTTGGTTATTATTTTTGAAATTCATTCGGTTCCTGAGTGTCTTCTTGTTCTGGTGGTTCGAGTTTAAAACCGTAAGTAACTGGTTTGACTGGAATTGTTGAACGAACCGGTTAATCAATTTATGTGTTGGTACTGACAAAATTAACTTTATTAATTTTAGATTTTTCGATTTGTTCCTTACCTTTTGGGTTTGTCAATACAATATATGTTTCTGTTTCTTCCGACAACACTCCTGACTTTATTCCTTTATGTAATGCCACTGTTACTTGCATATTAAGAAGATCCGTATATTACATTGAAGTTTTATTTTATTTATATTAATGGACTTTTTTCTGCCTATACCTCAATAATATTTTTAGTAATCTGTGTATCCGTATCAATAGGCACTGGTTTAACTTCTTATTCTTTGGCGACAATTTAGCACTAGCTGGATTTGAAAGTCTAAATTTATTGAATAAAGCTGGATTGACTTAATTGTAAAATGCAGCATTGTTTTTCAATTCGATAATTTCAGTATCGAAACAGCCAGAAACTAAGATACTGTTTTCGACAGCAGCACATTGTGGTACTTTGAAGCGATATTTTTCAGCTTCTTGAGAGCTTATGATATTTTTTAGAGCACGGTCACAATATTAATACAATTAAAAATCGATCAATTACTCTGCCTTGATAGATTTTGGTTTTTGTTGGCATTCTTGGCGGTTTTGTTGATAGTATGTGAATAAATCTTGTTGCAAGTATATTTTATCTTCAACAAATGACTTTGTATGTATAGTGGGCTAAATAGCGGTATTCCGTGGTATTGATGGTTTTTAGTAACCTTTTATGCGGATAATTGTTTCTTGAAGGTACTTTTCGCGTCTTTCGTAGTAATTGAACGAAGATTGTTTGGTGGCTTCGTTCTGGTTAATTATTGAACGAATAGGTTCAATTTTGATTTCGACTGGTTTAAATTCAGTTGGTTGAACTTTTGGTTTCGGAGCTTCTTGTTCTCTGGCGACAATTTGAATTGTCTTGTGTTATTTGTCGTGGTTGACCTCAAATTAGACCTTATCGCCAATAATAATATTGGTAGCTACAGTTTTAGCTTCCACTTTAGTTGGTGCGGGTTTAAAACTGAACTAACTCATACTTTAATTGTGGAGTGGAATAATTTGTTGTTAATAATTAACATATATGAACTATTTATAGATGAAAGATTTGGTTAGGGTTTCAAAACGAAGTTAGATCATCGTTATACTCCACTTACCTTCATTTCAACTTTGTAATTTGATAAAGAACACTTAATTCTACTTTAAATAATTGAATTAAACTATTTCATATACTTTTTCACTCTTCATGTTTTTTGATCTTTTTATAAACTAGCTTCTATTTCTGGCTTTGAACGGGTTCGTTCATTTGTTTATTTTCAACGTTTTGTGTTTTTGTTTCGTTTATTTTGGAGATCGTTTTTATGTAATTTCCTTCAGTTTTGTATGATTTCTTAGTCTTAAGTTCTTAACAGCCAGAAACTAAGATACTATTTTCGATATCAGCACATTGAGGCACTTTGAAGCGTTATTTTTCAGCTTCTTTTATGAATTGGAATGTTGGTGTAATATTACCATAAATATCTCCATTTACACAATATTTTGCGTTATTAGTTATTTCCTCTGTATTAGGTTCATCATTAATTTCTTTTTGTTCTTGGTGATTGTTTTGTAAACAGTCAAATCCTTGTTCAGTTTTAAATTTTTCAAAGATATTGATAATTTATTCATCCATTTCCTCACTATAGTGAATTATGTGTATTTATTCAACTTAATTATTATAGATGGGTTGTTCTGTATCGCTTAATGATATTGTGTCGTAATTATTTAATATTTTACTAACTCTTTTAAGAAATAACATTTCTGGTGCTACAAAAGTTACTATTCCAGTATACAATATATAATTACTTAACTCAACTAAAACTTCATCGCCTTCATTTAAATAATAAAATATGTCGATTGGCTGAGATTCATTCGGGTCTTGAGTGGATTTGTCTTCATGTTGTGATGGTTCCTCTTTGAAACCATGAGAAACTGGCTTTGCTGGAACTGTTGAGCGAGCGGGTTCAATTTTGATTTCAACCGGTTTTGCTTCAGCTGATTGTATGTTATATGTTTCTGTTTCTTCTAACAACACTCCTGACTTTATTACTTTACCATTATGTAATACCGCCGTTACTTACGTATTAAGAAGATCCGTATATTACATTGAAGTTTTATCGCATTAATGTACTTTACTTTTTTCTGCCTATACCTCAATAATATTTTTAGTAATCTGTGTATCCGTATCAATAGGCACTGGTTTCATAACTTCTTGTTTTTTTGGCGACAATTTGAATTGTCTTGTGTTATTTGTCGTGGTTGACCTCAAATTAGACCTTATCGCCAATAATAATATTGGTAGCTACTGTTTTAGCTTCCACTTTAGTTGGTGCGGGTTTAAAACTGAACTTACTCATACTTTAATTGTGGAGTGGAATTAAGGTGAATAATTTGTTGTTAATTTATTAATAATTAGCACATATGTAAACTATTAAAATGTTAAAATAGAATGATTGATATTTAGAGGAATGATTTGGTTAGGGTTTCAAAATGAAGTTAGAAGGAAATGTTCAATAAGTTAGCGCTATAAGATATATTGAAAAATCTTCATCTCTTTTCACCTTAACTTAGGATTTATCTCCAAAAATTACAATTTAACACCCTCTCTAACTAATTTTTTCTCACTCGCTCATGTTCCAATATTATTATATACAAGATATTCTATTAAGCCAAAGAAAACTAGTTGCCAATATTCGCCTTAAATCATAAATAAAGGTACTACCTACCTAGCAACAGTTTCATGATACTATTCAAGATATTATTGTGTTCATCATTAGTTATAGTGATAAAGTTCATTTGATTTTTCTATTTTAACTTTTATTGCAGTAAATGATATTCTATATTATTTACTGTATTTTAATATATTTCCACTTCATCATGGATCACATTATAATCTTCAGCAAATAACATTATAACTAAAACATATAGTTATTTTAAGAAAATTTAAAGTTAATTATTTGATAGAATTGTGATATAATAGGTATTAGATACCTTCTGGATCGAAATAAATAAATAAGTGTATCATTCTGTTAGCAAAATATCCAGTGGATAAAATTGCTTAAATAACTCCAAAAAATATGAATGTACAATGGATAACAATAATTCAATACTATAAATTAAAAAATTAAAAAATCGCAGTGTTACAGATTATTCATAATTATTCATTCCACAGTATTCTTCTTTTGCACGATGCTTTGCACCAATTTCTCGTAAATATCCTTCATTTGCGTTTCCGGCTTCTCAATCTCGTAATAAGTAGCGTTGTGCGTTTGCGCGAACTCCACCGCTTCATCCGAATTCACTTCCATATTTTCTTCCCATTTATTCCCAATCAAAATAATTATAGCGTTACTTTTGTCTTTGATGTCTTTAACAAATATTGAACAACTTTTAAACGACTATTAATCACTAATATTAAAAACGAGCAGGACCCCGTCCACTCCACGGCAGTGATTCGTTTGGAGCGCTTTAATCAAAACTGTTTTAATTCTATTAAAGTGTGATTTCAGCAAAATATTTATAATTATTAGTAATTAATACAAAGAATTATATGTGGTAATATACTTACGATCATAATAACTAATTCACAAATGTTCATTGCAGCACAGTACCGAAAGCAATTATAATAACATATGGGTTTTAGCAGTAAATCCTAAGTAAGTTAGTTTTGCGAATATTATAAATAATAAAGTTTGTCATTCCGCATTGTTCTTCTTTTGCACGATGCTTTGCACCAATTTCTCGTAAATCTCCTTCATTTGCGCTTCCGGCCTCTCAATCTCGTAATAAGTAGCGTTGTGCATTTACGCGAACTCCACCGCTTCATCCGCATTCACTTCCCTAATGTCTTCCCATTTATTTCCAATCAAAGTTATAACCGCGTTACTTTTGTCTTTGATGTCTTTAATAAACTGTGAGCAACTTTTAAACGACTATTAATCACTTACGTTAAAAACAAGCAGGACCCCGTCCACTCCACGGCAGTGATTCGTTTAAAGTCCTTCGAATCTCTCGGTTCTGTGAAGATCTTAAATAATCGTTTTGTATTCAATTCCGTTTACGTATTAATTAATTGTTTTCATTATGTCCGTTTAAAAGTTGTTGCTGCCTAACAGTTTGTTCGTCAAAAACGTTTTACCGGATTTGCGCGAACCAACGGTTACAATTCTGAGCGTCATTGGAGTGGTGGTGATTATTTTATTTGGAGAGTTTTAGAGTTAAATGAGATTGGGAGTGGGGACTAAATAATTATCTTGAATCACACTATATTTATTTTAGCTTCGTAGCTTAGGCGCAAGATTAAACCTGATGACCAGTTTCCTTATATTAGAGGTTGTGCTCGAAAATCATATAGTGTCCACTATATGTGTTTCGTCCACTATGTGGTCTAAAATGACGTTTTTTGCTTTTCTATGTTTTGACACTATATCCCATCTATTTTATATATTATGAAGTTCTGCGAATTATATGAACCCACTCCGCAACTATGAATTAGTTAAGAAATAAAAGCCTAAACATAGAATGATAAATAAAATGCTAAAATTATAATAATGTTTATCAAATACGTAAAGCTTACTTATTTTATCAGTAATCTATTTATTTAAAGACTATAATCATAATTAATACTTTTATAATAATTTTTAAATTTTACAAGTCATGAGCTAAATGTAGTACACCGACGTAAATATTTTATAAGCGTTACGTTCGGAATATCACAAATCTGTTATAATTTAAGTGATTATTTCATGAAAATACAAATTTGTTAAATTTCAGCAACTTACGCCTATAGATTAGTACTTTGATAATTATAAGAAAAATTACAATATTTTAACTAGTAAAATTCTGGCTATCTGGTATTTGTTATAAAAGATTGGTTTTTATTTTTCAGATTATAAGAGATTTGATAAAATAAATGGAACGTTTAAGCACCCGTGTTAGCTTATAACATATAAATCATATAGGACGATGGAAAAGCAGTTTGTATTCTTAAAGATTATAACGTAATTTTTCAAATCCTTATTCTTCAGAAATCATCATATTTCGTTCTTGTTGAAAACAATGGTAATATGTGTATTTATTGTGTTATATATAATGAACTGAAAGATTTGTGTTATTATTACTATAATTATTTAAATAAACAATAGATTTTGGATTAAGTGTAGATCACGTTCGGGTTTACGATAAGTGAGATTCTACAATTAAAAATAAAGTGGTTCTAAAAATGTAAAACGATCAGGTTACACCCTAATAAATATTAAATGGAATAAAAATATTTTGACACCTTTTCACTTCGGTCACTTAGTGGACGAAACACATATAGTGGACACTGTTTGATTTTCGAACACAACCTCTATTCATGATGAATAATTCATCACAAATATTAATTCTTAGAAAAGCGCAGTTCAAGTTATAATGATAATACACAATTATCATAAATACCTCTTAAACAATAATTTCCCTCTGGCTTAACTCCCTCTGGACAATATATTGGAGTGATACAACTTTTGACCATATATTATTTCTGTTCAATATATGCTATTATCAGCATAGAACACTCCAGACAAATTCTAAGATGACTTTCGAACTAGCTTCGTGACAACGAGTTAGAACGAAGTTAAACATAGTATCCACGATCTAACAACATATTTATTTGCAGAAATTCTTTTGTTAATTAAAATTAAGTGATTAAAAGCTAATTGTTCAAAATAAAATAGTGTTTAATAAACTGTTTAAACCTACAACTTTGATTTGTATTATATTCGCCTCACTTTTGTGTGTGAAAACGTTGAAATAGACAACTTTTATTTTTGATTGGACTTGAAAAATGAACATACGTGTAATTCAAATAGCAAAATCATTTAATCGTTGTTTGAAAATAAGATAAATGAAAACTAATGCAACTATTGAGTACTTAACTATAATATTGATTCCAAAACAGTAAAATTAAATGATTTTTCATGGAGTGGTGTGCTAAATATCATTTTGTGCCCCATCACCAAATGCATAAATATCATATTAGAATGTTCCAAATCATGTCAAAATGTGTGAATCAATATTTTTAAAAAGTAGTATACTAGCATAAACGAAAGTTAGTGAATGGGGTATCTCGTATTAAATAATTGATAGGTATACATTAAGAGTTTAGGATATAATTACATCGGAACATTTTGACCTGGAAGATTATTCAAACAAAAATAAATTATAAGTATTAAATATGTAAGTATTTGTAGATGTGTTGGATAATTACAATGTGAAGAAACTGTTTAATATTTTGGAGTTCTCATTGCTAACATCATTTAACAGCTACTAAGTCTATGAAATATTTTATACTACAGTTATGGGAGTTATGTAACTTATTTAGAACAAAGTGGTTTAGACAAAAGCTAGAAGAATATAAGAACATGGAGTTGTTTCAAGTGAGAATGTATTATATATTATTCTTATATTTAATAATTGATTATATTACAAAATAGTATTATTCGAAATTCACCAAAGTCTGGATTCTTCGATTTCCTGTTGCGTCGGCTATTTTTGATCTTCAATATCATAATCGCTCTTGTACTGCCCGTTGTCCTTGTTTCCCTACACCGCTGCGAACTCTGTTATTTTATTCTCATACAATGACAATTGCACCACTTTTTTAAGCCCCCTCAGGTATTCGATGTTCACAATCTAGTTATTATTCAAATACACTTGCTTCAACCCTGCCACGAACTCGATCCCCTTCGCGCTTTTAAGTTTTGAATATTGAACAATTAAAACTTTGAGCGTTTTCGGAACCCTCAAAAGGGTCACGTTTTCGCAATAATTGAAACACAAACATTCACAGTTTATGAACTTCTAAAACGGTTTCAGGTCGCGGATCAACGGGTCATTTTATTGAACCCAAATACCTCTTCCATAAGAACC
Source organism: Hexamita inflata (assembly GCA_963988835.1). NCBI lineage: Eukaryota > Fornicata > Diplomonadida > Hexamitidae > Hexamita > Hexamita inflata. The sequence goes on from CAXDID010001211.1 coordinate 70,292, forward strand.
ACCAACATTCGCTAAAATTTTGTCTTTATATTTGGTGGTAATCTCAGCGTCGTATTTTCTGGGGTAAAGATTCAGCAATTCCTCCGTTTTCTGCAGTTTGTTAGCAATTGAGGCCTTAAATTATTCAAGTGACAAATTAGAAGCAGTTTTAGTTAAATAATTCTAGTAAGCTGCGTCAGAGCGCGGTTTCTGCTCCTGAATCCAAATTGAATCGAAATTAGGTAATTACTGCAGTACTTCAAGGTCCACTATGTGATTATCGTCAATCAGCACGTGCTTCAGGTTAACCAATTCTCCCAACTGCTAAATGCTTACAATCTCGTTTTCCCTCAAATCAACGAACAAAAGCTGCTTCATGTCCTGTATACCGCCAATAGTAATTATTCCACAGTTCATAACAGTCAGTGACTTAATGTTACCCGGTACCCTGTTAAAATTCACATTTACACATTTATACACTTCGAGATTGACGATGTTCAGATTCTCAGCGAACTTAATCTCTCTCAAATTATTGTCTCCGTTTACAGTCAGTTTGAAGTTTACAATCTGGTTTTGGTATTTTGATTTCAGTTCGTTATCGTATTTGTTTTAAATCAGTTCGACTGTTTTCTTTTGGAGTGGAAGTATCTGAGTTTTGAACTGTTGAATATTTAAATCTGAATTGGACTCTTTCAGATATTTAATGATAATTTCGTCGGTTGGGTTATTTTGAGGACAGATCCACTCCTGAGTGAAATTAGGCAGATTTGTGACGAACTGGAGATCTGCTACAGAATTTTTGTTTAAATCCAAATTCTTGAGATTTACCAAATACTGAAGCTCTTGAACTATAATAATTTGGTTGTTCGCCAGATTCAGATGAGTGAGCTGCGCCATCTACTTTATTCCAGTTATATTCACCAGTTTAGAGTTACTAACAGTCAGATGAGTGATCTTGACGGGCGTCTTCACGAATTTAACATTCAAGCAGTTATTTACCTCCAGTTAATTTATATTCATTCTGTCGGTGAAGTTCAAGTTTTCAATCGTTTCATCGTCTTCGCACTTCAAAATGTTGTTCACAATAAACTTTTGATACTTTTCTTCCATTTTTTCTTCATAGGTCTTTCCAAACAGTTCTATGAGCTCTTTCGTTTTGACTGTTTGCTTCTAAATTTATTTTTTAAACTCAGAAAGTTAAATATTTTATCTAGTGTCAAGCAAAAACTTCATGAGGAGTTCATCCGTTGGATCACTTTGCTCGCAGATCCAGTCAGTGGTGTAATTAGCTAGTTGTAATAGGTGCTCCAGATCTACTACGTAGTTGTTCTCCAACAAAATGGATTTGAGGTTAACCAAGTATTGTACTGGCTCAACCGAAACCAAAGAGTTGTCTTTAACATCCAGCTCAACTAGTTGAACCATGTCCTCCAGCCCAATCAGGTTAGTGAGTCCGCAGTTATTTATTCTCAAAGCCGTTATGTTAATTGGTGCCTTGACCAGCTAGACCTCTTCGAACTTATCCACTTCTAAATGCTTCAAGGCGAACTTCCTGCTCAACCTCACGTTCCTGCAGTTGTTCACAGTGAGTGTGTTTAGTTTGAAATCCGCTACGAACTGGAAGTCCTAGAGCTGCTGGTTGTCTCTGATTAATAGTTAATTATTAGCGACTTGATTCTAAAACAATTTTACCATTTGAGATTGGTACGAGGTCGACTCGAATAATTCTTAAGCCTGCTCTTGGGTGCTGTTGGGGCCGAGCAGGTACTTGAAGTCGCCTTAAACTGGTACTCCTTGGTTCTTAAGATCTGCGTCCACTACCAAATTGTTTTCCAAGTGAACTTCGGCCTTCATGGATTTCACCGGATCCAAGAATATGACCTTGTTGTTTCCCAAGTTCAGATAGGTTAGTTGCAGCTCCCTCAACGCGCTTATTCTGGATATGGCGTTGTTCTGCAAGTTGAGTTTCTTCACGTTCACCAGCGCGCTGAGCTCGCTTATGTTCTCTAAGGCGTTGAAGCCCAGGTCCAGTTCAATTAGTTAGGCCATGTTGTAGATGTCGGTTATCTTGTCGTTTTGTGAGAAAGTGCACTTGTTCAGCTTCAGCTTGGTAATAGTTTTGGAGTGCTCCTCGAAACATATCGTCTAGCATTGAGTCGCCTCCAGATTGGTTATCTTCAGGAAGTCTGCGAACGCCAAGCTGAACAACTAGTTTTCGTTTTCTATCTTCAGCCTGTCGTTTACAACCGCATCTTAATACTTCTTCACTAAAGCGAACTTGTTGTCGCTCTTCTTCTTCCTGGCATCGGCCTTCTTCAGGATTTACTGCAGTTGCATTTCGTTGCAGTTTAAGGAGTTCAGGAAGTCCTGCTGGGCTGGAACCAACTGGGTGGAAATCCAGCTCTTGTTGGCGTGCGGGAGTTTGGTGACGGGCTCGAAATCATGGATGAAATTGTGCGACATTCGAAGGTCTTAGACGTTTTTCAGATTTTCCAACGCCTCCAAAGAAATTACTTTGTTGAAACTGAAGTTCAAATAGGTAAGATTTACCATCTGCGCCACGCTGTTTATATTTGTGATATCGTTCTGGCTAACGTCAAGTTCACTAAGCTGGGTCAGACCAGATAAAGAACTTATGTCGGTCAAGTTGCTGTGGACAAGAGTCAGAATTTCTAGCCTGTCAAGTCCCCGCAACGGTAAAATGCTGGCTATGAGGTTTTAGCTCAGGTCAAGCACTTTGAGTTCCTTCAGCTTCGGGATTGGCGAAATGTCCTCCAGATTGTTTTATGACAGGTCAAGCAGGGTTAGGTTTACCAGAGCCGTTATAGCTTCTAAACTAGATAATTAGTTCAGACTCAGAGTGAGCTCCGTTAGCTGTGTCATCTTCTGCAGTCCACCAAGACTTCGAATGTTGCAGCAGTTCGCGATCAGTTTCTTAAGCACTTTGGTTGGACTGCGCTGGAAGGAGATATTGACGCACTGAACTACAAATAGAGACTCAACCCCGATCAACTCCGAGAAGTAGATGCTGGTGAGTTTCTCGTCGTTTACTATCGCCAGCGCCCCGTTCTTGACTTGAGTGTGGTACTTCCTAGACATGTGCGAATCGTAAATAACATTCTAGTTCGTCTCAGCGTTGAGCTTGGCTTCTTTCACTAGCTCGTCTGCATTCGAATGCCTTTGGAAGTCGGATGGCTCGGCCGGGTTCTATTCCATTTTAGACTGCGTCCAGTCCAGTAGCGGAAGACCGCATACATGCTTGAGATCGATTATCTTGTTCCCGGGCAGCACTACTTTTTTCAGGAGCTTCAGACTGGAGATCGGCTGGCACTTGAGCAAGAGGTTGTCCGAAACGTCAAGCGACTCCAGCCAGGTCATTTTTGCTAGGCCGTCGATGTTGGTTAAGCTGGACTTGGTAACGGTCAGGTGCTTCACCTTTTTCGGAAGTGACTCGAAAGTGACGTTCGGGCAGTTCTCAATGACTAGAGTTGCGATGTCGAAGCAGTCCACGAAGTCGAAGCCCTTCAGCTTGGCGTTGTCCTTGATCACCAGCTGTTTCTGCTTCACCAGCGGCGCAAGCTCTTTTACGAACTTGGTCACGTAGTCGCTGTACTCCTGTTTTTGGTTTTCCTTCTGGACGAACTCTCTCACCTTCTCCTCCGAAGATCCGGGCGTCAGCGTGTTGTACACGTTTCCTTCCGAAAACTCGAGCTGCGGCTGGATCCAGGCCTCGCTGAAGTTCTCGTGGTGGACGAGGGGCTCCAGGTTCTTGATCATGTTCCCGGCGATTACGAGAGTCTTCAGCTTCTTCAGTTCCAGCACCGGCTCCACCTTGATCACAAAGTTGTTGCTGACGTCGAAGTGAATCAGCTCTAGGTTGTACACGATCTGCGAGATATCCGCGATGTGGTTGTGGCTGACGTCTAGATGTGTCAGCTTGCTCAAATCGCAAAGCTGGCTTATTTCCGACAAAGCGCAGTTATTCACTGTCAGAATCTAAATATGGACTGGAAGCTTGCGAAGATATTTGCAGTGTGTGTCTGTAATTTTAATATTTGTGTACTGCTTAATATTCGTATCTTACAGGTCTGATTTTTACTTTATTTCGAAACAAGCTGCTTCTGGCATTATATTTGTGAGGAGTGGGACAATAACAATTTCATGTAATTAATACAATGTTGTAGAATTTGATAAAACTAACCCTAATCAACTAAAAGACAAATGTACAGTTTGTCACACTTAAATAAAAGTAAATTGATATTGTGAGTCTTTTGGTTACTAAATACAGCTAGTCACAATTAAACGTAGACGGTTTACAAAAGTGAGATTTGCGGTTATAATTATTAATATTTTATTATATGAGTACAAGGAAAAGCGACCAGAAAATCAAACAAGATATAAAATTTATGATACTATTCTCAACAAATAAGTAACAACACCAACACAATATAGTTCTCCCACTCAACCAAAAGCAGTTATCAGCAAAAAGATCTCCAAAACAAATATCATTAGTTCGGAAGAACTAACGGAGAGTCAGTGAGGAGGTTTGACGTGTGACAACGCCGAACGAGACATTTTGAGAGAGACTGGGTATGTTTTCTTTATGTTTTTTATGTGTGACATTTTTTTTGATAGAGACTGTGTGTTTTCTATTCGGTGTGATGCACTACTATTTAAATATTTGTTGAGGAAATATCACTTTTGTTCGCTCTTGATCGCCACGGCAGCCATGCGTTGTTTCAACTGTGTCATTTATAGCTAAGTATTCTCGTTCGCAACAAATGCATCTTACATCAAGCTTCTTGATTCTTTAACATCTCCAACATAATTTACTTCGGCATACGTCATTTTGTTCATCTCTGCGAATACTGTTGCCTCGTCCACGCTCACCTATCTGATTTCAGTGAATTATTACCCGATTAGCATTATTTACGTATTTTTAGAACATTCGCTTCTAATCTGTTGAATATATATTGGACACATTCTAAACGTCTCAATATTTCCCACATCGAACACCAACAACACCACGCCCGTTCCTTTGTAATATAACGGTGAGAATTTCATTGTGTTCGACTAACGGTACGAACCCCAAATTTATAGTTTTACAGTCGCATCTTGAAATTGAACCGTTTCAGTTCCGAACGAAACAAGTTATTTCTGAAGTAACTCGCAGAACAAACGCGATTTGTGCGTTTACTGCGCTCCGTCTATTATCACTTTGAAAACTTTCTCGGTCATTTTGAATTATATGGAGTGAAAATAATTGATAAATATACTCGTAACTGTGAGAAATGCTGTGAAATCAGTGGAAAATGTAAGTTAGAAAGATGAGGACTAAATAATTATCTTAAATAAAAATATTGTATTTTATATTTTAACACATATAAATAAATATATCTAATATGGCTGGTGAATGAACGCCATCAGTTACTATTTGGTAGTGTTTACACCTAGAATTTGTCAAAAATAAATAAATTATATATTCCCCATAATTATATTCGTTCTTCATATTTTTACTTGCATATAGTAATATAATTAATATTAACGAATGTTTATACGTCAATTGGAAGATTTAAAAGTACAATTCATAATTAATTTTCGAATTATTTTGTAACTCAAGCAATTGAATAAAATTACAATACAACCGCACGTATACTGTTGAGAGAAGTAATTTAAACAACGTTTATGACTCTTTTGTACAACATATCGAAGTTAAAGTCTTCAGATTAATTACAAAAATATAATATTTTGTAATATTATTGATTATTAGATAACTCAAATCGGTGGAGAAGGACGTATTGTTGAAATTGATGAGACATTTATGAATAGAAGAAAGTTTAATGTTGGAAGAATGCCTAAAAACTCTATTGGTGAAGTTCAAGAAGTTTAAGAAAGCCAAAATACTGAAGAATATTGGATATTCGGAGGAGTTAAACGTAGAAAAGAAGGGAAAGATACAGATTAACCACTTAAAGGCTTCTATGTGATGGTTAAAAAGAGAAACAGAAAAACTTTAGAAGCGGAAATATTGAAGCATATACTTCCTAAAAGTACAATTTACTCAGATAAGTGGTCTGCCTACAATCATATTATTGCTATGAAGAACCACCAAGGTATATGGTGCCGTTACAATCATTTTACTGTTAATCATTCAAAGAATTTTCTCAATCCTGTTTTAAAGAGTATTCACACTCAAAACATTGAACGAAGATGGGGAGACCTAAAATAGAATTGTAAAAGAAGAGGATATAGGACAGGTGGGTATAATAGTTCTATAAAACAAAGAGTAGCAGAATACGAGTTCAAATGTAACAATGGTGTGTTAAAAGTTTGCGATCTAATTAAAAAGATAGTAAAATGATAAAATACAATAAATATATTTTTATAACAATTTAAAAAATCAAAAATTAGGGTTGGGATGGAATAACCGATATATTATATCTCAGAAAAACTGAAACTACTGTCTGTAACTCATGAAACTATTAAAATAATGAATCTTCAAAAATCAAAAAATATTTCACCATAGTCTTGCCTCGTTTATTTCTTCTTGAGTTGGCTGCTTTTATCCACCTGTTGAACACGCATCTTTACAACATCCTTTCGACTTTAAATACTCAACTGGACTCAGATCATATATTTTATTATTCCTTACATGCAAATGCGTCAGTTTTTACAATCCACAAATATTTAATTCAATGATTTAATCGTTATTCAAATGCAAATACTCCAGTTCCAAAATTCTTTCAATTCCTTTTGTTGTTTTTAGTGTTGAATTGTATGGTGCGAGAAGTCGCAAATTAATAGGCGCCCTCAAAAGGTGTGCGTTGTTACAACCGACTAAATTTAGATGTGTCACGCCAAGTTCCTGCACAAATCGAACATCACAGATATCTTAATCATTTTAAATGACAAGACAAGGACCCCATCCATACGGATTTCCACCTTAAACTTTGCCTTGATACTTCGCCTTCATTTTTGTATCATATGCTGCCGGATAATCTCTGATAAGTTCAGCAGTTCTACGCTTCTTCGCTTCGAAACTAGTTTTAAGCTCCTAAAGTGATACTATATGGTTTGTATCATTAATATATCGAGTTAAATCAGTATCGGTGGCTTCTCTTTGGTAGTAAATCCAATCTGAACTGTAGTTCTTGGTTGCTGTTAAATGCTCCATATCTTAAATGAAGTTATTGTCAATCAACACTTGCTTGAGATTTTATAATCGCTTAACTGGTTCGACTGAGACGATGCAGTTGTCACGCAAATCCATGTACTAGAGTTTAGAAAGTGAGTATATGCCAACGAGGTTCGTGAGATTGGAGTCGGTAACAGTGAGTGAAAGAAGATTTATTAAATAATAAACTTGATTGATGGATTTCAACTATGTGTTCTTCACCAACTCAAGCTTCTTGAGTAACTAAAAGTATTACAATCCCTCCAAATCTGTTATGTCGCAGTCATTAAGCGTTAAATATATAAGTTAAGTAGGTGCTCTTTTGAAATTAAAACTAGCACATTTGTTCAAGATTAAGCACTCAACAGATATTTTTTCTATAAACTTAATACTTTTTACATCGTTATCGCTGGTGATTTCTAACTTGTTGTAGTGTACCTTATTCTAGTACTTGCTTTGCATTTCTTTATCGTATTTATCTAATACTAATTGATCAGATTTAACTTTTAATGACGCTATTTAAGCTTTAAAAGCATCAATAGATTGTGAAGAGTTCATGTCAGTTAAATAGGCTTAGAGATTAGCATCAGTTGGAACTTTTTATAAACTAAACCAATCCCAATCGGCTAAATATTCAAAATCTTGAACATAATTGTTATCAATTCGCACTTGCTTTAAGTTAGTAAGATACTTCAATTGTTCTATTAATATTATTGCATTATTTCTTAAATCAACGTGAGTTAGTTAATTCATTGCCTCAATTCCATCCAAACAAGTGATTCCACAGTTATTTATTGTTAATGAAACGATCTGAAGAGGTATTTTTACTTTAACCTCTGGGTAATCGACGAACTATCCGTTAGCTGTTTTAAAATACTTTACATTTGATGGCATTTTAACGTTTTAGCAGTTTAAAATCGTTAAATTATTCAGGTTAAAATCGTTTATGAACCCGAAATCGGTTAATTAACTGTCGTTTTGAACCGTTAATTGCTGGTTTTGCACCAATTTTTTGTATTTCTTGTTCATAAGCAGTGAATAATTATTATTTTTGTTACAAAGTTCTGAGAGCTCAGATATTTGGTCGTTGGAGCTGTTAGGACCAATGAAGGCCTTGAAGTGGTTTGGCAAAGGTTTCTATTGGTTCTTTAAATTTAAATTATCTGTTATAAAGTTGTTATCTATTATTAGCTCAAGCTTCATACTACTCAGTGGTTCGCTGAATATAATTTTATTATTTGAAACATTCAAATAAGTTAATTGTTTAAGATTTCCTAACTCGTAAATCCTGATTATTTCATTATTTTACAGGAATAGTTTCTAGAGTTTGTTTAGGTTACCTATTTCGTTTACGTCCTATATTCTATTATTTGCGAGATTCAGTTCAACCAATTGATCCATTTAATAAATTCCAGTAATCAAATTTAATCTTTCAAAGGTATTTTTAAATAAACAGTTATTTAGCTTCATCTTATTCAATAATATGGGTATTTAATTATCGCCAAAATCTATTGTTTAACAATTAATTGCTTCTAGCTCTTTTAGTTTCAATACATCAGTAAATTGCAAATTATTGAGCTTCTTTTCACCGTTTACCTTCAAGTTCCCGTTAATAACACTATTTTCGTATTTTTTAATTAGCTCATATTTGTTGTCGCTCATTTTCTTCTTTTGTTTGTTGTTCTCGATCATTTTTGATAGTTAATACTCATTGCAGTTGAACGCGTTCATAAAATCCGTTTTAGTTGGAGTGTTTTATTTTTGAATCCATTTCTAATTTGAAAATTGAAGTTTTGTAATTGGCTCAAAATCCTGGATTAAATTAAGTTCCAAGCGCAAATCTTTTAATTAATTGAATTTGTTGCAGATTTAAATGCTTATTATTTTGTTCGCGCTTAGATTGAGGTATGTTAGCTTGAGCATGTTAGCTAATGCGTCTATATTGGTTATTTCGTTCATGCTTATGTTCAATTGAGCAATGTTTGTTAGAGCTTTTAAATCAGTTACGGACTTCAGATTATTGTAGCTTAAATCGAGCACTTACATTTAAATCAGATTCTTCAGAGATGATATATCAACAAATAGGTTCTCGCTCAAATCAAGCTACGTCAGCTTTTTAAAATTCTCTATTACTGTAATATCCTCAATATTATTTTTTCCAATGTCCAATGCCGTGATATTTACAAGTGGGGCTAATAGACTTATATCAGTGATTTAGTTAAAACTGAGATTGAGCTCAGTAAGCTAAGTCATAACTTAAATACCAGTTAAATCTGTCAAATTGCAGCTGTTAACCGTAAATTTTGTAATTGAGCTGTTGACTGATTTAGGGCAGCGATCGAGCTTCAGGTTGATGCAGCTTATTATCTTCAAATCATTCACTTTATTTTAATAAGAAAGTCCGATTAGTTCAGCGAATTCAGTGCTTTGTAAGTTTTAATCACTGTTGATTATTAATACTCCATTATTTACCTTGCCCTTGTAAGTTTTTATCATCTCTGTATCATAGATTATCTGTTCATTTTCAGCCGCGTTTTTAGTTATTTCATCTTTGATTTCCTGTATTTACGCTTCACTACACTCTTATCCTAGGAATTTCTTGATATCTGACTCAGTTGGTATTTCCTGTTATGAAACAACTACATTTTATGACTGAATGAACTTCTTTATGTTCTTCAGGTCAATCACTTTGTTTCCTTGCAAATTAACAGCTTTTAGGTCCATTTACTTTAATAGTTCGCACTTGATCAGCTTATTCCCGCTCAGATCAATCGATTCTAGTTGTGTCATTTTTTCTAGTCCGTTTATTCTAAATAAATTTGAGTTTGTAATTGAGAGGTGTTTAACTTTCTTTGGAACGTTTTCAAACGAAATGTTTTGGCAGTTGTTGAAAACGGCCGTTTCTACGCGAAAATAGTCGATGAACGCGAAATCTGTTAAATATTAATTGTTTTCAACCGTTAATTTACCGTTTTAAATACAAGGAGCAAGTTCCTTGATCATTTTAACTAAATAGTCGCTAAATAGCTTTTTACTGTTCTCAGTTTACATTAAATTGAGCACTTTCTCACTAACTGAACCTGGCGTTAGAGATTTTGCGAAATCTTGCATCAACGGTTAGTATTGAGGCTGAATCCACACTGGATCAAAATATTAGTGGCGAATCAAGGGCTCCATGTTTACTATCTTGTTATTTTACAAGAAAAGCTGGCGCAAATTTGCTAAAGCAGCTACTGGATCAATAACTATTATATTATTGTTCGAAACGTCAAGATACGTAAGCTCCTGATGCAAAAGTATCTCAGACAAATCGCTTACCAAGTTGTAACTTATATCCAAGTGCTTGAGACACAGGATATTACGCAGATTCTTCAAACCTTGAAGAGAACAATTGCTAATCTTCAAAATTTGAATGTGGACTGGAATAAAGTCTAATTTCTTGAAGTAAATGTTCAAAATACTCACGTTCATGTACTTTTGTATTTCGTCGTCGTTTAAATCTGACTATTAATGCACTACGAAGCAAGGAAGTTATTTCTCAGACATATATTTTTGGTTGAGGGAGTGGTACTAATTATATACAATTAATTAATTTTATATGTTACATTTTTTATTTCTCGCTCAATATTCTTTTATGCTTTTATTCTATGGTAAAGTAGTTTACCGTAAATCTTTCATCTAAAAATCAATCATTTCTGTTTTAATAGTTTACTTATGTGCTAATTATTGATAAATTAACAGCAAATCATTCCCCTTAATTCCACTTCACAATTAAAGTATGAAGTAAGTTCAGTTTTAAAACCGCTTTAGCTCCATTGGAAGTTAAACCAGTTACTAAAAATATTTTCGTTGGTAGAAAAATCTCTTTTGACTCAACCACGACAAATAATACAGAATAATTTCAGCAAAGTGTAATTAACCAATGGAGATTTAACAAATTAATTAATAGATCAAATAAATAAAACCCATAAGCTCTATAAAAGCGTTAAACAAGATAGAATGTGATATATTCTGAATCTTAATAAAGATTAAAATACTAAATTGTCACATTTAAATGAAGGCGATGAAATAGATGGAATAGTAACTTTAATAGCACCAGAAATGTTATTTAGTCAAATTATAAAAACATAATTATAAAATTACAATTAAAAGTACCTATTTTAGTCCAAACTTTGTAGACATAGCACTGTATAGCCTAACAGCTTTAAAAATATAAGAGAATTAAATTCATCATGTGCAAAGTATATGAATATATAAATAAGTAAATAAAATGGACATATTTTGATGCTGTACAAAAATTAAAAAATCATATTTATGTCGCAGCTATTGGTCTTTACTCGTACAATTATTTTTGCATTATATTATCTTGATTTTTTTGTTAAAATTTCCATGTTTATAAATTATTACGACACTAAATAATTGTGCAATAATAATTAAATTGAATAAATACACTTAATTCACTATAGTGGGGAAATGGATAAATAAATTATCAATATCTTTGAAAATTTAAAACTGAACAAGAAGAATTTGTTTAGAAATCCCCAAGAACAAAAATAAATAAATTCCGAACCTAAATAACTGGAAAATTATCGAAAACACTGTTGATTCAACAAATCACGTATCAACAAATTACTTAATATAAGATCGAGTAGAGTTAAAATATTGATTCAAACGAAAGTAGTTGAAAGAATATACAGATTTTTACAACTGGTGAAGCCACAAATGTTTAAAGTGAAGATAAAGCATTTTAAAATATCTATTCTATTTGTTACAATATTAAATATTTTTTCATTTTATACAGTTATTAAACTATTATGGGAATTATTTGATCTATTTCGGAAAACCCCACTTCCTTCTAAGCTAAAATTATCTTGATGTTTGTTATAAGATGATCATTTATTTCCACGTACGTAGATATACGTACGCAGGTGGATTCCTGTATAGATCGGCTTGTACGGAGCAATCGCGTTACGCCCCTGAATTCTTGTATCCGTTGTTGATTGTTTTAGCCGAGGTGCGGCTGTTGTACATATGTGTATCTAAAACTAATAATCGTTCGTGTGGACTTACAGCTTCCTGTACAGAAGACTGAACTAGTATAAACAAAAGTTAGTGAGATACATCTGGTATATAAAAATTATCGTAAATACCTCTTAAACAATAATTTCCTTCTGACTTACTTAACTAATTATCTTAAATCACAATACTATTATCATCATTTTTGTTCACTCTAGATCAGCAAAGCAGCTATGCGCTATCTTAATGGAATCATTTATTTCTAAGTGCTCTCGTTCAATATAAAATTTTATCCGCTCAAACTTCGAGATTCTTTTTGATCTCCAACATAGTTTACTTCGGCATACGTCATTTTGTTCATCTCTGCGAATACCGTTGCCTCGTCCACGCTCACCTATCTATTCTCACTGAATTATTATCCAATCAGCATTATCTGCACATTTTTAGAACATTCGCTTCTAATCTGTTGAATATATATTGGACACATTCTAAGCGACTCTAGTTTTCCCACATCGAACACCAATAACACTACGCTTGTCATTTTATAAAAATGCGGTGGGAATTTGATTGTGTTCGACACGTTACGTTATGAACGCCATATATCCATTTTTACAATTTAGTCTTGGTACTGAACATTTACTTTGCCGAATACAGCTATTGAATTCTATATCAGCCCATATAGTAAACGGGATTTATGTGTTCCAGACGCTCCTTCAATAAGTAGTTTGAATCTACTTTCATTATTCGCGTTCATTGAAATATGAAGTGAAATAATATCTTAATCATTTTAATATCAATCCCTAAATTGAAGTTCCAAAGAACTGTGGACTAAATATAAGTGGACTAAATAATATAATAATATATTTAATATCAAGAAGATAGTTAACTCTGTTGATAAAAGTGACAAGAGCGCTGTGGAATGATAAACTTTATTATTTATATATCCCACTCACTTAACTTTCGTTTATTCTGGTTCAGTATCGTGTTCTAAACCTTTGAGGGCATCGAAGGTATGCTATTTCATCTAGAAGAAGCGCCTTCAGAAGAGTCAATGCTCGATTCTCTTGCGCCTTTATTGGGTTTCGCGCTTTAGCTTCTCTTAGTCTTTTCCTACTGGGCAGGTAGTTTCTATTCTCTCTGTTTCAAAATGTCTTCAATGTTCTCGATTTTGTTCAGAGATTATATTTTTACTTGAATTTTTCGCAATGATCTTTAGATATGAAGTTTCGCTTGTAGGACTATAATAATCATCAAGTTGGATTATATCTTTGAAAAATATTATGTGATAGAATTAGATGATTATTGAATTGATGATTTTGATTTGTACTTAAAAAAGTGATACATTTTATATAACAATCTATCTAATCTGATAACTATAATATTTAATCGAAAATACTTTACTATTGTAGCAATATTTATAAATATTAAAACAATATAATAATAAAAATATAAAAATGATAACAAATTATTGATTTTTTGCTTATAAAATAACATATAAAATATTATATAATGTCAAATATATCTTATATTTAGATAGATTTAGTAAATTATTTGATTTAATCCACAGATTCGGTCAGATTCGAATTGCACAGTCGATTTATTCTCTCCTAGTTAAGGGGGGGGGGGGGTAAACCGTGACCTCTCCCGAAAAAATGGGGTCGTCCAACCCCAGTTTAACAGGAAGTTTACAGTAATAATATTTGTAATATGAAATATTAAAAAGATAACATTAAAAAGAAAACAACTAGAATTTATTGGTACTAAAATAAAGGCTCACTGACATTTTTCTTATTCGTCTAACTATGAAAATAACCGCACTGCTTAACTTGACAATAATAATTAAATATCTTACAACTTCTGTTTTAATGAAACAATAGTTGATTCCACAATTCGCTTCGTAAATAAGTAGTGCTTACGTATAGTGTTAATATCTCGAATACAAGATGTTGTTATATCTACTGTTTTCATAGTTTTAGCAAGTTATATTTATAAATTGGTGGGTTATTCATTCATTAATTCAGATTTATCTTTTACATCAAAGAAAGTGTAATAATCTGAAGATTCGGCAATTAAGTTATCATCAACATATACATTGGCATCTAAATCTCTAATTGGATAAAAGTGAAATATATTATTTTAAGTAATATCTAAATATTCCAAGTTAACCAAAGGTCGTAGTGCTGATATTTCATGTAGATCACATTCACTTAATATTAGGAGAGTAAGCTGTGTTAAGTATTGGAGTACTGTTATGTTCACTCCTATATTTCCATATAAATATAAATATTTCAAACATTTAAATTGTTTTAGTATGAAAATATCTTTGATATTATTGGAGCTTATATCTAAATTTGTTAATTTAACAAGGAATTTTAAGTATTAAATATCATTTATATTATTTTAAGAGATATCTAGCACTTCCAAGTTCACCAATGTCTACAATGGTGAAATATCTCTAATCGTACAAGATGAAATGTTTAAAGTCGTGAGATTTACTAAGTATTGTAAAGGTGCTATATCCAGATTTTCATTAACATGTAAGTTTAAATATTTTAACAATGTGAGTCCACTTAAAAATGAAATATTTCTTAAATTATTACTACACAAAGTCAACATTTAAAGTTGACTCATTTTTTAAAGCGGTTTTAATTCAATATCAGGATTTCTAGACAGATCAAGTTCCTTTAAATGCACAAGCTTTAGTAATAATTCTGTATTTTAAACATTGGTGTTAGTTAAATTTAAATTTGTAAGATTACAAAAATATTGTAAAACGTTTATATCAAATATTTAGTTTTCAGATACATCAAGTGCCTCTAAGTTTTCCAAGGGCCTTAGAAAATTTATGTTATTAACATTTGTATTCGAAATGTTCAACTTTTTAAGATTTACTAAATATTAAAGTGATGATAAATCAACGTGATTATATGACATGTATAATTCCATTAATTTAGTCAGCTACTCTAATATTTTGAGATTTTAAAAATCACATTTACATAATTTTAATTTTCTAAGTTATTTCAAGTATTTTAAAGGTTAGATATTTATGGAGTTAGTATTAAATGATAAATCTAGTTCTTCCAGGTTTATTAAGCTGGAAAGTTGTTTTAAATTCTTGATTTTATTATAACTTAAATTTAAAACTCTCAGTTACTACAACTTAAGATTAGAAATGTCTACTCGATTTGTATTTGAGATATCAAGTTGTTTCAAGAGTTTGAAACTTTCAAAGCCATAATTTTCAAATTCTTAATTTCCTTATACATCGAGTATTTCTAAATTATCAAGCTAAAATCTATCCATATTTTGAAGATCTGAATATTAGATATTTAATTCTTTTATAGTACTGCTTATTAATATTGGAATAATATTATAGCACTATCTGAGTTCTAACTTGTGTATTTAGAAATATTATAAGAATTCAAGATTCGTTAGCTTTCTACTGTTTTATATTTTCAACTCTCCATTTTGAACCTTATTCTTAAACTTTATAGTCATGTTTTAATTGTATTTGGCTTGCTCAGAATCTTATTCGGTAAATTTATTCATTTGATTCATCTATATTATAACAATTATATGTGGAGTGGAAGATTGATACATATAATTGACGAAAATCATATTCATAGTAACAAAAATTGTGAATACATTTACATTACTTACGGGTTTAATGTATAATGTTCGCTTGTTTACCCATACTTGAGATGTAAAACAATTAATAACTAATATTGTGCGAAACACTTTGTTAGAGAGGAATGTGGATGTTTTATGTGGATGTTTTCTCATTGATCATTAGTTAGAAAGGAAAGGAAATATAATATCAAAATATTAAAAGTATAACCACTATGGACGTAATTTACAGTGTGATGCATTACTATTGAATGAATTTGTTGAAAGAAATATCATAATGATACTATTCTCAACAAATAAGAAACAACACCAACACAATAACATATTGTGTATTTAAATAACATAGGTATTTAAATATTTGTGGAAGAAATATCACTTTTGTTCACTTTTAATCGTCACGGCAGCCACGCGTTGTTTCAACTGTGTCATTTATAGCTAAGTATTCTCATTAGCTATAAATACATCATATTTCAGGTTTCTTGATTCTTTTGATCTCCAACATAGTTTACTTCGGCATACGTCATTTTGTTCATCTCTGCGAATACCGTTGCCTCGTCCACGCTCACCTATCTGATTTCACTGAATTATTACCCGATCAGCATTATCTGCACATTTTTCGAACATTCGCTTCTAATCTGTTGAATATATAATGGACACATTCTAAGCGTCTCTAGTTTTCCCACATCGAACACCAACAACACCACACTTGTTCCTTTATAATAAAGTGGTGAGAATTTCATTGTGTTCGACTAACGGTAGGAACCCCAAATTTATAGTTTTACAGTCGCATCTTGAAATTGAACCGTTTCAACGCCGAACGAAACCAGTTATTTCTGAAGCAACTCGCAGAACAAACGCGATTTGTGCGTTTACTGCGCTCCGTCAATTATCACTTTGAAAAGTTTCTCGTTCATTTTGAATTATATGGAGTGAAATTAATTGATAAATATATTCTTAACTGAGAGAAACGCTGTGAAATCAGAAAATGTGACTGGAATGATGAGGACTAAATAATTATCTTAAATATTACTATTTATAGTTTCTATTTTAAGAATCTATAATCATATATTTGTACGTGAACCAATTTCAATATATACTACAAGATAAGAAAAGATTTGACATATTTTTAAGAAGAAGAAGTTAATTATAAAACTCATTTAGCATGTGACACAGCATGTGACAAAAGAATGTTCAATTCCCTAATTGCATGCGTACATAGTGCTGAGATAAGGTTAATAACGGAAGAATATTTATAAAACAATCAAATCCAAAACGAAATAGTACATACTACAAGTTCTAGTTTATACTTATGTCCCTTTTTGTTTATAATACATGAACTCATTTGGACTATAATACATGGAACTTTTGGACATGTGCCATAAGTGAGAACTTACTGACTATTTTATAACAGTGTATCTTTTATATCTTAGTGTGAATCAAAAAACACACTACTGTCATAGTCGAGTTGGATAGTCGGTTCATATATAAGTGAAAGGTCGTTGGTGCAACCCTTGAAACAAAGAAATTATGATAACTCTTGTATAATAATATTACTGATTATTGCAAGTTATCCATATCAAAATCCATGAAATATATGCTTTTGCATATCAATTAATATTTCAATATCAATTAATACATATATTTGTCTTTGTTGAATATCGCCTTCTAACTTCGTTTTGAAACCCTAACCAAAATCTTTCATCTATAAATAGTTCATATATGTTAATTATTAACAACAAATTATTCCACTTCACAATTAAAGTATGAGTTAGTTCAGTTTTAAAAGTAGACCAACTAAATTAGAAGCTAAAACTGTAGCTACCAACACTCTTATGGGCGATAAAACCGAGTTTGAAATCAACCATGACAAAAATCACAAGACAATTCAAATTGTCGCCAAAGAACAAGAAGCTCCGAAACCAATAGTTCAACCAACTGAATTTAAACCAGTCGAAATCAAAATTGAACCGGTTCGTTCAACAGTTCCAGCTAAGCCAGTTTCTCATGGTTTCATACTCGAACCACAACAAAAATGAGTGAAAATAATCTACTATGTATGTAGTATTTAAAAATATTTAAAGTAGAATAGAACACTGTTCTATATACTAAATTACAAAGTTGACAATTAAGGTGTTGTTATATTTTCACTCCATTATTGAAAGAGAACATGTTCAAGTCTGGAAATATCAATTTCGATACACAATCTAAATCTAGATACTAAACTGATTACCAGAACGAATCCAGCGATTATCCAGAATTTAAGTTTTGTGAAAAACGCCAAAAGTATCTTCACTAAACCATCTAACTCATGAAAGGTCTTCAGAGAACAACATCAAGTTCTACTGTTAATAAACCCACTAAGCATATTAAATAATCTGTTGAAGACACAATAGAGTGAAGTAGAATTTATATCTTAGTATGTATTTAGGTACTAAAACTATTGTTTGAAATATGCAAAAAATGAGAATAGTATAGAATGATAATAATTCTTTGTATTTTCAAGAAGAAGTTCATTAAATAACTCAGTTAGCCAATTTATAAGAAGCATTAAGAAACCCTAATAGAATAAATTTATTACTCATGTTTATAGATGAAAAATTGATTAATTATTTAAATAACCAACCACTTCATTTTTAAAATATGAGTAAAATCTGTAATATAGTTGCGCACACTATTTCAGCCCAAAACGACAAAACACAAAATCATTCACAATAATCTTTAAAAGCACCTAGCTACGAACCGCTCTACGAATGCGATTTTGAATTTGAAAACGAGGAAATTCCTCCACCAAAAATTAATGAACAAAAAAACGAGCCGATGCTCGAGTTCGAAGAGCTCTCCGAACAAAGGATAGAACGCGAAGACGAGAGGCTCTGGGCATCCCTACCTGAACCGCGTAATTACCAAAGAGTTAAAAGAGAACACGAATATTATGGGGATGACAGCTACTATTATTTGGACCAATTTTAATAATGTTTATGGTAATATAATTATGATGATAGCGAATATAAAGAAACGGAAGAAGAAATGGAGATAGGAGAAGAAATAGATATAAATCAACTAAAAGCAGGCGATTTTGTGCTAATTGAAATATTAGGACCCAGACTATTTAACGGTATAGTAATTGGGGTATCGCCAAACTCATTTTTACTGCAAAACGTAAATTTGTGTGCAGAAGGGAAATAAATTCCATAAAAAGGCCCAGAAGAAACTATCAGGTTCCCAAATCGTGTAGTTGTAGGTATAAACAGATTATACAACTGATGAGCCAAACGAGATTTAAAGTGAAATTTATCACATTTCTAAATATCCATTCACTGTTACATATAATATTAAATAAAATAGTATTAAGAACTAATAATAATTCTTTTACTTTATTATATTCTAAGAATCATTCATTATTAATAGCGAGAGCTATAATCCGTTATTTCATCAAGCTTATTGTATCTTTGATGTCTTCTAGATAATTTACTTCAGTATATATCAATTTATTCATCTCTGCAAATATAGTTGCTTCATCAACATTAACTTATCTTTCTTCCTTGAATTATTATCCGATTAACAATACTTACACATTTTTTGGGCATTTACTTCTCAATTACTCAATATAAATTGAGCAGAGTTTAAATGTTTCCATTTAACCAACATCATACACCAATAGAACAATATTCGCAGCCCTATAGTACGTTGCAGTTTATTAAATGTGATTATACTACCTGTATATATCCCAAATTTACAACTTAATGTTATATTTTAAATATTGAACTTGTTCAATGCCAAAATCAGGTCCAATCAGGTTTTAGTTGAATTATTACTGTATAAGTTCGCATAAGAGCTGTTTTTTGCTAGTTTTCTTTGAGCCCTCGATTATTACTTTGAACGTTTTATCATTGTTCTAATTCATAATAGAAGTGGTTTAATATTTTAAAATAATAAAAATAAATATGCAATTAACATTTATATGAAAATAGTATTCAAAAATGAACGATGAAACGATAGATAACTATACAGAAGTGAACTATATCAAGAAGGTGCAAACAAATGATAGTGAGACTTTCGAAAGTGAAACGTATGGCTCTCGCACGCATGTGTTTCCACTTTAAAACGGGCTCAACTACTTAACTAAATAGTCTAAGTTATTAATGATATCTTAAACTTTCTTGGGGTTCTCTGTATTATATATAGTACGTGAACCTCAATGTTACTTGATCAGCTAGTATTAAAATTACATTTAAACTTGTAAATAATATTCAAAATAGACGAAAGTTTCTGTTAAGGATTACACTTCATGTCTAAACAAGTATTTATAAATTAGCACAGATATAGTCAATCAAACAAATACTCTATGTTTTAAAGATATAAAATACCTCTTACTTGAAGCTAAAATTAAGATTACACTTATATTTGTAAATAATAATTCTGATAATGAACAATAATTCTTAAAAGAATATGTGTACCATCAAAAACTGTCACACTACACTCGTCGCGAAAACGACCCCTCCCACTTCATTCACGATAAGGAACCAGAACGGTCTGTCACACTCCACAGTTCTGAATTCCTCGGGCATTAAACAGGCGCACTGAAGAATCCCGGTCACGGCCGCAGCTTCGGTTCCATTTTCGTTCGTCTCGATGAACGTTTTCTGAACAATTTCCTGAACTTAAATAGTCGAGCCGAGTGTATTCGTACAGTCAACTTGGTCGAATATCTGTTTTATACCAAGTTGTTAAAGTGTGCTCTTTAAATTGAAAGTAGATTCGATTTTGAAGCGGGGGAGCTCCAAAGTGGTCGTTGCCTCGAAAGTGGGAATATTTATGTTTTCAACTGATAAAGCAGCGTTAAAAGCTTCTGGAGAGGATGCAGTTGGAAGAATAACTAAGGCTTGGAGATTTGAATACATGTACGGTAAGCGAACCACTTGAACCTGTTCGTTCTCGCCATATTGCACTTTCTACTCCAGACGCATCATTTGCACCGTAGAAACTCCATGGAACCCGCTGAACTACTTTTAATACGTTAAATACGGATCAAATTAATAAGCCCACTGCGCCTTGAAATGAATGGCCGACACGATAATGTTGTCCAAGCCAGCTATCGAATCAACTATCTCCTTGATTCTGTTATCGGTATGCTTAGCACACCAGTTGTTGACCTACTAAGCTGAAACGAGATTTTCTGGAACGATGCTAAACTGCTTCAACATTAATTCCTTGAACTCTTTTGTAATCTTTTCAGTATGAATGTCAAATATGTTAGAAGCTAATTTAACTGAGCTGTCGTTACCTAATGATTGAGACAATTCTTGCATTTCTAATTCGTTAAACTCAAGCTTGGAAACGAGTTCTTAAATAGACGCATCGTTAGAGCACTTTACTAAAATAGATAACGCGTGCATCAAAGAGAATGGTGAGTAACATGTAGATTTGGCAGTAAAGTCGATGAGAGAAACGACTTTCTGGACATGATTGTTCAAAGTTAACATTATTGGGTGTGGAAAGATATTTACCTCTTTGCTCTGAAATAGTATTAAATACTAGATTGTTTGGAAATAATCTACAGTTTTTACACTATTTTCTCTTAACTTTTAATAATATATTTTTGTAATTTTATGCATAACCTTTTAATTAGTCAAACTATTGATATCAAAATAAAAACTTTTAAATATACATAATACAATTCTATTTAAATGTTGATAATCATTGATATATGAATATGTTAACAACTTTAAAAGTTGTTCATAAATTATACCAAACTTACTACAGAAATCCGTATATAAGATGGATCTCTTTTCATTTATAAGAGGGTTGACCAATGATTTTCGGACCATATATAAATGAACCCAGTCTTACAAAATAGCTTCTCTTTAATATAGTATGAATGTGCTACAAGCCAGATTAAATGGAAAAATTCTATAAATATTTGAATATTCATGTTAATTCACTCATTCTATCTTATTTGTAAACTAAGACTCAGAACAAATGTAAATATTTTAATTCTTTGGATCATTTTAATTCATTATTAATGGCCAGAGCTACTATCCGCTATTTCAATTAGCTCATTGTTTCTGTTGTGTCTTCTAAATAGTTAATTTCTGTATATGTCAACGAATGCATTTCCGCAAAGACTACTGCCTCATCAACATTAACCTATCTTTCTTCCTTGAATTATTATCCGATTAGCATTATCTGCGTATTTTAAGGGCATTCGCTTCTTAATTATTCAATGTACATTGAGCATAGTTTAAATGTTTCTATTTAACCAACATCATACACCAAGAGTGCTATGTTAGTGGCTCTATAGTATTGTATTATTAGTTTCATGTGGTCTTATTATTTGTATGTGTCCCATATTTGTAATTTAATGTTATATTTTAAATATTGAACTTGTTCAATGCCAAAATCAGGTCCAATCAGGTTTTAGTTGAATTATTACTGTATAAGTTCGCATAAGAGCTGTTTTTTGCTAGTTTTCTTTGAGCCCTCGATTATTACTTTGAACGTTTTATCATTGTTCTAATTCATAATAGAAGTGGTTTAATATTTTAAAATAATAAAAATAAATATGCAATTAACATTTATATGAAAATAGTATTCAAAAATGAACGATGAAACGATAGATAACTATACAGAAGTGAACTATATCAAGAAGGTGCAAACAAATGATAGTGAGACTTTCGAAAGTGAAACGTATGGCTCTCGCACGCATGTGTTTCCACTTTAAAACGGGCTCAACTACTTAACTAAATAGTCTAAGTTATTAATGATATCTTAAACTTTCTTGGGGTTCTCTGTATTATATATAGTACGTGAACCTCAATGTTACTTGATCAGCTAGTATTAAAATTACATTTAAACTTGTAAATAATATTCAAAATAGACGAAAGTTTCTGTTAAGGATTACACTTCATGTCTAAGCAAGTATTTATAAGTGCTTTAGATATAGTCAATCAAACAAATACTCTATGTTTTAAAGATATAAAATACCTCTTACTTGAAGCTAAAATTGGGATTACTTATAACGACAATAATAATTCTGATAATGAACAATAATTCTTAAAGAATATGTATTACCATCAAAAGCGTCACACTACATCGTGTAGTGACCCTCCACTTCATTCACGATAAGGAACCAGAACGGTCTGTCACCTCCCACAGTTCTGAATTCACTCGGGCATTAAACGGGCACTGGTCGGTCACGGCCGCAGCTTCGGTTCCATTTTCGTTCGTGCTCGATGAACGTTTCTGGAACATTCTGAACTTAAATAGTCGAGCCGAATTGTATTCGTACAGTCAACTTGGTCGAATATCTGTTTTATACCAAGTTGTTAAAGTGTGCTCTTTAAATTGAAAGTAGATTCGATTTTGAAGCGGGGGAGCTCCAAAGTGGTCGTTGCCTCGAAAGTGGGAATATTTATGTTTTCAACTGATAAAGCAGCGTTAAAAGCTTCTGGAGAGGATGCAGTTGGAAGAATAACTAAGGCTTGGAGATTTGAATACATGTACGGTAAGCGAACCACTTGAACCTGTTCGTTCTCGCCATATTGCACTTTCTACTCCAGACGCATCATTTGCACCGTAGAAACTCCATGAAACCCGCTGAACTACTTTTAATACGTTAAATACGGATCAAATTAATAAGCCCACTGCGCCTTGAAATGAATGGCCGACACGATAATGTTGTCCAAGCCAGCTATCGAATCAACTATCTCCTTGATTCTGTTATCGGTATGCTTAGCGCACCAGTTATTGACCTACTCGGCAGAAACGAGATTTTTTGGAACGATACCAAACTGCTTCAACATTAATTCCTTGACCTCTTTTGTAATCTTTTCAGCGTGAATGTCAAATATGTTAGAAGCTAATTTAACTGAGCTGTCGTTACCTAATGATTGAGACAATTCTTGCATTTCTTATTCGTTAAACTCAAGCTTGGAAACGAGTTCTTAAATAGACGCATCGTTAGAGCACTTTACTAAAATAGACAACGCATGCATCAAAGAGAATGGTGAGTAACATGTAGATTTGGTAGTAAAGTCGATGAGAGAAACGACTTTTTGGACATGATTGTTCAAAGTTAACATTATTGGGTGTGGAAAGATATTTACCTCTTTGCTCTGAAATCTCTTTGCTCTAGTATTAAATACTAGATTATTTGGAAATAATCTACAGTTTTTACACTATTTTCTCTTAACTATTAATAATATATTTTTGTAATTTTATGCATAACCTTTTAATTAGTCAAACTATTGATATCAAAATAAAAACTTTTAAATATACATAATACATTCTATTTAAATGTTGATAATCATTGATATATGAATATGTTAACAACTTTAAAAGTTGTTTATAAATTATACCAAACTTACTACAGAAATCCGCATATAAGAGGGATCCCTTTTCATTTATAAGAGGCCAATGATTTTCGGACCATATATAAATGAACCCAGTCTTACAAAATAGCTTCTCTTTAATAAAGCATGAATTTGCTACAAGCCAGATTAAATGGAAAAATTCTATAAATATTTGAATATTCATGTTAATTCACTCATTCTATCTTATTTGTAAACTTAGACTCAGAACTAATGTAAATATTTTAATTCGTTGGATCATTTTAATTCATTATTAATGGCCAGGGCTACTATCCGCTATTTCAATTAGCTCATAGTTTCTGTTGTGTCTTCTAAGTAGTTAATTTCGGTATATGTCAACGAATGCATTTCCGCAAAGACTACTGCCTCATCAACATTAACTTATCTTTCTTCCTTGAATTATTATCCGATTAGCATTATCTGCGTATTTTAAGGGCACTCGCTTCTTAATTATTCTATGTAAATTGAGCAGAGTTTAAATGTTTCTATTTAACCAACATCATACACCATAAGTGCTATGTTAGTGGCTCTATAGTATTGTATTATTAGTTTCATGTGGTCTTATTATTTGTATGTGTCCCATATTTGTAATTTAATGTTATATTTTAAATATTGAACTTGTTCAATGCCAAAATCAGGTCCAATCAGGTTTTAGTTGAATTATTACTGTATAAGTTCGCATAAGAGCTGTTTTTTGCTAGTTTTCTTTGAGCCCTCGATTATTACTTTGAACGTTTTATCATTGTTCTAATTCATAATAGAAGTGGTTTAATATTTTAAAATAATAAAAATAAATATGCAATTAACATTTATATGAAAATTGTATTCAAAAATGAACGATGAAACGATAGATAACTATACAGAAGTGAACTATATCAAGAAGGTGCAAACAAATGATAGTGAGACTTTCGAAAGTGAAACGTATGGCTCTCGCACGCATGTGTTTCCACTTTAAAACGGGCTCAACTACTTAACTAAATAGTCTAAGTTATTAATGATATCTTAAACTTTCTTGGGGTTCTCTGTATTATATATAGTACGTGAACCTCAATGTTACTTGATCAGCTAGTATTAAAATTACATTTAAACTTGTAAATAATATTCAAAATAGACGAAAGTTTCTGTTAAGGATTACACTTCATGTCTAAACAAGTATTTATAAATTAGCACAGATATAGTCAATCAAACAAATACTCTATGTTTTAAAGATATAAAATACCTCTTACTTGAAGCTAAAATTAAGATTACACTTATATTTGTAAATAATAATTCTGATAATGAACAATAATTCTTAAAAGAATATGTGTACCATCAAAAACTGTCACACTACACTCGTCGCGAAAACGACCCCTCCCACTTCATTCACGATAAGGAACCAGAACGGTCTGTCACACTCCACAGTTCTGAATTCCTCGGGCATTAAACAGGCGCACTGAAGAATCCCGGTCACGGCCGCAGCTTCGGTTCCATTTTCGTTCGTCTCGATGAACGTTTTCTGAACAATTTCCTGAACTTAAATAGTCGAGCTGAGTGTATTCGTACAGTCAACTTGGTCGAATATCTGTTTTATACCAAGTTGTTAAAGTGTGCTCTTTAAATTGAAAGTAGATTCGATTTTGAAGCGGGGGAGCTCCAAAGTGGTCGTTGCCTCGAAAGTGGGAATATTTATGTTTTCAACTGATAAAGCAGCGTTAAAAGCTTCTGGAGAGGATGCAGTTGGAAGAATAACTAAGGCTTGGAGATTTGAATACATGTACGGTAAGCGAACCACTTGAACCTGTTCGTTCTCACCATATTGCACTTTCTACTCCAGACGCATCATTTGCACCGTAGAAACTCCATGGAACCCGCTGAACTACTTTTAATACGTTAAATACGGATCAAATTAATAAGCCCACTGCGCCTTGAAATGAATGGCCGACACGATAATGTTGTCCAAGCCAGCTATCGAATCAACTATCTCCTTGATTCTGTTATCGGTATGCTTAGCACACCAGTTGTTGACCTACTAAGCTGAAACGAGATTTTCTGGAACGATGCTAAACTGCTTCAACATTAATTCCTTGAACTCTTTTGTAATCTTTTCAGTATGAATGTCAAATATGTTAGAAGCTAATTTAACTGAGCTGTCGTTACCTAATGATTGAGACAATTCTTGCATTTCTAATTCGTTAAACTCAAGCTTGGAAACGAGTTCTTAAATAGACGCATCGTTAGAGCACTTTACTAAAATAGATAACGCGTGCATCAAAGAGAATGGTGAGTAACATGTAGATTTGGCAGTAAAGTCGATGAGAGAAACGACTTTCTGGACATGATTGTTCAAAGTTAACATTATTGGGTGTGGAAAGATATTTACCTCTTTGCTCTGAAATAGTATTAAATACTAGATTGTTTGGAAATAATCTACAGTTTTTACACTATTTTCTCTTAACTTTTAATAATATATTTTTGTAATTTTATGCATAACCTTTTAATTAGTCAAACTATTGATATCAAAATAAAAACTTTTAAATATACATAATACAATTCTATTTAAATGTTGATAATCATTGATATATGAATATGTTAACAACTTTAAAAGTTGTTCATAAATTATACCAAACTTACTACAGAAATCCGTATATAAGATGGATCTCTTTTCATTTATAAGAGGGTTGACCAATGATTTTCGGACCATATATAAATGAACCCAGTCTTACAAAATAGCTTCTCTTTAATATAGTATGAATGTGCTACAAGCCAGATTAAATGGAAAAATTCTATAAATATTTGAATATTCATGTTAATTCACTCATTCTATCTTATTTGTAAACTAAGACTCAGAACAAATGTAAATATTTTAATTCTTTGGATCATTTTAATTCATTATTAATGGCCAGAGCTACTATCCGCTATTTCAATTAGCTCATTGTTTCTGTTGTGTCTTCTAAATAGTTAATTTCTGTATATGTCAACGAATGCATTTCCGCAAAGACTACTGCCTCATCAACATTAACCTATCTTTCTTCCTTGAATTATTATCCGATTAGCATTATCTGCGTATTTTAAGGGCATTCGCTTCTTAATTATTCAATGTACATTGAGCATAGTTTAAATGTTTCTATTTAACCAACATCATACACCATGAGTGCAATATTCGCAGCTCTGAAGTACCAATTAAATTATTATATCTGATTTTACGACCGGTATATATCCCAAATTTACAACCTAACGTTATTACGTATTTAACAGTTACAAAACCAAAATCAACTGCATTCGAGTTTCTGTTATATTCATGTAGAAGTTCGCATTAAAACCGTGTTTTGCCTGATTTTCTAGCTCCTTCGGTTATTACTTAGAATCTTTTTTCAAAGTCTTAATTCATTAGATGTGGACAATATTAAAAGAATAGTTATATATTTAAATGAACTAATAAATTATTAGTTCATATACTTTTACTACCGGATGAGTGAAAATCTGTTGTTAGTACAGTAGCATTTAATAACTAGTGTTACGTACCTTGGATTTCTTTCACTATTTCATACTATTTCTATATATATATATATATATATATATATATATATATATATATTAAACCGTATTCTTTGGTTCCGCTAAAAAGGCAGCCGTACTTTAGCCGAATTTGTTACTTGGTCAGAAAAAGCCGTATTTGGTACGGTTTTTAATTCGAATGTTACACCTTAGTTTCTTATAATAACACCTTACTAATAATCATTTAATTATTTAAGATAATTATTTAGTCCTGACAGGTCGTTTTGTGGTGAGTTTTACAAGATTGAAATTGTTAAATAAATTCACTCTTCGTGTGTCTTCCGCCTTTTGAGCTAGTCATCTTTGTTGTATTGAGGGTTTTTAAGAGTCCTTTCAGTCCTTTCAGTGTCTTCCATGATGATAACATTCCATAGTGATATAAGAGTGAATCGCAAGTTTTATATTATTATAATAATAACTATTATAAAAGCTCATTAATAAGTTAACATTCAGTTTTCATTAATCGGCTATCTCATTATCCTTATCAAACAGAGCTTATGTCCTGTTCAAAAAGATCAAGTGAGTATCATAAGACGTACTAAGAATGACGTTTATATTTCTTTTAAATACTTTTATTGAATGCTAAATCTCAATACGCTTCTGGACACAGTTTCTACATGTATCAGTAGATGCATATATTTTTAAAAACTAATTTGCAAGTTATAAATCATTTGCTGGAGGCTAACTTTGATCAAATGTTAGATATTATGAGTTCTAACTATTTAGGGGAGAAACATCTTTTATTTGATTTCCAGATAAGGTTAATTCGTTGAGCTAAGTCAAAGCTTAAAGGGCATGAATATATATAATTTTATTACTTTCTAAACGAATTTATTTAAGATTTTTAAGATTTTTCAGGGCATAGATAGACAAGATTTTATTTTGACTTGCGTCTAATGTTCTGAGCGACTTTATATTTTGCAATGAAGAAATATCAACAATGCGGTTTGTACAAATATTCAAGTTCTCCAACTTCCTTAAGTTCTTTAACGCTGATAAGTCTTCTATCTTACAACAACTTAAATCTAAACTTATCAATTCGGTCAAATTTTTAAGGGGATAAATATTCGATAGTGGATTCCCAGATACATTTAAATCTTATAGATTCTATAATTCTTCTATTGAACCAACATCAGAGATTTAGCATTCGCATATATTTAGATGTGTAAGAGAAATCATAAATTTAAGCTAAGATATATTTACATTATTGTGTGATATATCTAGCATTAACAAATGAGTTTTCATAAGAGGTATCAAGTCACTAAGTAAAGCTGAGCGTATAACTAGATTTCTTAGACTAATAAGCTCACTTATTGTAGAAATATCTATGTTCGGATTATTAGACATAATTAAAGATTTCAAGTTAATAAGAGAGGTAAAACTTTTCGTATCAATTAAATTAACACCACTTAGATCTAAATTTACTAGTTATGTCATTTTACTTAGAGGTTCTACATCAAGACTTGCGTTTCCACTCAAATCAAGTTCAAATAGGTCATCTAGTGTTTTTAGAACAGAAATATCACGTATTTAATTGTTAGACAGCACTATTTTTGTTAATTTATTCATATTCTTAATTTATTCGATATCGTTAATAATATTATTAGATAAATTAAGAATTTCTAAATTATTTAGAAATTATATTCCGTTAGTTGATCTTAACAAGCAATTACAAACGCTTAATTTTTTGATCCTATGATTATTTATATTCAAATTGATTATATTACTGTTATCTATAGACAGTTCGTCAATATTAAATTCATTAACAAAATTTAAAGAAATAAATGAGCTATTATATATTTATAATTTACCATTTCGGATTTATTTTTAGTATTTAACTTTCAATTCTGCATCGTATTCAATTTGTTATGATTACATTTATGATGAGTGGAAAATTTATCATATCTGAATAAATAATTTAATAATTTATGAAATTTTTAAATATATCACTTTAAATTATTATTTTTATATTATTATAAATACAACTATTATACAATACAACTTTCGATTGGATATCATTTTAATGCTAATGCAGCTAGTTGTTGTCTTAATAAGTTAATTTACTTGTGGTTTTCCTCTAAATAACTAATTTCAGTGTATGTTATGTTATTCATCTCAGCGAAATATATTATTTCGTCATTGCTAACTTTCCTTTAATTGCTGAATAATTGTCCTACAAGTATTATCTATTATGCATTGGTACATATTTTTACTTCTTCAATGTATTATTGGCACTCATTAAATGATCCAATTTAGTTTATATTGAACACTAGAATAACCACATTAGTATTAGCGTAATATTATGGTAGTTTTTAGCGATTTCTATAATCGGTCCATAGTTGCAACTTAATATTTTAATTTTTGTAATTAACGATTATTTGTTCGAATTCAATTCCTAATACGACGAACTTGTTATTATTTATCAATTACTTGAACAAAGTTGAAGTTCCATGTGAAGTTCCAAATGTTCCAACGATAATCGCTTTAAATGGTTTATTATTATTCTGGTTCATAAATGGAGTGAATTAATCATTTCGCGTAAGTTAATAATTATTAATAAAAATGTTCAAAATTGTCCCAAAACCACACTCTGTAAAAGCTACTTGAAACAATACTACATTACCTCGAATGCAGACCCCCACTCCTATTCACTTACAGACCCCCTGTTGATTTCGCAAAAATATCCAGGGGTCTATATAAGTGAGAGTAAATCTGGCTGATTATGGCTCATATTTCATATCAGATTTGATTTTCCATTTCAGTTACAGACCCCTTTTCTGAAAAAATTCTTCGAATATCAACATATTTTTAGATTTTTCCTATTTTAATGAATATAATAACTAAAATAGTATGAAAGACTGTTAAGTTTCCTCATTTGTATTAGTCTTAAAACACGTTAGAATCAATAATATTAAATCAATTAAATATTAAATCATTTCAGTTACAGACCCCAAATAAAGTTCAGTTAAAGACCCTTTTATTCATAAATATTGAAAGGGTCTGTAACTGATCACTTTTGGGGTGTAAGTGAATAGAGGTGGGGGTCTGCATACCAGGTAATGTAGTAGATAAAAATAAATTCATTTATTATGTTTAAAGTCACTTTGCGAGCCCTCTTGCCTTGCGAATTACGTAACTGTTCACGCTGACCGGTTTCCCATTAAAAATAATCTCGTCCTGGCGTAAGAACTTTTTGTACTGAAGTCTCTTCTTTGAACGGCCGGTGAGCGCGCGTGTTTTAACTTGTCTTTATATTTTCGGGGTTTAAATACGAACTTTTCCAGCGTTCACAAACAGTCTTCCACTGACACGCATTATTTTGAAATGGGTTAATTAATTTACTTCAAATATAAAGATATATTTAAGTTTCGGGATTTGTATAATTATTGGTTAGAGAGTGGTTCCTTAAGTAAGGAATCAGATTAGTTAACGAATGATATAACATTCAAAAACAATGTTAATCAATATTTGTTAATTTAAATGTTTTATTGTCTTATTTTTGTCGTTTTTAAGCCTATTAATGGGCATATTTACCTTAATTAAAAAAATTATAACATGCGATTACAATATTAGTCTCTCTAGCCTTTAATCAACACTTCAAGTATTCAATACTTTTTCAAAAGTAGTATTAGTATATAAAGTAGTATTAAAAACCATCCCTATTAGCAGATTTTTTGTTTTATATGTAGTTTTACATTTGTTCTATCACTCCAATGGGCGAGGTTACAATGTAAACGAAATACTACAAAGAAATCAATATCCGTTTAAAATCGTTCTGAAGACTTATTCGAAGTAAATAGCTTCAAAGACTGCTTCCACTCTCGGAGGAGTTCCATTCGTCCCTAAGTCTCTCGATTTTGCTAGAAAAATTCTCCGAGTATGACTAAACAAAGTATTCGTGGATGATGGAAGAACCAGATGCCAAAAAATAGTCGGAATTAAAGCAGCATACAAAGCTAAAGCAGCCCACACAATCGGCGGCAAGCCAAACTTCACGTAATCGCCTGAATATACAGATTACATCAACTTCCTTTAATTCGACTCAGAAGACAGTATCATTATTTCGCTTGCTGACTGCGGAATCATGCACATATTCATTAAGAAAGAAGATCTGGAAGAGCTCAACTTCAAGGCAATCTTTTATTACGATTGTTCATGAAGTGTAATAATTACTTGTTAATAATTATTTCGCTTGGGCGCTGACAAAAATAACAGTTAAATACTTTAGTACAAATAAATAATAAATTT
Organism: Hexamita inflata; assembly: GCA_963988835.1. Classification (NCBI taxonomy): domain Eukaryota; phylum Fornicata; order Diplomonadida; family Hexamitidae; genus Hexamita; species Hexamita inflata. The sequence goes on from CAXDID010001211.1 coordinate 102,239, forward strand.
TAAAGTATAAAACTAAGACTGGCTAAAATATTATAACTAGTTAACCGAATCACTCAGTTGCAGCCTCTACATCGCCAATTTTTTCATATGTATCAACTTTTTCGAATAAGTTAATTGGTTTGACCTTAAGATGCGATCCACCTGTAAACTTTCCGCACTTGAACTTGCACTGAAACGCCTTCGCTGTGAACGAGACGATCCAGTCCGGGGTGAACATCCAGTCCGAGTGATCGAGTCCGATGAACATAAACAACTAAATTATGAACACCAAGAGCTCGATTCCGAAGAACTAGTACATGCTCTGTTTGTTGAAACTGGGCAACAATCCCCGAATGAACCCGCCGAGAACGGGCGAGAACACATAACAGGTGAGAGACCCGGTTGAAAAACGGCGCAAATAAAGCGAGTTATTGGTTCTGACAATTGATTTATTAAAAGTTTGGGCGTCAAATAAATAAAAAATGGTGAAAACGGCAAGGAACATGAATATATCGTCGAAAAACACAAGCTCTGGCATGTAGCAGTTGTAGTAGAACTCACCGGTAGCTAGTCTCTTGACGGATTGGAAATGCGTTCTCCTACCAGCTTTTATATCTGAAATGGTTATCCAAGACTGAAAGCCCCACAAAATTAGCGGGATCACAAACGAAAAACCAAAAATAAATAAATACCTCTTGCGCAAAATAATCCAAGAGTGGTTATTAATTTGCTATTTGCGCAACACAACTGCCCTGAAAAAGCAGCCGAACATGCATCCGAAAAATAAATTGGTCCACAAAGGGAACACAAAACACTAGGCTCCGGATACGAATGCAATGAATAAATTTTATAAACCTTACCTCGCGTTTGGAGAGAATTAATTGCCCAAAGAAGAAGCTGCACACTCCAGCATATTCACGTTCGCGAAAGTAGCTGGGTATTTGTTTTTGAGAAATTTGAATGTCGATACCTGGACTTGGTTGGTGACGAACCCAATTATAATTGCGTAAATCATGTAAATAACTGCTCTTTGGTAGTAAATTACATGCTGTGGAGTACTTTTCCTTTGGAACGCCTTTGCTATTAAATTTACGCTGTATGCTATTAAATGAAGGAAACAAAATGTACAGCCATAAAACCAGCACGCTGCGCTGTCAGTGATTTATATATTGTACCATTTTTCTACAAATGGGTGATATGTTGTTTTCTTCCAATAGTAGTCTAGCAACCATATGTACATTAAAAGAACATTAAAGAAGAAGAACAATGGTAATTAGATGAATGATACAATTGTTCTTTTCAAACACTCAATAGACAGCTTCTTAACAGACCATAGAGCATCATTGCCCAAATACGCATACGTCATCCCGCAAATGATTGTAAATAGCGTTTTCCACTAACTAAATAACATGGATGGAATTCCTATTATATATCCAAGTAGAGCTTCTGGCATTTTTAGTTTCAGAATTATGTTCACATCAAGAAATAATGAAACTTCGTGGATGAAACAAGTGCAAAAGATTGCGATTCCCCTCAAAACGTCGATTGAGATTATTCTGGACGAACCCTATTCCGAATAGGATGCGGGTTATAAAAATTACTAGATATTGATCATAGTTTTAACGAACTTGTTAGAAACAGTCTATTTGCCTAGTTTTTACTTATCTATTCCATTTTCAATATCTATTTCCATTGAAGTGAAAGAATTATAGTTTGTTGTTTAATTATGATATTTTAGAAATAATTAATATATGTCTTTTACATTTATCTTATTATACCATGATATTCACAAAATATTATTAATAATTATATTGATTCGGTTTATATTCTAAATAATAAGTGTCAGTAATATATTATCAATCATATTTTCACTATACTACAGGACCATACAAATCTCATCAACAATAATTTGGATACATAACAGTGCTTTTAACGATACGCACGTAAAATATGATATTAGTTATATTTTCCAAAAATGTACAGATCTCAGATACATAATTTCAAATTATTTCAGTATCACCAAATTTGCAAATACAATTATACTATTCAATCATAATACATGGTAAACTAACAATTCTCCATATTTTCAATCCAACAAACATAAATAATTCTTTAACTAAAATGTGAGTCAAGTATCTCTGTGCAGCTGTTGGGATTCTATTATCCAGTAAATGAGTTTCCTTTTGGCTTTTGATTACTACCAAGGATTTTGTTAAATGATTAGATGGGTTTATAAATTTACGCCTTCTTGCTAGGGGTTATTGGGAACCTAGAATAACACTTTACAACAAGAAAAGAATAAATATATTATAGTTTTACTTATTAAATTACTTTTTCTTGGTTTCTTTACTGTTCAGTTCAAGCAAGCTAAATCTAGAATGATATAACAGTGGTATTCAATATTTATTATATTTAAATTGAATTTATTTACTGGTTAGAGAGTGATTCCTTATTCATAATGCAGATTAGTTAACGAATGATATAACATTCAATTACAATGTTAATCAATATTTGTTAATTTAAATGATTTATTGTCTTATTTTTGTCGTTTGTTATTATTGGTTTGGTTGTTTTACATTTGTAACGTATACGACACTTCTGAAAATGAATCAAAATGAAAATATTCTACTATTTAATTATCATAAAGTCGCTGTTTTAGTTCAAATATTGTAATTTCATCTTACTAATACATATATCTATTGTTATGCAAATAATATATTGTGCTCACTCATGCATTAATATTTAAGATTATTAAAGCGTTAATAATTTAATCAGAATTCAGCAGATTTCCACACGGGGAGCATCTTCTACTCAGAATATTATATAATTTCAATTACATCCAACTATTACTTTGGTTTGATTTGCTATTTACGTGGCATCAGTTTATGGTACTTTTATATTTGGTATCTATTTCTTTCTTCTTTTTCATTAACATCTTATATTTCGAGTTATTTATAATACTCATCCGCTAAGTCTATTTTCATCAATTCCTTTACTAAAACAAAATCAGAAGTACTGTATATATTGAGTTCTTCGTATTACTTATGAAATTATGACCTAAATTATTTATTCTCTTTCTTATGAGCAAGAATAGCTGCATATGGAGGCAAGTTCTTCATATATATTTGATGAGTGGGAAATTGTTACTATTCAATGTTAAAATTGACTTTAACATTAACTAATATAATATTTTTTGCCTCATGTTCATATAACTTTAATTTAATGTGGATAAGTGTCATTCATAAATCACATATACTCAATGAAGTCCAAATCGTCAGTTCTTTAATTAAAATATCATTTAAAAATATTTAAAACGTCTATTTTCAATCAAATTTTGTAATTTAGATTTGATATCATTTCTAAAATATAACAAACAACATCATTAACTCTTTGTATATCTATATGATTATATATCTATTTTTTGATTTGATATAATAGGATTAAGTTAGAGTTAAGTGAAATCATTAATAATATCGTGCATATATCGTGAATAATGTAGTTAGTTAATAGTAATGATGAAATTATAATAGTATAAGTATAATTATTAGTTTCACTCTGTGAGCCATTCCAATATTTACTGGCCTACCCATTCAAAGTTTTCGTAGACGAAGCCGTGTGTCATATTTTCGCCGACTATTAGTTTTCCTTTGGTGCTGAGTGTGTCTTTGTAGAGTTGTGCTTGGTTCATGTATGCTTCTGCTCCTTTCTTGTCAATAACGCATTTGTGATCCGTTACATCGCATTCTTTTCTAACTGTGGTTCCTGCTGGGATGACCAGTACTGGGATATCTCTCTTGAGTTTCGGCCATTTTACGTCGCATGCAGCTTGATCGCTCCAAACTCCCTTGCACTCGTTAATTCCGATCTCGAGTCCTTCTAAGGCGTCTTTTTCTGCCATTTCTCTGAGGATTCTGGTGGTGTCGTTTCCTTTTCCGAAGCTGAGCATTTGTGCAGCCCAGTTTTTGTTGTTAATGTATTATTCTCTGTGGGCTTTTTGTAGTTCTGGTGGGTTGAAATTAGTACTTTTTGGCCAGAACCACCTGAGCATTGAGAGTGAACCTACTAGTTCGTAGAGCCTTCCAACTGAGCGGACCCTGTTCTAATCGGCTTTAATCTGAGAAGAGGTCCAGTTGAAAACGGGCTTCATGTTAAACTCGAGGTAGTCCGGGTATGCGTCCAATATACCAAGGCCGCGAACGAGGTCTGGGTACAGTTAAGCGAATATTTGCGCCTGTTCTCCGCCTGCTGAGTGGCCAACTAGTGTGAGGCCGTGAGAGAGGTCTTCACCGGAGGCTACGAGCATGTTGTAGGTGTCCCTGAAAATGCGGTTTCCGGAGTAAACGGGCGTGATCGGGAAATCGGACCAGCCGAAGCCAGCGCGGTCGTAAATGCACATCCTGCGATTATTTTTGGATACGTATTGCTGAAGAGCAACCGCGTCGAGCATTGAAGAACCGCCACCCACCTCGAATAAAATGGTTGAGAGGCCGTTGGCGTTACCGGCGCAATTCATGTTGAATGAAATCTTCTTGCTGTGCTTTCCGTGATCAGCAGTTGAAGTAAACTCAATTCTATAGCCAGGATTGCTCTTATTCCTGTTCGCAGCTGAAATCGCAGCCTGCATGAAAACAAGGACCGCGAATAAAGCGCCAAACACGCCGAATGTTACCGCTGAGCACGTAAAATACTTCTAATAGCACTTCTTCGGCTTTTTAAGCTCCTCGTCTTTTACTAATAACTAGGCATTCTCAGTATCGTATATATTCTTGATGTTTTCGTTCCTGCTTTTCAAATACAACATATTAATTAAAACAGCTGCGTTAAATGCACTAAAACAACTGACTATGGCAGAAGCACCGTCTTTTAAAACCTTAAAGCAAATCAGAGACGAGAAAGAGCACAAGAAATGAATTATGAAAAATACATAACTTATTATCAGCTGTTTCATATTATTTACTGCCAGATTAAACGTTATGTACAAACTGAACAACAAATAAAAGACGTTGAACAACGAGATAGACACACATACAAAATTATTTCTACCTTGCGTTCCAGAAATGGGATTAAATGATAAAATAGATTCTGTAAGTATGTCAACACAAAACCCAGTTAGAAAAGCCAGTTAGCATATTATTGAAAGCTGCTTAAGTTTCATCATTGTGAAGTGAAATTTTATTCCAAGTTATTATGCGTATAAATTAAATAGTTATATTTCAAAATATTATATAGTAATCAGTTCTATTTCGTAATAACAGTACAGGTAACAGTACATAATAGATACATAACTGATAAATACAAGATTAAATAGTAAATATAACATAAATATATAATTTATTGTTAAAATATAACTAAAAGTAAAACTTGCATTCTGTGGGGATTGAACCCACGCTGACTGCTGTCAATAACGGCCTTAACGTTACGCCTTAACCACTCGGCCAAGAATGCACAATGACTATTTATTAAATTTATACTCTAACATTTAATATTTGAATACTTGTATCTTTACATATTAATTGATATTAACATTAACTAGTATTAATATTCTCTCACATCATAAAACGAACAATACTTTCATAGTGTCAATGATTGGTGGTGTGAACGCTGGAAAATCATTTATTACTAACCAAATTTTAAAAAGAGATCATGATTTGAGTATAACTGGATAGGTGTTTGGAAATATTCTTTACAAAATTAATGAACAAACAATAAAACTCTAAATTTGGATTAAAAATGGTATTATTTTTCATCTTAATCTATGATTAATAGAATTAAATGTATTTATTATAGATCTACTTAGAGAGCAATAAAAAGTATCCGAGGAGTGAAAACAGTCTAAATTAAGCTGTCATTTTTCTTCGCTAACGGTTTAGGTAGGCATTGCTATTAATCCCTAACAAGTGGCTGCTAATTTATTGATGTCATTTTTCTAATAGACTTTATTTATTCAGAGTGCTCATTTCATTAATATTTCATTTTATTATTTTGTTTTCAATCAATTTTAAACATAATAATGCATTCATTTTCCAACTCTCATCGTTTTTAAAATAATTGAATTGAACAAAAATATTATATTACTACATTATATAGAAATTATGATTAACCCACTTCAAATTATAATGATGAGTTAGTGAAATCACTATTTTATAAATATTATTTTGATTTCGTATGTATAAATATATCAGCAAATAATATATAGCTTAATCAAATGTTAAAATTACAAATTTAGATTGAATTTTATATAATAGAATTTCAGTAAGATATGTGAAGCCAAATTTAGAACTGAAATGAAAATATAGTAGAAACATTTTATATATTGTATTTTACAATATTTGGTATAATAGACGTTGGAATTATGTGATTTGAACGATTTTATGTTCTATTTGGAGTGTGAAATGTATGTTATATTGTTATTTTAATATAATTTTAATAAATGTAATTTTGTTGACATGAAACAGTTTCTCGCGCAAATCACCAACCATAAACTGGCGCAATTATTTTGAATTACTTTTTGAGCTAGGGACAATGTAGAATATATAATAGTGTTGTAAGACATCACTTCATAATGAAATAGATATTTGTCAGAAATATCTTATTAATTATCTTTATAACCTTTATAAATTATGGTTATTCTATTTGACTGGAAATTAGTCAGTATATGTATTCTTATTTGCTAGAATATCAATATATCGTCGATGCAGGGATTTCTTGGCAGACATCAAATTTCAATATTCAAGGAGCACAAATTTCCACCAATATTAAAAATATTTATTCAAAAATTAGCATATATATTTATATATAATATTGTAGAATATTTCACTTCCATCTCTTATGCTTCAGAAGTTATTGAATTAGTTAAGAACCTATTTGATATACTAAATCTCAATAAATATGAAGCCACAATTTTTTATAATATATATTTATAACATAAATATGTCTATGAATAACATATTAAAATATCACCAAAAAGTTGATAAAAGTATGTATCTGTTTTTATTGCTTTCTAAGTATAGATCTCATGTAATGATTATGATATTTGATGTAAATAACTTAGAGTCTTTTAACGTTTGTAAAACTCTTGTGAACGAAACAATATTGAAGTAACCCGTCAGTAGAATAATAAATAATACAATATTTTTGATTGGAAATAAAGTTAGTTCAAACAGAGTCGTGAGTGTTGATGAAGCAACGCAATTTTCTTATTTGTATAACATTATGTACACTGAGATAGATTATCAGCCCAAAAAACAATTATAAAGTTATATTGACGATTTGCTTTTAAGAATAGCAACTTCGATAACTAATAAAAATATGTGAATTACAACTTTATCCACGTTATCCGCTGCAAATAGAAATCACCTAATTTTTAATTCTCTTGCTTATGATCAAGGTTACTCCGAGCCTGTCCGATCCAACGCTGTTGTGGCCTTTCTCCCTCACTTGCTTTTAATATCTTTTAATTGAGATTGTGTTTATTAAAATATTAAATCTAAATATTGAAACCGAATTTTATTTATTGTTCCACTCCAATGAGAAGAAAGCCATATAACAAAGAGCAATTTCTCAGAGCATTTGCAGAAGTTGTTTCGAACCACACTAAAATACCATAAAGTGATCTTATAAATGATGAAAATTAACTTCGATCACTTATATCTTAGTTTACACAGTTTCCTTGGGATTAAGTAGCGGCGATAGTCGGCATCTGTAATAAATGGCGTGTGTACCATTGGTATAATGAGACGTATTCACACGCGCGTGAAGAATTATTGAAGGAAGATAAAGAATTAATTCGCAGTGAGCTAGAAAGCGCTATTTTAAGCAAATAAGAAATATAAGGCAAAATGTTTTAATATACACTTAAACAAAAGCTGTCACGTGAGTACGATAGAACAACGTTTTCGCGGTACTTCAATAACATACGGCGGGCAGTGGAGAAATAATATTAATAAAACTTGACCATTCAGTATAAATTTGCGCTGAAACGCCGATAAAACAACACTATTTTCACCTAGCCCTAAACAACTCCCGAAAACCCTTAAATCCATTCACGCACCCAAACAGACGCTCTAAACATCCAATAAGAATCAATCTATGTATAACAATAATTTGAAGATGAAGTTCAAACGGAGGAGCACAAAATGGACGACGCGTTCAATGACTTCGCCCGGAACCTCTTGAAGAACAAAATCAATTCACTCTTGAAAACGTTCTGAAAATTATTACTTAATTATTACTTACTTACTATTGGACACAAAACTGCTTTAAAATATATAAATTTCTTTTTTATGTGGCAGTAATTCAAACTTTTATTTGTTTGATTGAAAACAGAATTAAAAGTTTAAGAATTTGAGCGTTCGCTGCACCCTTCTTCTGGTAGCTTGATGGTCTCTTCCACCATACTTACTGACGATAGTGCATTCATGCAGAGTATTAGAGTAGTTATATATAATCAAACTGATAAATCTATTATAAGATAATTAAAACAACTAAAAATATTAACGAATCTATTCTTTCACTGCCACGATCCAAATTAGTTGTTGTACTGCAAAATCTGCGCTATTTTACTAGTGAAGTGTATTTATGCACTAACCGCTTCTTTCAAAATAATATTTACCCCTTCAACCACCGCATTAATTTTCTCCATGGTTATCTTTTCGTATCTTTTAATTCCGTTTATTTATTAACACTTGGTAAATATTTTTCTCAGTTTATTCGATTTCAGAACATGTTCAGGATTCGGGTCCGTTTACTTCTCAACAGCGAATTAGTTTTTGTTCGGGTGACCTTAAACAAATCCGAATTCGATTATTTGGTTCCTGAGCAAATACAAATGCTCCAGTTTATTCAGTGGAGCGGAGAACACGTGCACGATTTAGTTCCCGTAAAGCTCCAAATACTTTAAATGGATTAAATATTGAATAACCGAAATATCAACTAACTTGTTTTCTGAAATGCAGAGCCTGGATAAACAATAGAGATTTTTTAAAGGGCTGATGTCAAAAATAAAGTTGTTGTTCAAATTTAGCTCCAATAACTGTGGCATGTGCTGAATCCCACGTAAATTGACTAATCCGCAGTTTTAAATGCTCAGTTGCGTTATATTACTCGGAACCTGAGCAAAACTCACCTGTGGACAACTCCAAAGAGAAAGACCAAGTAAATTAAGCTACTCCACGAACTTAAACGAAACAAGCGTTTTCCTTTTGAAGATACGCAACTTGAAATCTACCACCTAATCTCTAAATTGCGCTAACATTTTCTAGTCATACTTTTCGATCATTTTGAAGTGAAATACATTAATTTAATAATAACCTATATAACAAATAAATAACGCAATTCTTAGATATTTTCGGTTATTTGGTCTTTAATATGCTTCAAGAAAAATAATATAACAGACCTTTTATATATTTGTGGATTGTCATGATTTATGAGATGAAGATGGAATGATTGAATTGAGCATTAGTACTGATGATAAGGTTACAGTTAAGTGAGTCATTTTATATCAGACCTTTTAAATATTATATTAAATATTTAAAAATATTTCACTAAATTGTAAATAGTCAAATAAAAAATACATCCGTACTATTTATTTTAAGATGTTTTTTTTTTTTTTTTTGATTTTTGATGTTTTTGTTTTATTCTTTACAATTGGTAATGATGCAATTTATTATTGCTGTTCGTTAGCTTTATTTGAATTTTGTGTGTTTTCGGGCTCTACATAATTATCTCGCAATTGTTATTTTCGATTTAATTCGTTTTGAGTGTTTTGCAGTTGCTTAACAATTTATTTGTAAACTGTATAGCCAACTGTCCCGTCGTAGCTGTCGGCGTACATCTCAACCAGTGAAGATACTTCTTTGAATACTAAACCTAGTTTACTGATGATAAGATTACAGTTAAGAGAGTTATTTTATACACTGTTTAAATAATATGCGTCTCATGTTACTAAGATATAAAACCCAAAGAATTTAATGGATATAAATGTATTGATTTCACTCTACTTCTTATACCTTTTAATATTCTTCTAATGATTGCTACAAAATACTTTAAGTTAATCTTTAAATAACGGCGTCACATTTTTCTGTTATGTTTTGTTCGTTTATTTCTGTATACATGATGTTATTCTGTTCTGCAAATTACACCAGTTCGTCCGTTTGCACAACTCTATCAGATGAAAAACTATTCCCGACGAGCATGATCTTTACATTTTCATTACCGTGCTCACAAATTTATTTTAAATATGTATCACATTTTTCAAATGAATTTTGATCATTTACATTACAGAACAGAAATATACCATTAGCTCCTCTTAAGTAAGCTGTTGTTATTGTTTAGAATCTTTCTTGCCCTGCAGTATCCCACATTTACAATTTAATATTGTACTCTTTATCTTGATGAGCAACTTTAATAGTTTTCAAAATAAAGTCTACACCAATTGTCGCTTTATATTCTGTATACTCGGCATGTCTCAATTTATTGATAAAATAAGATTTGCCTGATTATTATGAACCCACTACAATAATTTTAAATAAGTAGTCATACTCATTCATTTTAAGATGTGAATCTCATTAAATAGCGAATGAATAACTAATATTGCTATATAATATATTTACCGCACCATAAACGTAAAAGCTTTTGAACTGCTATCTTTATGACGCACTTTGATATGCACTTTGATGGTCTGTAATAAAAACTGTATTTATGCTAAACTTATTGTAAATCTATCCCTTAATTAGTAGTTATTATTATTAATTTTTGTTGTCACTCGATAACAGCCGCAGCCATTATCTGCATCTCGCTTTGTTTTGATGTAATCTCTTCTTCTCCTTTGTCCTTTTCAGCAACTTCTTTCTCATCTTTCTGCGTCCAATATTTCTTTGGGATCATCTCCAGCTCAATTTCCTCGAGTGTTTTGTTCGCAGTTTCTGGAATGGCGAATACGACGAAGATGTAAACGACGAACATCCAGCACAAAAAGAAAACGTAGTTCTCCTGCTGGTTCATGTGAGGGAAAACGTACGTCTGAATGATGACAGAGGCAACTGCTGCAGCCATTGCGAAACCAATGCAAGCAGTTTTAACCTGGCGGGGAAATATCTCACCGATGACAATGTAAAATAAGGAGGCGCTCGAGATGTTGAAGCTCAGGATCATCACGGAGGTAATGCACAAAACGAGGTCGTCGCTGAGGGTCTTGTCGTCCAACTCAAGATACAGGATTATAATCAACGCAACGAAGCACAGGAGGAGCACACCAAGACCGCCATTAAAAAGCTGCTTTCTTTTGAAACGCTTCACAACTGGCATTGTAATGAGGCAAGAAGCAAGGCTAATGCAAGCAGTGATAATCGCACCAATCGTTCCTGACTTAGGAGAATTGAACGTGTTCTTGAATATAATAGTTGAATACTACAACACCGGATTGATTCCAGAAGCGCCAGTAGACATACCCAAGGTTAAAGCAACAACAAAACTTTTCAGATACTTCATCTGGAAAATTTTATCACTTTAAGATGATAGTATAATTGTAGCCTCTGTAGTCCAGCTCGTCGAACATTTCCTAATACCGGGAACAATGTCATGTAAATTAGTTATATAGTTTACTTATTTCATTAGGCTCGTTAGGTTCATTATTATCATGATTTTTTGATTATTATAAGTGAGCTTTTAAAACGAGAGGACCATTTTCATTTTCTGGTTGAAATAGTTCGCGCATTTTAAGTTCACGCTGGCGGTGAAGTAGGACGCGGTCTCGGATTCAAATCCGACCAGTTGCATCTTTTCGTTGAAACACTGGTACTCGGCGAGTTAACTTAATGCACACAATAAATATCACAACATATCATCAAAATTCTCATATTTATTGAAACAAAAAACACTTTAAAATGGAATTATAGTGTTTAAAATATTATAATTATACTGTAAAACGTATTTTTATGATGAAAAACTCTAAAATTTTAAGTATTTTATAAAAAATTTAACTTCATAATTATTCAGAATATGGCTAATTTTTCTTTATTTTAAGCTAAAATCTGTAAAAAATTGGGCTTATACTATTAGTTCACAGGAAACCTGCAAATATGTTGCAAATCCTGGTAGGTACCAGTGTCTATAAGTGAGAGCAAATCTAGCTCAGTTTGGTCTTTTTCCTATGTCAAATTTGATTTTCCATTTTAGTTACAGACACCTTTTCCAAAAATATTCTGGAAATTTAATCAAATTTCTAGTTTCTTGATGTGATTTGCATAAATCATAGAAGATTAAGTAGTTAAGTACTTAAAATTAGCTTAAAGTTAAATTCACTTACAACCCCCTTTGCAGTTCAGTTATAGACACCTTTACTATAAAAAATGATTATGTAGTATTAATATTGAAAAATATCTTTACATATGATATTTGCATTAATTATCTTAAATAAAAATTATTAAAAATGTTCAATTTGTACCAACATTATTTACATCGTTCTTGATAATTATTACGTTTATACACAAAATTCTATTAATTTTCCCCACTTCAATGAGTGACGTAAAACCAATCTCTAAACAGAATAAAACAAGTCAGAACTAATTTCAAATAGTTCTCAAAACGAATTAGAACTAGATAACTTCAAAAACGTCTTCAACTCTCGGCGGTATCCCGTTCGTCCCACAATCACTCGATTTCGCCAGAGACGTTTCTGGAAACATCCTCCCGTTGTTTTGCCAAATCAACTTCGCAGATATGCCGGCCATACCAGGCTTTCCAATCGAAGGGCTGTTTTAATTGTACTAGACGGATTCTTTTGATGATTGTGGGTACGAGGTGCTCGGCGACGATGTAGTTATCAGATTCCTCAAACCGGAGCAATTACTAGAAGAAGCCAAAGATATGAGTGAGTACGATTAAACAAAGACTCCTTGGATGATGGAAGTACCAACTGCTAAAAATTTAATTGGAACTAAAGCAGCATACAAAGTTAAATCAAAACACACTATTGGTGGAAAACCTCGCTTTACATAAACACCAGATCATTAGGATTACATAAATTTCATTTAATTTGATTCAGAAGATGGACTCATGATCGGAGAATGCGGAATTATGCATATATTCATTAAGAAGGAAGATCTAGAGGAATTCAACTTTGAGAAAGCTATTTTCTATTTTGATAATTGAGATGAAATACATTTAATTGCAATTGTACGTATATTAAAAATTGTAAATATTATGATAAGAATATGAATATGTCTCACTCACCATTCCAACGCCTCACCAAATTCATCGATGATCCCCTTATACGTAATTTTTGTAAATAGTTAACATTTTCATGTGTTTTTCATATACAAAAAATAATTGTCAATATTCGCATTAAACGTATAATATTGATACGTTTATTCTGTATATTTAATAACACTACGTATGCAAAACTGAATAAAATAACAACTAGAATTAAAATATGTCAAATATACTAGAACATCAAATACACCAAATATTATTCCACTTCTTTGATGTATTCATTCATTATTTCATTATAAACTTGTTTCCCGAACTTAAAAGCATAGCTCAAAGATCAAAACTTTGTTGTAGACTTTGATACAGGGTGTCATTATGATGGTTTAAATGTAATGGTAAATTTAAAACCAATTATGTCAGGTTCATAACTTGTTTATGCTTCTAACACATCAATATCTAATCATAAAGTTCATGCAGTTCTTTAATGCAGTGTTGACCAAATTGAATAGTGCAGTAGCTAAATAAAGAAAATTAAAAAGAGCATAAAAGCTGATATAACTTTAACTATTGCAGGAGGTACAGAAACATTCTACGAAGTACAAGTCACTTTTCCAGACGAAAAATCCAATTAATCGACAGCTATAATAATTGGTTGTGTTATAGGTGGTGTTGTCTTGGTGATAATTGGTGTGATCATCTTCATAGTTGTAAGAAATAAGAACCCAAAAGTTCATCTTCTAGATCCTGTGTGATATCCTGGTTTTGTTTAATTTTAGTATTATGACTATATGTATTAGCACACTATCTAATTATTCATATGGTGTATTACATCCGATGTAATACCTATTACCGGCCCTTGATATGTAGGTGAATCTAGCGGCTTTATATAAGTAACTCCAATAGTTTACTTATTGAATATTACTTGCATTTGAACATCTACCAAAATTTCTCAGCATAACTTCTTTCTTTGTTCCATGTGTTATTTCTTTTACAATACAAGGAATCATCACTGAGGAATAACGCATAATGAACTCAATGAAAAATCTTAGTGAATAATCAGCTAAGAACAAAAATGAAGGAGAAAGATCCACTCACACACGCTGAAGGACGCCAAGAAGAAAGCAGAACTAACTGGGATCGAGTGGACAGTGTCTATAAGTAGAGCAACAACTACTCAATCAACTTCAACATGATGAACACACGCACGTTAGTTTATTCAATCCAAACAGCATTTACTATTTCTACCTATTGATCAGATATTCTGTGGCCATCTGGGTAACTTTCTGGGAGTCGGCAACACGCTAGAAGTGTGCGTAGTAGTAGGTGAGCTGGGCTTGAGTGCTCGTCGTGAGGTCTCTTCGATGGCTCCAAAAGTCTTGTTCTCAATGGACTGGAGCTCAACAGATACATCTTCTTTCGTATACAAGGTCATAAATTAGTCTTGTTATCGCTGGGATGGTCTCTATTTCTTGAAAATCTTCTAGATGCATGATTAAAGGTTCTGGAGCGGCAAATGAAAAGTATTTATGAATCATAAATTAGTTATTTGTGCATAATAGTATTTTCACTCCATGATGAAACATTTAAATATTGTCATTATATAGTATTATTGACTATACATAAATATAATATAGTTATATATGGATTAGTAAAGAAATATAACTTAAAATATTTGAGTAACATTGATATATCTTGTAACCATTAAAATATTATGATGATTTTATTGTAACGGAGTCGTCAAAAAATAGCGAAAAATATAGTTTTGATAGAAGTAACAGAAGTTAAGTCCGCTGGATGCACCTACCTATCAAAGGCCCCTATTACCTGCTATTTATATTGTCATATACGCTTCCTACAATTGATTAAAACGCTTCCATTTAGTAGGTTAAAAAATCTTGCGACGCTTCGCGTCGAAATAAATAATAGTAAAACATATTCACACGCCAAAACGTCTTATCGTTTTTTTGAACCGTAAAATAACAAAATAGATGCTTTTAAACGTAAATTTCTAGGCGAACGTCTATTTATACAAGTATACTCAGCGAGTATCATTTGGGAGTGGTTAACGAATAGGTATCGTTTATATGAAGATGTGTGATTATAAGTAAGGTGCGTTTTGCGTCTTTTTAACGCAAAAAGAATAAAGACGCAAATACGTAATAATAAAGCCAACCAAAAGACGATTAAAATTCAAAATATACGATGATCGACGATCAAAACGATTATAAATTTAATCGTAAGTGTACGATTGATATCCATGAAGTTATTATATATTATTACGTTAATAATATGATACAGTTATTAATTATTTTTTACTTTTTATTATTTTAAAGGGCGCCTGTACTATTATTTTCTTTTATTATTGAGATCACTCTACTTACTTCTCTTTTTTAGCTTTTTCTAATGATTGCTACAAAATACTTTAAGTTAATCTTTAAATAACGGCGTCACATTTTTCTGTTATATTTTGTTCGTTTATTTCAGTGTACATGATGTTATTCTGTTCTGCAAATTACACCAGTTTATCTGTTTGCACAACTCTGCCAGATGAAAAACTATTGCCGATAAGCATGACTTTTATGTTTTCGTTACAATAATCTTTTATTTACTTTAAATATACATTACATTTTTCAAATGAGCTTTGATCATTTACGTTGCAAAACAACAAAATACCAGTAGCTCCTCTAAAATATGCTGTTGTTATTGCTTAAATTTTTTCTTGTCCTGCAGTATCCCATAATTACAATTTAACATTGTAGTCCTTTTCTAAATTAATATTTATCTATTTCGTACAAAATTCAACACCGATTGTTGCTCCGTATTATGTATATTCAGCTTGCCTAAATTTGTTGATGAAATAAGTTTTTCCTGTTTTCTGCGCCCCAACTACAACTAATTTATATAAATAGTCAAATTGGTTATTCATTGTTTGAGAAGTGTAATCCGAATCTGTAATAATTTTATATAAGTATTGTGAATTGTATCCACACCATATATATTTATATCATTCCTAACACATACGATAGCGAATACTATTAATATTAATATTTATCTAACAACAATTTTTCTTATTTCCATTTTAAAAATATTATTGGATAAATAATAGATATTAAACTGCGCTCGATTAACTGTGATCTTATTGGCTAATTAGTAGAACGACACATTAATTATTCAACCTACGCTAATAATACTCGCGGGGTGATTTTATTGATTTTATTTGCCAATATGCAGCTAAGCGTGGAAAGGCTATAGTATAGCAAATCTCATTTAACCAATCAAATCTAATTATAACGTGTTGATTTCTGCAAACTGATGATAAACAATGATTATCATATTAACAAGTATGAAAAAACAAATCGCAATTAAAATAACACAAAAAATATCATGTTTTCAAATTATAAACATGTTATTAGATTACTCGATATATATTCTAAATAACACAAATCCATTGTATTATTTTCCACTTTCTAATTGATCATGCCGGCTCATTGGACAATACAAGAAAAGAAGTTGCTTCTTGAAGCGGTTAACAATAATAAAATAAATAATAGGATATAATGGAATGAAGTGCAAAGTATAGTCAAAACAAAGACGTATAATTAGTGTAGAACTATGTATTCTGTTATATTAAAACCAACTGAATAACTACCTGTGAATTTTAAGTGGACATTTAAAAATTATGCTAAATTGTTAGTATGTGTTTTAGAATACGGGACTAAATGGGAATTTATTTAGAAGAATTACTTTTAAAACACAACTTCTAATGCATTAAAAAAGAAATATATTAAATCGAATAAGATATTAGAACGCATTATAGATGTTATTAAATAATTAAATCGGCAAGTAGATGTTTAGTTAACAGAATAAGAAGTTAAATAGTTATAAGTTGTTATTTAGTTCATTTGTTACCGTGCAAAACTATGTTCCTGGTATTATCAGGCAATAACTGATCCCAATGTGTAGAAACCTATATTTCCAATTAATTTGGAAAGTTATAGAGATGATGAATTGGAAACAGAAGCTATTGATATATTAGAAAGCAAATTATATAGACGTATATCTAGGTATATCGACTTTGAAACAATGTAAACATAGATCATGAATATGTCCATTTTATAGTAGTGAAAACAATATATATAGCACAGTAACATTATTTATGTTTAAACACCTATTTTATTTTAATTGCTTAGTATTTGCAATAAAATATATTTCACCACACCTTGCGCAAAAAATGTGGTCGTAAACTAATCCATTCTCTCCGCAGCGTACCAAACCTAGTCCCACGCGTCCTGATTTTACAGTGAATTCTAGGGATATAACGCAGGGTATTGGTCACAAGGCGGTTAAAATAGTGCGTACTGTGAATCCGCTGAGTCCGGAGTACAATTTACCGACTTACACCGAGATTGCGGCTCCTGTTCCGTCTTTAACGTCTAATTTGTACGATATTTCTGATATTCCGGGTGCGTAGCCAGTGCCGAAGAATGTGTCTCGTACGCTTCACAAGGTGCCGGAAGTGCGCAATGAGCTGATGGACACGCGTGACATAAACATGAAGGCTCGCCCTCAGCATTATTTGCACGATCGCACGAACGACTATCACAACCTAGTTACGGCCGACATCTCTGGCAGAACAATGCGCAATTTCTCGCCCAACCGAAACGTGGACCCGATAAATCCGACTTACAACTGGGAGCACGCTGAAAAGCAGCCAATAATTACTCACCCAACGAAGAACTTCAAGGAGCACCTGGGGAACATAAGAACGGACGACATCATCGGCAGGAGAGAGGAAGTAGAAAAGAAGAGCTGGCAAAAATTCGGTAACAGGGCCGAGATCAGGGATTTAACGAACGTTTCGGACATAAACAGGGGCGTTTTGAAGCCCGTTTTGCCCCGTTCAAACAATTTCAGTAACTAAGTAACAAATTAAAGTGCAACTCAAATAGGTCAAGAACTTAAACAAAAACAACCACCCCGCAGTCCTTAAAATATTTAAGTTCCCGAATCGAACTATTTTAAGGACATGAAGGTGATAAGGAACGAGAAAACGAGCGCGTTCAAGGAATTTCAGATGCCGCCAGAAAAAGAAATTTACGACGAGGACATAAAACAAAAATTCGCTGGAAACAACACGGGCATGCTACAATACGCAACCAAACACCAAACCATCGGATGGCTCCCAGGACCACAAGAACTCAAAGAAAAACCAACCGGATTCAAAAGAACCACCGGATGGCAACTCGGGACTCACTACACCGGAAACTTCGGTGAACAATTCCACAAAAAACTCGAAATCGGTAAACTCGACGACTACGACCAAAAAGGAAGCCCCATCAGACCCAAAACACAAACCGCCAATTTAAGAGCCAGCTCACCCATCAGATAATCAACATACAAAATACAAACCGCAAACCTGCTCAAAAATATCGTATCACCCAAAAGAGAACGCGAAACACTACTCCTGACAAATAATATTCCAATTTAAACAAATTCAGCCACTAGAAAATCAGACCTGCTTAAAATTAACAAAGAAAAAGAAATATAAATGATTCAAGACTTGCCATGGTGATATTTAAAGTGATTATAGATCATAAAATGCTAGTTTAATTAATTAAAAACTCACTCTATATCTTCTGTGTCCAATCTTCTTAATATGTATTTATTCTTCTTCACATAAATTTAGTATTCTCTTAATAATATAATCAATGGATGAATCAACGCACAAACAATTGTTAATACCATTGAAGCACCTAGTATAATTAATTATTATTATACAAAAGAGCTTTAATCAAAATTTACTAATTTTTCCATATAAGTATAATCTACAACAACCGAATTTTCTAAAATGTACAATGTTGTAAACAAACTATTTTAAATTAAATTAATATTATCTTTAGTAAGTTCTTCTCTTATATTAACAATGTGAGTGGTTTTGTTCATTTAAAATTGAAAATTAAGTATATTGTTGTATTTAGAGTCAGAATTAGAAATATTAGATACTGTTAGAACAACATGCGCACGCTCCTATAATATGAAGATTGAGGTGAACCTACTTTAGATTCTTTTAGCATATTACATAATGAAGATTTTGCTGCAACAATTTTTTTCACTCCCAATTTGCAGAGACTTTAGAAACTTGAAAATATTTTCGACCTGGTATAAGTTAATAAATTTTCAGCAAAATATCCATTTAGAATTTGTCTGAATCGGCTAAAAATCTTACTTTTGATACAAGTTTTGCCCATCTGGCTCTGAGCTGGCTAGAACCATCTTATTTTCATCTTTTTGAAAATAAATAGAAAACCTGAGCCAAAGTGTAATGGAGTTCTTTGATAAGCATCAATTAACTTTTGGAATCAGAGAATCCGGGTAAAAAGTGGGTTTAAGTGCTTCTTCTAAAATTTCACTACGGAAGAATCAAGGAACGGGTCGGTGGCCAGTGATTATCGTATTCAATAACTATAATAAATACAATATAATAAAGACAATTATTTTAACTATTGAAAAATGAACTGCTATTTTGTATGATGAATTCAAGTCCAGACTAGAACAATGGTGCAAACGCAAATCATCGTAATTTGGCACTGAGCGCTATTGAAGGATGATATCAGTTTCCACCTGCTACTTCACTAGTTTTTCGGGCTGTATAAATTACAATATTTCGCCAAATTCACGCGAAGAATTAATATTTATGATATTGGTGCTAAATATAGTTTGCATATCTAGTTAGCTTAACATTAGCACAAAATGAAAAGGGAACTCAACTTGTACTATTTACATTCTCATTTCTTCACTTAGCACTGCTTCTAATTTGACATATTTCACATAGTCAAATATAATTACAAATTTATTGAAATATATTAACTAACCAAATAATTACAAAAGCAATGAACAAATAAATTCTGGTAACAATCATACGTTATTAACTAATTATATAAATTTTTGTCTTTTACTTCGTATCACTTTTAGAAATTTCAACATAAAGCAAAATAATATTTCAAGGTTATAAACTCAGTATCTGTTTATAATTTCGATTTAAATATAAATTCTTACATAGCACTTATTATAGTAATTTAGATAATTTTCCAGATATAAATCAACTTATAATACGAATTTAATGTAAAATTACTAATTTATCAAAATATTATTTTGAGATACGTTCATGAAATTGTAATTATTAGTTAAATTGATTATGTCTAATAATAACATAATAAAATAAATCATGTATGTGGTTGCTTGTCTAAAATATAACATAGTCGAAATTCTGGAAGTGATAGGAATTGAACAGCGCAGGGCGATTTATATCATGTTGGGGAGAATAATACTTGTATTTAATAATTAATAATCTATAAATTAATAAAATTTGACATAAATATTTTAGTTGTCTCCAAATCCAATTTCTACCTTGTTTGAAAGTATAAATAAAATTGTTCGATCTATGCTACTTGAGCCCATAAAATTAATAATAGTTATATATTAAATACAGTAGGTACCGACCTATTCCTAGCAGCTTCTTGGTTCGCTTACATTCAACAAAGTGATATTTAGTAAAATGTGTTGATTTATATATTTGAATCATGTAGACAATATTGAATAGTTCTTGGTCAATAAAGACGGTGTTAATAACTAGTGTTAAATAACCACCAAGTTTTGAGATCAGAGCAGGAGTATTTGAAATTATATTATCACAAATATAATATGTATAAATGTTGAAGTGAAATAATAATTTAAATTCGGTTGCAGCAAAATATTCATTACTAGGTCAGTACCAAATATATAATCTTTTTCACCTCTAACTCTTCTAAAAGTACTACCATGAACATGTTTAGAACATATTAATAATTTTTATTATAAGCAGTTATTGGACAAGTATTTGATTGTTCGTTTAGCATCAAATGAATTTCTGTATATTTCTAATCGTAATTTAAATGAAATCCATCATAACAACCTTAATATATACTTGTGACTGTTTCTGCAATCATATACAGAATTATATTATTTCTAAAAACACTTGTGATAGTGTTAATTTTTTGTATTTTATTAATATTTTAGATAACAAATATCATATCTTAGCTACATTAAGTTGATTAGCAAATAAATGTTTATATTTAACCATTGATATATGTTTGCGAGTCTATGCTATGGAAAAATATTACTTTGTTTTGAAACTATATTTTTAATTGTATATTAAAAGCGTCAAATTATTATTATGCAGCTTATTGTTAATACAATTTACCAATTTCTGAAGGTATACCTGATAACTAAAATATTTTTTAATTGACTCGTAATCGAAGCTATGAAAACCCAGGTGGTAAGCTATCAATTTAAATAACGTTTGACTGAGATTATATAATATTATATGTGTTAGATTACTTTATGTATATTTTAAATTTTACTAATTCGAAATTGTTTTAATCAAATATGTTATACGATTAAGGATTATATAAAGTGAAAATAAATTTTTAATTTTCTTCAGTAAGTACAATAGGAGATCCAGGGGTATATGTTAGCTGTTTATTACTTTCTAAAAATTATACGTCAATTGTACTGTTAATTAATAAATAATTATTATTTTAAAAAAGTTGCCAACATTAGTCATTTATTTCCGCAACTATTTACAGTTAAGTTTTAAATACTTTTATGAACGAATGTTAAATACAAAGATTTAAATTTTATTATTCTCTAATTACAATCCCAACTGAAATAGATGTTCTATATCCGTATGATCTAATTGTTGCACTCACACTAGTTGATTCATAAAATTTATTAGTATTACATAGGATATTTGAACATGAGACACATATTTCTTTAGTTGCGGAATAATTAAAATCATTAAAATATCCTATTGGTTAAAACATTCCCAATTTATCTAGTTTTATTGTAACATTGATGCCTCTGGGTATTTTATAACATTCAGAATTATTGTTTGTAACTAAATACAAACATATTTGTTTACTATCTTCTTTAAATACAACAGATGATTATTCTGAATAACAGTTTTAAATAGTAGTTTATTTTACTATTTATACAGTCGTAGTTTGGAAGCTAAATATCACCAACATTAATAGAAGTGAAATTATTTTTTCAAAGGTTTCGTACTTTTATTAAAATAGAAAAATCAAGATTGTAATATAATATCTCACGCTATTTAAAATATGTTATATATATTATTTTTCTTAGTTTTAATTGTGTTGCATATTATATAAATTGGATACTAATTATTAACTCTAATATTTTTTGGATTTGATATATTTTTAATGAAATTAGTAAAATATTACTTAAATATACGCGGCTGTATTAAACGGCTAACTATTTACATAATTTTAATATTTCAGTTGTGCGAAATAAATATTATTATCCATTTGACTCATTCTTTTTATGCTCGCGCATTATGTGCAAACGATCCTTTTAATCTCGCAGCTGTGAAGAACTCGTTTTAATGTAGATGTTATTTGCACAGAAATACTACACATAATTCTATTTGTAGAAAAGAAAATATATTGGAATACTATTTCCACTCCGAAGTTGAAAAAGTTGGCCTTTACAAGGTCCCTCTATTATAATTAAATACAGGGCTCTACTCAACTTCTTCGCATAGTAGTAAAATTGTCCTAACAAAATGTGTGCCTTTGTAATTTGCAAAATTTAGTTTAGTGATGAATCATGAGCAATTTAGTTCAATATCAACCATGAAGTATTCTCGACCCAGCTCTATTCTGTTAATAGTTAATAACCTGGATGAAGTAGTATATCTTCCCAAATTATTCTATGGGTTAGTAGCCGCTTTTTTATATGAAGTGATTAAATTAAAAATAAAGGAAGTTACTGGTACTTAGAAGTGATACTGTTCATTATATAATATGAAAATACATAAATCTCTTATTTAAACACCAGATAACCCTCTGATCAACAGTGGTGTAAAATTGAAGCGCGGATATTTAATTTTTTATGTATATATGTGTAAAATATTCCACTTTAACAATGAAATAATATTCACTACATATGTATTGTCCTATACTTTATTGTATTCTATTGTCCCAGACAAAAGAAAACCCTTATTGTGCAATAAGAAAATGGCAATGGATGGCTATAGTTCCGGTGACCCCAATATGTCAAATACTTGATATAAAATATCTCTCTCATTTCACTCTTCTTTAATAATTGACTGTTCAACTTGTTCCGCTTTCTCCTGAACGCCGAGTTCCGCCTTCACGATCGAGAGCTCCGAATTAAGCAAACGGATTTGACCCGTTTTCTGGAATATCTGCGACTCGAACGCGTTCACTTTCTTTATCAAATCGTTGTTTTATTGAGTGAGCATATCCTCTATTTTTGCTTTCTGGGTGAGTCTGGATTCTGACAGGTGATTTTGGTGCTGTAATTACTGTAACTGCGATTTGCAGTCAATGTAGTCCAGATTTAGCTAGCTGTAGAGCTTATTTTTCTGCTGTAGCTGCGAATCGCTCATTAATAACTCCTGCTTGGTCTGGTCTAATTGCAATGAGAGCTGTTACCTGAGTTATTTTAGCTCCATGTTCTCCTTGATGATTCCGTTTGTCGCATCGTCATTTTGATTCAAGAGTTTGGTAATTTCTGCGAGTTCGGCCTCTGTCATCATCTTCTGCTCAATCACTGTTTACAACTTCTAATTAGCCTGCTTCATTTACACCTCCAAGTTGTTGTACAACTCAGTAACCTTGGACAACTCCTATTTCAACTAAATAACCTGCTTTTACAACTAACTGTTCTAAATCATTGAATTTTACTGCTGTGCTTCCATCTACTGCATTTACTGTAAGTAGTTTTAGCGGTCTTACTCAAGTTTCTTGAATTTTTCCTCGATGCTCCTGGCGAGTTTCTTCTGCTGTTGATATCCATCTCTATGTTCAGTAAAGCAGCGAATAATCTCTCTGTCTGCGTCATCAGGTATGTTAACTCGATCTGGCATGAGTATTCCCCAAACTGATTGGAACATTTGGGAATATTGTCGGTCTATATTCAATTCTCTAACATTCTAGTAAATAGATTGAATAAATGACTCTGAGTGTGCGTCTATTTAATTCAGGACGTCTCCGAGTTGGCTCATTTGGATTAGGACTCTGTTTTCTACTTCTATGTATCTTTCGTTGTCGCTGGCTATTTGTGAGTTGTTCATCATTCTTTTTAGTTCGATGTTTTCTTTTCTTACTTTTTCGTATGCTTTGAGGAGTTGCATGCGTGCGTCAACTCCGAAGTGTTCTTTTTGGAATACGGAGCGGTCGAATATGTTCAGTACGTGTGGCGAGATCTGTGATATTTCCGTTTCAGTTTGGTTGAATATGAGTTTGAACAGGCCGACGAGGCTGTTAGCTGCGTTTGGCTCTTTGTTAACGAATGCTTTGTAGAATTCGCGTCCAGCTTGTAATATGTCAATTATAACGTTGAATTATTGTATTTCTTTGTTTCTGTTGATTTCAGAAATGTGTTTGATGCTGTTCAAATATTCAGTTCTCATGAGTTCAATGTTCGGCTCACTTTCTTGGAATATGTGGCGCAGGATTTAGGCGTGAACGAGTTCGGAGTGGAGGGAGTGGATCTCCTTTTGCACAACATTCTCAATTGGCTCTGAATTCTGTTTCAGCGTTTAAATTTAGCTTTAAAGTTCGTGGAGTGTTTACTTGTACGAATCTAGTTGAGCGTTTTGCGTTTTGAAAATTTAATTCAGCGCAGATTATTGGGCTGCGCGGTAGGCCTGGGTGTTGGATTCGGACGTTTTGGAGCGGTCAACAACATGGGCTTTTAAACAGTGAGAAAATGAGATAATTGTGTATTCCACTCCGTAAGTAAATAAATATTTTGAATTGTATAATTGGTTGAGAAGAAGTTGGATATTTTTGATAAGTTTACTATTTCCAACAATCAAATTTAATAACTGTTTATTGAACAAAATATCTATCTAAATAAAATAATTATTTGTATAGAATAATCTTCAATTCTCACTGCCACAAGTTAATTTAATTGTTATACTGCAATTTTTGCACTACTTAGTGTGTAAAGTGTATTTATATGCTTAAAGTTTAATTTTACAGTTAAATTACATTTTCTCTCATCATTTACATTTTTCTTTTGATTGTATTTGATTATTTTTTGATATTATTAGTGAATTCACTTATTATATGAATATTTCTCATTTTATTCGACTTCAAGATATGTTCACGAGTTGGTATTCTTTGAATTCCAAGTTTAAATTATTTTTTATTTTCATGTTCGAGAACAAACCCGAAATCACTTGTTATGCAGTAAAAAATATCCTGGAGTGAAAAATACCTTAAATAAGCCTGTTGACGAATAGCTACGTCACTTTGCTACCCTCCAGCATCATCCAGGACTGAGCTTTAGCTGTAATTTAGAAGCTTTTTCACTATCAATTATTTTAATATTGTACCATTACATTTAGAATATTTTCATTTTACTTTAATCTTTAAACAAGTAAATAAGCCCAAATAGTAACAAACGTAAAATGATGTAATTTGGAATTAATTACAAAAACACAAATCGTAATAAAAATCAATAAATACATTATATTTATAAGTCACACTCCATAAGTAAGTAACTGAATATTACATAGAAATGAAAGTAAAGGGAAAAATTAAAATTTTTATGTTATAAAATGAGTTAATTTTTGGTTTTATTTCTATATTAATTTGATATATATAAATTTACTATGCATAAATAGCATTTATTCTTATTTCAAAATATTAATGTTTAAATAGAAATATTATTCAATATTTTAAAGAATATATACTTATTATTTAGGAAAATATTAAACTTGGTCAAAAATGTAGAGCTACTTGAGAAATAATTTGAATGTTGTGTTATATGAAGATTTTTATTGTTCAATACCATCACAAAATGATAGAATGAAAATAAATATATTTATCACTACTATTATTTATAATTTTTTACATATCTAAATGAAACGAGCAATAATTTTCAAATTATTCATTCATTTGAAGTGTGGAATCTAAATATTATTCATATTTTTAATTTATTGAAACAAATATATTGCATATAACATGAAACAGTTTCTTACTAAAATTACCCGCCATAAAAGAGCGCAATATTTTAATGCATATATTCGAGCTATTGGTGATATAGGCTATATAACTGTATTATAAAACGTCACTTCACAATGAAATTATATTTTCTTAAAACTAGCGTTGTATTACAATTTAAGAACTAACCAACCGATTCACTATTCTAATTGACAGAAAATTATTCCGAAATCAATTATTTGATTTCCGAACAACTATAAGTCTTATAAATACTTCAGTTGAGTTGTGAACAAATGAACGATCTTGTTTGAATATAGTTAAACAATTTCTAATTAAGATAAATACTACTAAGCTGATATATCTGTTATATGATTACAAGCTATACGCAAATCTTTAAGCCTAAAAAGAGCTTTAAGATGACCAATATCATATATTATGTTATGACTCAAATTCAGGTTCAATAGTTAAGGCATACGCTGAATTCCATTTATATTAGTTATATCACAACATGAAATGTTTAATTCTGTTATGTTATTAGGCACCTATGAGAAATTTACTGAAGTGCAATTATGAAGCGAAAGACGTACAACTTGTAATTTATCAACAAACTTTAAATTTGTTAAATTTGTATTGTTGTGTATGTGAAATTAATTATGCATCGTTAAATCTCTGAATTTAGCCAGCTTTTTTTGTTCATACTATATATTCATTTTGAAGTGAAATTCTAATAATGTTAAAGATGATAAAGATACTAAGTAACTTTTAGATGTAACATATTTTCAAGCTATAAGATTTAATCTTCGTCTCAATTATATTTAAATAAATAGTAATGTAAAATATTTCATTAAAGTTCGTCAAATAAATGACAGATCATTGTTTTTGATTTTAAGTTGCTTTCCTGAAAATAATGATTTGTTTTTCAAGATCGGTTTCAAAATTTGTTTTTGCGGTTCACTTCCTCTGTTTGAATTTAGAGTATTTTCAGGTTCCTCAAAGTTATCCCTCAATTATTACCTGCGAACCTGTTCGTTTTGAGTGTTTTGCAGTTGCTTAACAATTTGTTTGTAAACGGTGTAGCCAACTGTCCCATCGTAGCTGTCGGCGTACATCTCCACCAGTGATGACACTTCTTTGAATACTAATCCTAGTTTCAGCTTCTTCACTATCTTTTGCACCTGTTGTTTATCAAGGTAACCAGATTGATTCAAGTCAGCGGCGTAAAATAAAACAGATACGCTGTCGTTGTAGTCCGCGTTTTCGCAGATGTACATGAACTGACAGAACTAGTCCAGACTCATATTTTCGTCGTGGAAATCCGCGGTTAACATCAGTTGCTGCGCTATGTTCTTATCAAAGTACTTCTTCGTTTACTTGTTTACAGCCTCTATAATTTGGTCCAAGGTCAAATAATTGTAGCCCCTGTAGTCCAGCTCATCGAACATTTCCTAATACCTGTTGATATTTGAATGCATTTAAAGTGGTTTTAGTACTAACTTAGTAAGTGTAATCATGTATAATATGAATGTAATCTAATATATCTCTAATTTGATTTAAAAATTTCATCTATGGTATATTATCATTATTCATGTATTCAATATACTCTGTAATGAGTATATAAAGTACATGTTTGTTTGTATATGTGATAATATAATTTTAGTATATTGTTTAAATTTTTTAAAATTACATATAACAGAGTTAACTAAATGTTACTTAACTGATTTTTAATTGATGTATTCATTATATGTACGAGACTATTCTGTAATGTAATTGAAATTGATTGATAGTATAAGTATCAGATCAAGTCAATATTTTTAATATTTCTTATTAATTTATGTAATATAATAGGTGGCCATGTTAAATGGGAAAAAGAACAGAATGAATGTTATATTTAACAAAAATGATATTATAATATAATTACAGTAGTTTCAATTTTTAAGAACTGCCCGTTCAAGGTTTAGACTCCAAATGTATCTTTTGTACCCGGTTTAGTGACCAGCCGATCAGGGTTTAAGGATTTCCACTCATAATTTAGAGGTTTTGGAGGTTTAGTGACAGTCGTTTTTAATTTAAGAACGGGGTTTTAACTGCAGGGTGGTAATTTTATGTTTATTGCCATTGGTCAATATGGGTTGGAGTGATTTTATTCTACCTGTTAACATTGAAATTGAAAAAAACTGAATTGTCGAGTTACTATACAGTGTAGGACAAAATATTGGAGTGATACAACATTTGACCATATATTATTTCTGTTCAGTATATATACTATTGTCAGCGTAGAACACTCCAGACAAATGGACTACATAGCATATGAAGTTTGACACTTTTAAGATTCGGACGACTAGTTAATAATTGCTTTAGGACGTCATGTCTGATACAAATATGCTACTGAAAGTACTATTCTTTTACTCCCACTCAAGAAAAAAGATTAATAAAACTTAAAGTAAATATTAAGTAGTAAATAAATGATAACTTTTGTAAACTAAAATGTTGAATATTGAGGGTCCTTCGATCATAATTGCTGCCAAACTTTATTCAAGTTAAGCTCAAAAATGAGTTGAATTTTGACCAAGAAGATAGAAAAAATTAATAATCGAGTAGCTGGTGTGAGACAGATATAGTAGTTCAGGGTCTCGAAGAGTATCGTAACAACAAAGTTTAACACAGTTCATATTGACTGTTCAGAAATATATTCTAAAGTTCGGTTAATAATTTTAATAACTTGAACCAAATCCAAGCTAAAAGTTTATCACTATAAATTGTGTATGTTAGTAACTTGAAGTAATAGAATTTCACTTTATCTTACAGAACTAGTTCATGACTTTGAACGACCATCTATATAGCATATGAAGTTAGGCACTTTTAAGATTCGGACGGCTAGTTAATAATTACTTAAATACATCATGCTTGATACAAGTATACTACCGAAAGTTTCAAAATGTGTGTAGGTTGTTGTTATATAATGATTGAAATATGAAATTTCTCGATTTGAAGTGGAGGAATTGAGCTCAAGTGACATAAACGTTCATAGTGTATGCCTAGGTCTTAACATTAATTATAATAATTTTAAAAGGCTAATCACTTTCTCTAAAAACCGTCGTACTTTTAAGTGTCCTACACTGTAGTTCTAAAAAATTATATATTGTTATATTACATGGTAACTCGACAATTCAGTTTTTTCAATTTCAGACCCACTTCTTTAACAGAAAATGAGAAATATGTGACTTGAAGCTTAAAAATATTTCATATCATAATATTGCTTCTACAATGCAGAATTAGTGCAAATTACTTATAATAGAAACTAAATAATATTACATCACTCCTGTATCCTACTAATTTAGTCGAATTCTAATATTCCAACGTATAAAACTATTTGAAGACAAGTTAATAATAAAATATGAATTTATTTTCCATGCAAGTATAAATGAAAGTTAAGTGAGTGGGATATAAAATATGAATTTATATTCAATTGAAATTGTGATAATCTGCTTTCAAAATTATTATTGTTTACTACAGTAGGTAAAGTAATTTTTTTCCAATTTTGTTTTTAAAATAAGTTAGTTGGTGGGTACTGGTGAAAAAATTTTATAAATAATTTGAAGAAACTATCGTTACTATTCTGTAATAAACCAAAGTTAACTGCAACAAAGAAAATGATAAGCTAATCATGAGGTATTAACACTTTGAGTGAGGTTCGATAACAAAAAGTCCGCAAAGTAGGTGGTGTAGAGCTTGGCATACCACCTTTAAAAACATATTTCACCGACGTATATTGATTTATCATCTTACGCTCCAGAAATCAAATTTTGATCAAATGCCATTATGGGCTAAATAAATTATTTAAATATCTAAAAAGCTGATAAATTACTATTTAAATTTATTAATTTAATTTGAATTCATCTTCGTAACTTTACCTATGAAATATTTTGACGATATTGCATTCTGAAACTGTTTCAACTTATAACTTGATAGGCTTAAACGGGCCGTCGAAGAAGCGATGTGATATCACTTTATATTGCACTTTCTATTTAAATTACGATATTGTTCCTTCCATCAAGTTTCTTGATTCGGTGGAAATCTAAATGAATACAAGTAGAAGTTATTGAATTGATAAGGCTTTCTGGAATCGTAGCTTTTATTGATCTATATTCATAGTTCACTACACGGCGATAGTTGACTAAGTGTCCTAATTAAGAACGAATCGACAATGATGATTCGACTTTTAAAAGCGAGCAGTTGAGAATTCTAAAATTTTGTAAGAAGAAGCTTAACTCAACTTAGTACTGCTGAGATATAAATAAATATCTTGTCAAGCAGGAAATTTTATTTTAGTCGCATATGCTATTATCACATTAATAAAGCAGGTTCAGCCGCCTTGAATCTATCATTGAAGAATTTGTGCTACTGCAACCTCTATATTGAATTCCTCTATATTGAATTCGGAACTTTTAGTTTAGCTTGTATTGAAATTCTACCAAGAAGTAAAATTCAAATTTTACTTGGTTGGAGGTGTCAACAACTTTAATAATTATTATAACTACGGTCATAACCTAACTCAAGAATATATGGTTACAATCAAATTTTGATTTAAAATTTACTGAAAATTTGAATTTTGAAAAGTACTACATTTCGGTTTTCGATTTCAAATAATTATCGTACTCAGATTTTAACAATATAATTGGTTTATTAAGTCAGTAATACTGCTCAAAATGGTCAATACCAGCATGAATTAGTATCAGAATATGAGTTATGTGACATTGATCAATTTAATTATATTTTGACAGTGATGAAACTTAGCGTCAATATTCGTTGTACCCTGATCTAAGGTATCTGATACTGAAACAAAATCCATTGCTGTTGATTACTTCCAAAATTCTTGTGTCGAACATCATCAATTTAATGGAGTGGAAAATTAATTTTTGGGTACGTTACCACCTATGTATGTATAATATAATGCAAGTACTCACTGTAAGTTCTCTTTGTGATTCGAGGGGCTCAACCCTCACTCAAAGTGTTAATAGAAATGTGTCACAATTGAAGCACATAGTTTAAAATGTGCCTTGAAGCAGTTTGTGTGATTTGTATTTTTAACTTGTTAATACGTAAATTTCAACATATTAAAATTAATATTATATGATTATACTCTTTCGTATCCAATATTTACAAATTAATAATAAGTCAACTTCATATTCTATTTTGACTAATAACTTCCGTTTATCAAAATATTTTGTATGATGAAGCTTACCTTCTATGAAGCTTACCTTCTACAAAAATTTGGTGTCAGAACTTGGTCATAAGTTATGTTGCCCCATTTTCATACCGAATGGAAATGGTCCTTTAAAAATTAACAGTGTTAACACAGAACAACAGGTAATTTGAAATATAAAATATAAATTCACAAAACTCAAAAATATTCAAAAAATACTATGTTATTAATAGATTATTTAAATCTTCATTCAGTATTCAGTACCTACCGGTGCCTGCCATGCCCCACAATTTTATGTTGATACAGCACCCCTAACACCAACACAATCATATTGATTCTATTGATTTAATCTGCAACATTTTGCTATATTTGGGCAATATCCACGTGATGACGCTAAAGAGCAAATTTATACAGCACTCAAACCACCACTATTTTTTAGATTCGTAATTTCAATGTTTTATGCATTATTCACATTATTTATACTATTAATTTAACTTTATAACGAAGTTAAGTTATTTCCCTAGTTTGAATTAAGTGAGTTAATTTATGTTTATAATGAATTAGTTTATTATGTAAAATCAGTTCTTAGTGAGTCGGTAACAAGTTTTTAAGAATTAACTGTGGTCGTAATACTTTAAATTTAAGTGTTGAATTAACTATTTTAAGAAATTATATCAGACTTTAACGTAGTAAACTAAGCAGTAAGTTATGAAATTGACGCCTAATTAGTGTTTATTTAAGTTTGTAAGGAGGTAGTTAAAGATGTTAAATCTGCTCTGAGTTAATCAGAGTCTAGTTTCTGTGAATTTGTAATAATCACAAGATTTTGTATTTATGTGTTAAATTGGGTATTGTTAGAAATAGCATCAGACATAAACGATGTAAATTATGAAGAAAGAGATGTTAGGTTTGATTTGAGTGAATCAGTAACTATTTTCTAGGAATTAGTAAATGTGATTAGATTTTATATTTGAGTATCTTACATTGAATTATTATTTATTACCACTGATTAAAATACTCCGAATTGACTAGTTAAATGTTATATTTCTGTATTTTGTGACAACAATGAGCTATTTATAGACTATAAATTCGTACTTACAGACTATATTTAATTATTTAATGAATAATTTACAGATTGCAAATCCGTTCTTAGCTGACCAGTTATAATATTATGCGCTGTTATATTAGATTGAAGATTATTTGTTTAAATCTGTAATGAAGAGATATTTTATGAAGCAATGAGCTCAAAATAATTGTGCTTATTATATATATCATCAAATGTAGTATTCACATATTTGCTTAAATTGCCTATTTCATTTGTAAAATAATTATATAAATAGTCTTTTGTGGTAACAAGTTAATTTTAAATGTTTTAAATATTACTTTATATATTCTAATCAAGAGTAGAGATATTACTTAATATATTTTAATCTAAGTTGGTTAGTGTTGATAAAATATGTATACAAAGAGTTGCGTTCAGTAAATATCCGGGTGTGCAAATGCAATCGTAGCCATTGTAAATAAAGGGATATACACAATATTTGGTTTAGTTTATATTATTATAATAACCATTAATTAAATTTATTTGACACAACCCATAAACTGGTATTTGTTGACCACATATATTGTCGCAAGAATAGTCAGGTTGTTCAGTAAAACTAACTAGAGAAGCATTACCACTATTAATCAAATACTAAATATTTGTGCATATTTTCATTTTTGATATGTTGACTGATTAAATAATGGTATCATTAATCTAGTTAATTAGATTACTGCTTTAACTGTCATCCTACAAGTTATATCCAACTATATCTAAATCTGAAATATTAAACTGCTCTATAGTCTCTTAAACTTGAATTAGTAAACCACCAACCTATAAGCTATCGAATCTAAATTGTAATTATACGCTAACAATTGTTAAAATTTTGTTAGCAATTTGCATTATACTTGAAATAGATTATCCGTTTGCTACAAAAGATAATAATGAACTCGAAATATGAACGTTGCATTGATAACAAATTAATGAGCCGTATACTATTTCAAATAAGATTGTGATATTAATCTTAGAGTTTTGTATATTTTAGTCAACACTATTAATTCCAAACACTGCAAATTTTTAAACTTAATTGAATGATATTTCAATGGAAGAATCTGCTATGACTTCATTAAAAATAAAAATACTACTAGATTGCTAAGAAATAATTAGATTATTGTTCACATTTACTTTATTAATCTATTTACTTTTCTAACAATACAAAAATTCATTATTATCTATAAATATATTATTACTGCATACATTGTTCAATTTATTAACTTATTTATACAAAATTATAGAACATAACATATATTTGAATATAAAAATAATGAGATGAATAACTATTTCGATCGAAACAACAACTAAGGAAAACTGTTCGATTCCCTAAACGAATACAGATATAATGATGTGAAATCTAAGCGCAACGATGACTCATTCATGTATGTCAAAATACTAATAGGCTAGACCAACTTCAGCAAACAAAACCAAGGTGGAGACAAGTCGTTTGGTGGTTACAAGTAAGGTAACTTCAACCAAAATTCATATGAGGAGCTATGCAGCTTGTCATATTGAATAAATAATTGCTATCTGAACTGGCTCCGTGAGGGGCCATGATAGTTAGATCGTGTATCACAAAACTGATAGATTAAAAGTAAAAGCAAATATTTGAAGAAACGAATTGAAGAGAAAAATTGATTCACTAGAGTTGATTATTAAAGTAGAGAAAAAACTGCCGTCAAACGATGGTAAATTGTAGCATGTGTGTAGAGGCACATGTTATGAGCTAAGATAGCTCTCAGTTACGCGTGTGGAAATGGGGATTTTGGATGTTGAATGAGGACTTATGTAGTTTATATATAATTCAAATCAAAAATTATTTTTGTTCAGGATTGGGACGCTCGCTATTCTATAATTAAGAAACTTGCTCCGGTGCAGTATATTTGGGGGTTTATTGATTCTAAGATTTCCTTGCAATTTCACTCTTGTTTGTATTTCTGCTTTTGGATTAACCAGAAAGACTAGTGTTGTTACAGTTGAAATTGTTTACAACTTGTTTTTGATAGCTTTTTGGTTCGTCCAGGTGCTATCTGTATTATGGATGACCTAAGATCGTTGAATTTATGTGTTCATCTTGACTACGCTGCACTTGAGATTTCTACCTAGGTTTCTTCTTAGGTATAATA
The DNA here is from genome assembly GCA_963988835.1 of Hexamita inflata. Lineage (NCBI taxonomy): Eukaryota > Fornicata > Diplomonadida > Hexamitidae > Hexamita > Hexamita inflata. The sequence goes on from CAXDID010001211.1 coordinate 136,883, forward strand.
TTAGTATCGTGCGTTCCAACGTTTGAGTTTGTTGTCTCATTGACTGGTATACTACTAAATTCCTCTGTTTGATAAATTTCCAATATGTTTAGTTCTATTGGTTGAACTTGTGATTTTCTAATATTGTTCCTGAAAACATAGTCTGTTTGTTCTCTGTAGTTGGACATTAGGATTCCAACTTACTGGTATAACCATGGCTCTTTTTTCTGATATTTTAAACATATTGTATTTAAACATAGCAAAAGAATATAGCAAATACTACTTTAAGCAAAAATAGCACTAGATACTTTGAAGATTGGAATTAAATAATTAATTTTAGAACAGAGTCTGCATCTATATCACCATGTTTAATATTAATAATTATTCGGTATTCTATTGTAAAGTATCAAAATTTTATGGTGCAAAGTGGTTTTGATTGTGTTGAGTAATAGAATATGTACTGCGGAACTTCCTGTATGAGAAGGAGAAGCATTGTAAGAGTGATTTTGTACATTTATATAACTCAAATAGTAATGAAGAATAAATATAAATACTTTTTTCATTTTCACTCCGACTACTTATTTATCTTTATTTCTTCTAGTTATATTGTTACGACTTTGACGAGTTCATTTTTTATTACTCTCATTGTATATAAGCATTTCCTCATTTGAACTAACTTACAAATTCTGCGCAGACAAGTTGCCAAATTATAAATTGAATTGATGCTATTAAAAGTTTAAATAAGTAGAAAAACTTCTAATCATGCGTCTAGTTGAGCAATTTTTTCTCACAGTAAGTGACAAGTTGTTAACTTTTTAGTATCAGCTTTACCTTCTAAAAGAAATATTTTTGGAAACTCAAAAAGTAAAATTTAGAAGTAAAAATTATTTCACACAAACAAAATCGTGTATTATTACAGAATCACCGAATGCGCTTCATCACAAAATTATCGAGATTACTCGTGTTGTCATTGTTTCTAATTTAGATTTAAACTATGTACACGAAACTGTAGCAACCAAGGAATTACGAGAGTTTATTTCAAAACTGCAGAGTTAGTAACAGATGAATGTTACAAAAATTACTAAACATTTTTAATTTTAGTGATTTGATAGGATGACATATTGTAATGTTCATAATAATTGAATACACTAAGGAGTGAATTACTATTAATTATTAAATTTTATTACTGTAGTAGTATGTGATCATTATAGAAAGCGATTACTATTCAGTACTTACATTCATCCCACTTCACGTAATGAAATATATTAAACAAATAACTATTACATTTAAGATTAAAAAAGCTAAATAAATCAAATTTATTCCTTGATAATTAGAATTATATTACCTGAAACATTTTAAATATAGATATAATGATTTTGTGCATAAGTTCAACATTATAGAGATTTAATAAATATTTAGAACAAACAATTACTATGTTTCATTATTAATCTGCATATAAATTATAAATATATAATAAGAAACCTTAAAATTTATTTTGTCGTTTCTTATTTAACTAATTTATATGTTATTGAATGGCTATTTCAATAGCTATCAGTGATCAACATATATTAATGTATAGTCTGTTGTATAATATTGTTTATTGGTTGTCGTGGTCTTATTAGAATAATTATTTTGTTTCAAACTACTATATGTATAATATATATAATTGTAATATAAGTCTGCAAATATACATTTAGCTTAATAATGATATTATATATCCCACTCACTTAACTTTCATTTATACTTGCATGGTCTACGTTTCAAGCGCATGTCTTCGCGGGCAACCTACTCAATGTTGGAGAACCGGCCTATACCCAGTCGTCGATGGAAATATCCATCTAATTCTGTCGCTTTTTGGCCTTCTTCTTTTCGCTTTGACTTTACTTATTTTCCTACTGGGCAGGTAGGGATGCCTGTTTCAGAACATCTTCAATGTTCTAGACTTCTTACAGGCTTTTAATTTTCTATAGGAGTATCTCGCATTGGGGTCGGTTGATGAGTTTACGTTTAAAGAACGCCTTTAAGATTAATATTAAGTTGGATTGAATATTACTAATTGGCGACTTTGGGTGATCTTCAACGTAAATGTCAATAACCTCTTCCAAATCGCAGCATACTTACTCCTAATATTCTTTCGGATCAACATTTTCCCAATGGCGTCTTAACTCGCTTGCTTGTGCTTCGACTTCAATAGTTATGTTGCACTCGCTGGCTTAGGTTCCGCTGGATACTGACTTAACTCGACGTTTCGCTTGTGTGCTTTGATTTTACAAGTGGAATTTGCGACTACATTTAGCTTAATAATGATATTATAATTTAACAACTGTAGTATTATTAGAATCTTTGATTTATATGTGTTTAACGTTTCACGTTTAGAGTCACGTGAAGCACCGACCTCTGCGATGGAATATAACACACGATTATCGCATTGTCCCTTCTATCGTGCGCGTGAGCAGGTATGAGCTGAAACCATAAATATTGATCTTAGAGTTATTTTTTACGCAACAACCTTTTGTATTTTTCACGTTTAGCTGACTTATACGACTTTGTGTTAAACCGGTTAGTTGCATATATTAGGGGCTCTTCAATGTCTTCATAGCCTGTTCAGTTAATATTGGAAACACTTTACTCAGTGATGTTAGTAAATACCACGGTTATATAGAGTGTCGTGGTCTTTGTACAATTATTTTTAAAACAACATTACACTATTATGTTTTTATCACGGTGAAGTTTAAAAGCGGTGGTAAAAGTATACCTAATTTATCAAGCCCAATGTGTAGTGTGTTATTTTATTAAATTCTTTCATTAAAAAGTAGTGTGAACTGTGTATACAAGAGACGTGTTACGCACCACGAACAGTTAGTCACAAAATAAGTATAGTGTAACAAAATAACATCATCACCACAAAACAGAAGTAGAACGTGAGACTACACCCTTGGAACTACGTTATAGCTGTTCAATAACCAGCAAACGCTCAAGGCGAAGCATCATAAGAGTAGAAGGCTACTTCAGTCAGATCCGTACTCGAATCAATATAAGCAGAGGAGACAGCTCAACTCTGTTTACAGATACAATACGAACAATCTATAAAATGACTTGTTCTAATTTTAGTTCATCCAAATTATCTTAATAAACTCAGTCTAACAAAATAGCTATGCGAATAAGTCTTTAAATGATAAGATATTCATGAGAGTAGCTAGGTGGACGTCACCTTATGTGGAGTGTCCGAGATGGTTTATTTCTGAATCGGCCACTTAAAATTTGTATATGTTTGGACTATAGAGGAGCGTTAATATCGTGATAGTCAAAGCAAGATGTTGACGTGAGCAAATGGGCAGTTGTAGAACGGTACACATTTATTTCGCTGTAGATACATAGTGTTATGCAGTGCCTGTTAGAAGCGAGTGTTATCAACTGTGAGTGCACTGGATTCTTTGTAGAATAATGGATTTCACAGATTGAAATATGTCTGGTTACAAATTCGGAAATGGCAATCGTGGTGTTTTGCCGTGTGTGCTATATTTCCACTCTGGCTCCGGTTACTACTATTTTTCGTGATCAATATTTAGAGTTACAGTGCTTTTCGCTCTATTTTACTAAGAGCTAGACAGATATCCTTACAGCCTATGGACTATTCATCCAACAATTCTTTATGTACATCATTGAAAAAATGTTCGGCCATCATGAAAATATGAATTGAAACTTATATCCACTGGTGATATAAATCTGAAGGTGCGCATTGTCGACGATTGCTTAAATTCATAAAAATTTAAACATTCAAAGTGCCGACTATTGTGTTTCCTAATGATAATGATCTATTTAAAATGCTCTGTAAGCGTGGCGTACACATCTCTGTGTATAGCCTACATGTTAGCCTATCACCAGTGAAACTCGGTCCACTTATTTCCAGCGCTGTTGTGTAGGGCGTAACTATAACAAACTTAAATGGGTTTGGTGAAGCACCGACCTCTGCGATGGAATATAACACACGATTATCGCATTGTCCCTTCTATCGTGCGCGTGAGCAGGTATGAGCTGAAACCATAAATATTGATCTTAGAGTTATTTTTTACGCAACAACCTTTTGTATTTTTCACGTTTAGCTGACTTATACGACTTTGTGTTAAACCGGTTAGTTGCATATATTAGGGGCTCTTCAATGTCTTCATAGCCTGTTCAGTTAATATTGGAAACACTTTACTCAGTGATGTTAGTAAATACCACGGTTATATAGAGTGTCGTGGTCTTTGTACAATTATTTTTAAAACAACATTACACTATTATGTTTTTATCACGGTGAAGTTTAAAAGCGGTGGTAAAAGTATACCTAATTTATCAAGCCCAATGTGTAGTGTGTTATTTTATTAAATTCTTTCATTAAAAAGTAGTGTGAACTGTGTATACAAGAGACGTGTTACGCACCACGAACAGTTAGTCACAAAATAAGTATAGTGTAACAAAATAACATCATCACCACAAAACAGAAGTAGAACGTGAGACTACACCCTTGGAACTACGTTATAGCTGTTCAATAACCAGCAAACGCTCAAGGCGAAGCATCATAAGAGTAGAAGGCTACTTCAGTCAGATCCGTACTCGAATCAATATAAGCAGAGGAGACAGCTCAACTCTGTTTACAGATACAATACGAGCAATCTATAAAATGACTTGTTCTAATTTTAGTTCATCCAAATTATCTTAATAAACTCAGTCTAACAAAATAGCTATGCGAATAAGTCTTTAAATGATAAGATATTCATGAGAGTAGCTAGGTGGACGTCACCTTATGTGGAGTGTCCGAGATGGTTTATTTCTGAATCGGCCACTTAAAATTTGTATATGTTTGGACTATAGAGGAGCGTTAATATCGTGATAGTCAAAGCAAGATGTTGACGTGAGCAAATGGGCAGTTGTAGAACGGTACACATTTATTTCGCTGTAGATACATAGTGTTATGCAGTGCCTGTTAGAAGCGAGTGTTATCAACTGTGAGTGCACTGGATTCTTTGTAGAATAATGGATTTCACAGATTGAAATATGTCTGGTTACAAATTCGGAAATGGCAATCGTGGTGTTTTGCCGTGTGTGCTATATTTCCACTCTGGCTCCGGTTACTACTATTTTTCGTGATCAATATTTAGAGTTACAGTGCTTTTCGCTCTATTTTACTAAGAGCTAGACAGATATCCTTACAGCCTATGGACTATTCATCCAACAATTCTTTATGTACATCATTGAAAAAATGTTCGGCCATCATGAAAATATGAATTGAAACTTATATCCACTGGTGATATAAATCTGAAGGTGCGCATTGTCGACGATTGCTTAAATTCATAAAAATTTAAACATTCAAAGTGCCGACTATTGTGTTTCCTAATGATAATGATCTATTTAAAATGCTCTGTAAGCGTGGCGTACACATCTCTGTGTATAGCCTACATGTTAGCCTATCACCAGTGAAACTCGGTCCACTTATTTCCAGCGCTGTTGTGTAGGGCGTAACTATAACAAACTTAAATGGGTTTGGTGAAGCACCGACCTCTGCGATGGAATATAACACACGATTATCGCATTGTCCCTTCTATCGTGCGCGTGAGCAGGTATGAGCTGAAACCATAAATATTGATCTTAGAGTTATTTTTTACGCAACAACCTTTTGTATTTTTCACGTTTAGCTGACTTATACGACTTTGTGTTAAACCGGTTAGTTGCATATATTAGGGGCTCTTCAATGTCTTCATAGCCTGTTCAGTTAATATTGGAAACACTTTACTCAGTGATGTTAGTAAATACCACGGTTATATAGAGTGTCGTGGTCTTTGTACAATTATTTTTAAAACAACATTACACTATTATGTTTTTATCACGGTGAAGTTTAAAAGCGGTGGTAAAAGTATACCTAATTTATCAAGCCCAATGTGTAGTGTGTTATTTTATTAAATTCTTTCATTAAAAAGTAGTGTGAACTGTGTATACAAGAGACGTGTTACGCACCACGAACAGTTAGTCACAAAATAAGTATAGTGTAACAAAATAACATCATCACCACAAAACAGAAGTAGAACGTGAGACTACACCCTTGGAACTACGTTATAGCTGTTCAATAACCAGCAAACGCTCAAGGCGAAGCATCATAAGAGTAGAAGGCTACTTCAGTCAGATCCGTACTCGAATCAATATAAGCAGAGGAGACAGCTCAACTCTGTTTACAGATACAATACGAACAATCTATAAAATGACTTGTTCTAATTTTAGTTCATCCAAATTATCTTAATAAACTCAGTCTAACAAAATAGCTATGCGAATAAGTCTTTAAATGATAAGATATTCATGAGAGTAGCTAGGTGGACGTCACCTTATGTGGAGTGTCCGAGATGGTTTATTTCTGAATCGGCCACTTAAAATTTGTATATGTTTGGACTATAGAGGAGCGTTAATATCGTGATAGTCAAAGCAAGATGTTGACGTGAGTAAATGGGCAGTTGTAGAACGGTACACATTTATTTCGCTGTAGATACATAGTGTTATGCAGTGCCTGTTAGAAGCGAGTGTTATCAACTGTGAGTGCACTGGATTCTTTGTAGAATAATGGATTTCACAGATTGAAATATGTCTGGTTACAAATTCGGAAGGTATATACGACTTTGTGTGTGGTGATATAAATCTGAAGGTGCTGATGACGAGATGGTTAGAGTTATATGTGTGTTATGTTATTATATTCACGCAGAGCAGAGTATAAACGAAAATGAATGAAAATATAAAATAATTTTAGAAGGTTTCACTTTCATGAAAAGAACCATGAAAAGAAGTAAAGTACAGTATTTCATTCAGGCGCAGTCCATGTTCCACATTTCTCTATAGGTACAAGATCAATAATACCAATACAATCATATTACGCAAAATAATCAAAATCTTCTATACAACATTTACTTATATCTGGACAATATCCTTTATATACTTAAGAGCAAATATATGCTGGACTCAAACTACCTTTATTTTTTAGATTCGTAATTTCAATGTTTTATGCATTATTCACATTATTTATACTATTAATTTAACTTTATAACGAAGTTAAGTTATTTTTTAAGTTTGAATTAAGTGAGTTAATTTATGTTTATAATGAATTAGTTTATTATGTAAAATCAGTTCTTAGTGAGTCGGTAACAAGTTTTTAAGAATTAACTGTGGTCGTAATACTTTAAATTTAAGTGTTGAATTAACTATTTTAAGAAATTATATCAGACTTTAACGTAGTAAACTAAGCAGTAAGTTATGAAATTGACGCCTAATTAGTGTTTATTTAAGTTTGTAAGGAGGTAGTTAAAGATGTTAAATCTGCTCTGAGTTAATCAGAGTCTAGTTTCTGTGAATTTGTAATAATCACAAGATTTTGTATTTATGTGTTAAATTGGGTATTGTTAGAAATAGCATCAGACATAAACGATGTAAATTATGAAGAAAGAGATGTTAGGTTTGATTTGAGTGAATCAGTAACTATTTTCTAGGAATTAGTAAATGTGATTAGATTTTATATTTGAGTATCTTACATTGAATTATTATTTATTACCACTGATTAAAATACTCCGAATTGACTAGTTAAATGTTATATTTCTGTATTTTGTGACAACAATGAGCTATTTATAGACTATAAATTCGTACTTACAGACTATATTTAATTATTTAATGAATAATTTACAGATTGCAAATCCGTTCTTAGCTGACCAGTTATAATATTATGCGCTGTTATATTAGATTGAAGATTATTTGTTTAAATCTGTAATGAAGAGATATTTTATGAAGCAATGAGCTCAAATTAATTGTGCTTATTATATATATCATCAAATGTAGTATTCACATATTTGCTTAAATTGCCTATTTCATTTGTAAAATAATTATATAAATAGTCTTTTGTGGTAACAAGTTAATTTTAAATGTTTTAAATATTACTTTATATATTCTAATCAAGAGTAGAGATATTACTTAATATATTTTAATCTAAGTTGGTTAGTGTTGATAAAATATGTATACAAAGAGTTGCGTTCAGTAAATATCCGGGTGTGCAAATGCAATCGTAGCCATTGTAAATAAAGGGATATACACAATATTTGGTTTAGTTTATATTATTATAATAACCATTAATTAAATTTATTTGACACAACCCATAAACTGGTATTTGTTGACCACATATATTGTCGCAAGAATAGTCAGGTTGTTCAGTAAAACTAACTAGAGAAGCATTACCACTATTAATCAAATACTAAATATTTGTGCATATTTTCATTTTTGATATGTTGACTGATTAAATAATGGTATCATTAATCTAGTTAATTAGATTACTGCTTTAACTGTCATCCTACAAGTTATATCCAACTATATCTAAATCTGAAATATTAAACTGCTCTATAGTCTCTTAAACTTGAATTAGTAAACCACCAACCTATAAGCTATCGAATCTAAATTGTAATTATACGCTAACAATTGTTAAAATTTTGTTAGCAATTTGCATTATACTTGAAATAGATTATCCGTTTGCTACAAAAGATAATAATGAACTCGAAATATGAACGTTGCATTGATAACAAATTAATGAGCCGTATACTATTTCAAATAAGATTGTGATATTAATCTTAGAGTTTTGTATATTTTAGTCAACACTATTAATTCCAAACACTGCAAATTTTTAAACTTAATTGAATGATATTTCAATGGAAGAATCTGCTATGACTTCATTAAAAATAAAAATACTACTAGATTGCTAAGAAATATTTAGATTATTGTTCACATTTACTTTATTAATCTATTTACTTTTCTAACAATACAAAATTTCATTATTATCTATAAATATATTATTACTGCATACATTGTTCAATTTATTAACTTATTTATACAAAATTATAGAACATAACATATATTTGAATATAAAATATTGAGATGAATAACTATTTCGATCGAAACAACAACAAATTCAACAACAACTAAGGAAAACTGTTCGATTCCCTAAACGAATACAGATATAATGATGTGAAATCTAAGCGCAACGATGACTCATTCATGTATGTCAAAATACTAATAGGCTAGACCAACTTCAGCAAACAAAACCAAGGTGGAGACAAGTCGTTTGGTGGTTACAAGTAAGGTAACTTCAACCAAAATTCATATGAGGAGCTATGCAGCTTGTCATATTGAATAAATAATTGCTATCTGAACTGGCTCCGTGAGGGGCCATGATAGTTAGATCGTGTATCACAAAACTGATAGATTAAAAGTAAAAGCAAATATTTGAAGAAACGAATTGAAGAGAAAAATTGATTCACTAGAGTTGATTATTAAAGTAGAGAAAAAACTGCCGTCAAACGATGGTAAATTGTAGCATGTGTGTAGAGGCACATGTTATGAGCTAAGATAGCTCTCAGTTACGCGTGTGGAAATGGGGATTTTGGATGTTGAATGAGGACTTATGTAGTTTATATATAATTCAAATCAAAAATTATTTTTGTTCAGGATTGGGACGCTCGCTATTCTATAATTAAGAAACTTGCTCCGGTGCAGTATATTTGGGGGTTTATTGATTCTAAGATTTCCTTGCAATTTCACTCTTGTTTGTATTTCTGCTTTTGGATTAACCAGAAAGACTAGTGTTGTTACAGTTGAAATTGTTTACAACTTGTTTTTGATAGCTTTTTGGTTCGTCCAGGTGCTATCTGTATTATGGATGACCTAAGATCGTTGAATTTATGTGTTCATCTTGACTACGCTGCACTTGAGATTTCTACCTAGGTTTCTTCTTAGGTATAATATTAGTATCGTGCGTTCCAACGTTTGAGTTTGTTGTCTCATTGACTGGTATACTACTAAATTCCTCTGTTTGATAAATTTCCAATATGTTTAGTTCTATTGGTTGAACTTGTGATTTTCTAATATTGTTCCTGAAAACATAGTCTGTTTGTTCTCTGTAGTTGGACATTAGGATTCCAACTTACTGGTATAACCATGGCTCTTTTTTCTGATATTTTAAACATATTGTATTTAAACATAGCAAAAGAATATAGCAAATACTACTTTAAGCAAAAATAGCACTAGATACTTTGAAGATTGGAATTAAATAATTAATTTTAGAACAGAGTCTGCATCTATATCACCATGTTTAATATTAATAATTATTCGGTATTCTATTGTAAAGTATCAAAATTTTATGGTGCAAAGTGGTTTTGATTGTGTTGAGTAATAGAATATGTACTGCGGAACTTCCTGTATGAGAAGGAGAAGCATTGTAAGAGTGATTTTGTACATTTATATAACTCAAATAGTAATGAAGAATAAATATAAATACTTTTTTCATTTTCACTCCGACTACTTATTTATCTTTATTTCTTCTAGTTATATTGTTACGACTTTGACGAGTTCATTTTTTATTACTCTCATTGTATATAAGCATTTCCTCATTTGAACTAACTTACAAATTCTGCGCAGACAAGTTGCCAAATTATAAATTGAATTGATGCTATTAAAAGTTTAAATAAGTAGAAAAACTTCTAATCATGCGTCTAGTTGAGCAATTTTTTCTCACAGTAAGTGACAAGTTGTTAACTTTTTAGTATCAGCTTTACCTTCTAAAAGAAATATTTTTGGAAACTCAAAAAGTAAAATTTAGAAGTAAAAATTATTTCACACAAACAAAATCGTGTATTATTACAGAATCACCGAATGCGCTTCATCACAAAATTATCGAGATTACTCGTGTTGTCATTGTTTCTAATTTAGATTTAAACTATGTACACGAAACTGTAGCAACCAAGGAATTACGAGAGTTTATTTCAAAACTGCAGAGTTAGTAACAGATGAATGTTACAAAAATTACTAAACATTTTTAATTTTAGTGATTTGATAGGATGACATATTGTAATGTTCATAATAATTGAATACACTAAGGAGTGAATTACTATTAATTATTAAATTTTATTACTGTAGTAGTATGTGATCATTATAGAAAGCGATTACTATTCAGTACTTACATTCATCCCACTTCACGTAATGAAATATATTAAACAAATAACTATTACATTTAAGATTAAAAAAGCTAAATAAATCAAATTTATTCCTTGATAATTAGAATTATATTACCTGAAACATTTTAAATATAGATATAATGATTTTGTGCATAAGTTCAACATTATAGAGATTTAATAAATATTTAGACGAGTACTATTTAATATGCTAACAGAACACTTGTGAATGACAAGAGCTGTTGTCGTTGAACATAACTGAATATTATATAACTATACAAGTAACGGCGCTTGATTTGCATAATGACTAAAAATATATTTAATATTTTTTGAGAGAATTGAATCTTTAAATAAATTGAAGTTGCATTACTAGAATTCTTAGTATTATATATTTTTTCTTTGTTTAAAAATTATTTATTATTCATTATGATTTTAGAACAATATGGCTTTAATAAGATTTTATGAAATTATATATAACTAAATTATGTTAAATTTAGAACACAGTGTACAGCTATGTCAATGTGGTTAATAAACTAGACAATAATTTTTTAATTATCCCACTCACTTAACTTTCATTTATACTTGCATTGTCTACGTTTCAAGCGCATGTCTTCGCAGACAATAATATTAATTTTGATTTCAATATTCTAAAAATTTAATTATCTTCTGTGTCCATACTTACGTGTTGAATAACTGGGATGACGCCTGGGTAGTAGAATTATGAGTTGAAGCTGATTACGTAGTCAGCGGATGGATTTTCCTTAATTTGATTGTAATTAACGGCGTTCAGTTGGAATTTAACGTTCACAGTCTCACCAGTCTGTAATATTTATATAACTGTCTCATTGAAGTGGGAAGGGCGAACTTTAAAATCAAGAGGACCGTTTTCATTTTCTGGTTGAAATAGATAGTACATTTTTAGTTCACGTTGGCAGTGAAGTAAAAAATTGTCTCAGATTCAAATCCGACCATTAAACCTTTTTGTTGAAACACTGGTACTCGGCAGAAAGCGCAATGAAAACTTTAAATGCATTATTTATTAATTTAACATATTTTGTAGCAGTAACACTACAGAATGCCACACCATCGACAAAAAATGACTAAATCACAATATATAGCTTAACTAGAATTAAATTTAACAAAATTTTATATAAATCGTCACAAAATCTATTTTTAATACATTTTGAATATTTATTTCATCTATTTATTTCTAGATAAGTACTAAGTGCCATTTAATCTGCTATTTTCAAGTATATAAAGGATATCATATTATCTGAGAACTTTTTCATAATGTTTTTCATTACTGGTATGGTCAACTAAACAGTAGTTAATCTTCAATTTATTTTTGAATTATATAATATCGGGTAAATAGAGGTAAAAAATTTGTTAATTTGAACCACTAATAAAAATTTATATTTTTATGAGTTTAATTTAGATTTTAATGTAATTTCGGTAACATTTGTTAAAAATAGAAACACATATTTTGAAATGACATGAATATGATCGTCATTTTCATTTTATGTTGGTGGTGTGGCATTCTGTAGTGTTACTGCTACAAAATATGTTAAATTAAGTATTATAATATTAAATGTTTTCATTCTCAAAAATACATATAAAGAGAATTTATCTCTGTGAAAGAGCAGTACGAAGAGACGTTTTCAAAAATCAAGTCATACTTTCAAAAGATTGCGTAAAAACTATCGCAGCCCGAATCTTCGTAGTAGTTGCTTGGTCAGATTCAGACCCAGTTCAAAAACGGCCGATCTACTACGAATAACAATTTGAAAACAATCAACAATGAAAAACGAAAGGAATGACATCGAACAGCAATTGGTCATTAGCTAAATTCAAACGAAAATAAACGAACTCAAACAAAATATTGAAATAAACCTAATAAACTGAGATTCGAAAAAAGAAACGGAAAATGTTCAAAAAGAAATAATGGAAATAAAAGAACAAATTCAACAAAAAATTAACAGGAAAGAAGTTCGTACAATTTCTTGTTCTTGGGTTCAATCCTAAGCAACAGTTATAATTCTCTGTATTTCAACTTACTGCATTCATATATTTTATATGTTTATATTTGTATGAATTCCACTTCCTGTCTTTTCATTAATTTAAATACCTCACTCGGTCCTCCTTTAATTCGTTCCGGCTGTATTTAATTCCTCATGCTTGGTTAGAGCTTCCCTTTTGTGCTTATTTGTGCAATTGTGTGACATAGTTAAAGTCAATCATCTCTGTGACAGTACTATTGGAGTTGATAAGGTTGGGCGACCTAGTCTTGTGGTGATTTGTGGCTTTCGTGGCCGATTGGTTTTTTGGTTTGTGTTTGTGTCTTAGTTTGTGTTTGTTGGTGTTTGTTTGGTGGTTTTGTGCATTTGGTGTATCTTAGGCGATCAGCAAGTGATCATTTGTAGGAAGTTAGGCATTATTTTATTTACTTCATTCATTACTTCATTAATTAATTACCTCATTGTTGTCTTTTTGGTTGTTCTTTTTTAGTTTTTTATCTTTTGATTGTTTTAATTTTTTATGTCTTTTTGGTTTCAGTTTATTTTCTATTCATTTTTTATTTTGTTTTATGGCTGGGAGCTGGGATCCTCATAGGTCGTGGGAGATTACGACGTTGTCGCCATCTCTGTTCTGGAATTCTTCATAGAAGATATCATGGTTATCTGCGTAGGTGAACTATAACTGGAGTTCTTCTGCATGCTGTTTGACAGCTTCATTGTAGTTTCGGGTTCTGTTTCCGTGAGATTTGATAATAGATCGAGCTGTTGAGCGTAAGAATTTGTCTACACGACAAAATTGGTTAATTTTCTTGAGTGATTCTGGGTGGATTGTGCATTGGTCGCTAAGGATTATTGGGTGTATTTGGCTTGTGTGGACTTCATAGTTTGTTGAGTGGTTTCGAGTTTTTGGGTGTATTCTCTGTTCATGGTTGGGCCGCGTTGGGTTATGCTCATATCAAAGAAGTGTGGTTTGTCATTGTGGATAATCATCACATCGGCATTTCCCATCTGATGTAAGACTTTCCCAGGATCTTTGTTCGTTTTAGGGTCATCTGGCGCTTTGTTTTTACTTGATTTAAATTGGCCATACGTTGGGCTCAACTTCGGCTGATGTTTGACAGGTAGTGCTGCAATAAGATCGTACTGAGTTCTGTTATGTCTCTAGATACTCATGCCCGAGAAGTTTTGGCAGTAAATTGAGTGATTGGAATCTTCATGAACTGTATGGCAGATGCTACATTCTCTGGACGGGATGTTAACCGAGACCGTGTCGAATAGGATGTCTATTGCTCTTCTAAATTCGATGTTGTCATAATCGAAGTCGTATGCGAGCGTGTGCGTGACGAAGCAGTCTTAGTTAGTTGATAGCGCGGCGTGCTCCATTTTTTCGTTTTCAGACTTGATTGAGTGCTGGAGTTTCTTGAATCTTGGATCGATTTTATTTGAGGCGAGCAGCTTTTGGGCGGTTTGGAATGATAGTCCAGGGAGTATTAGTCCAAAACCATTATGGTTTTTAATGGATGCTGCCATTAGGGCGAGGATGGATTGTATCATTTCCTTGGATCTGGGGCCGTCGAGATCCTCTTAAGATATCGCTTTTGGCTAGGCAATGTTGTGGAAGGTGCGAGCAAGAATTTCATCCACTTTATTGTAGTCCAAAACCAACTCACTCGCTATCTTTTACGCCGTTTATGGGGCTTCCTTTGCGAGTGATTCTCGCTTTAGAACCTGCGTGCGTGTTTGGGTTCTGAGGCCAAACAGTACGAGTTATTAAACCCTCGAGCTCAGCGTAGACGTCTCCACCTTTGTCAGCGCCAAACTAACGAGACCCGTCGCTTTGCAACAACATCAGCCTCGCTTCGCCCGACCACCTAATCCAGTGCTAGCCGTTTCCACGTACACCCGCAGGTTGCAGATTCTAAAGTAGTTCCCAGCCGTGCGCATTCCCACACAGCTGCTGGTTCCCGACTGTACATTAAGCCATCTCTTGATCTCCGTTGATGCGCAGCTGTTGGGGCTTCTGGACCGAGTCCTTGCAGGCGGCCGACGAAACCGATCTGCAAACTCCATTCAACCGCGCCAGCACCTCCTCGAAGGTCCGTTCAGATCTCCAGCCCGTTTCCAATCTAGTACAGCGTTCCAAAGTGTGGCCGAAAACACTTTGCTCTCGACCGAATCGACTCCTAGTACAACAGCCTTGCTGTTCCCCCGTTCAATGAATATTCACTTTGGTCTGCTGCTTTTCAATTTTGGCGGAGTGGAAAAATGAAGGATCTCTCAGAAAATGCCTCAACTTCAACCGAGTAGACGACCCACGCGTGCTACCGTTGGTGTTTATAACTGTCGCCAGTACCCAACGCAGTCTGTCGCGATATCTAGCAGATACCGACGGTCTTCTCCCAAGGTCGGGCATTAACCGTTTTCACGCGCATCGCCATGCGTACTGAGCCATCTCGCTGCCAGCGATTCAGACTCATCCTTCTAACTTGAGTTTTGCATGACTAGCCTTACCAGAGGTCTTGGCCGCGACATTTCTAGCTTGAAAACAGTCGCAGTTACTCCCCCCGGCCCCGAGCGTGTGTGGTTCACCCAGCTACCTCTACATTATAACCATTGCAGGCGTTGAACTCTGCTTCTAACTCCCATCTCGATGTAGTAAAAGATGGTAATGGCGAACACAATTTCTTGAAAGCGCAATGAAAACTTTAAATGCATTATTTATTAATTTAACATATTTTGTAGCAGTAACACTACAGAATGCCACACCATCGACAAAAAATGACTAAATCACAATATATAGCTTAACTAGAATTAAATTTAACAAAATTTTATATAAATCGTCACAAAATCTATTTTTAATACATTTTGAATATTTATTTCATCTATTTATTTCTAGATAAGTACTAAGTGCCATTTAATCTGCTATTTTCAAGTATATAAAGGATATCATATTATCTGAGAACTTTTTCATAATGTTTTTCATTACTGGTATGGTCAACTAAACAGTAGTTAATCTTCAATTTATTTTTGAATTATATAATATCGGGTAAATAGAGGTAAAAAATTTGTTAATTTGAACCACTAATAAAAATTTATATTTTTATGAGTTTAATTTAGATTTTAATGTAATTTCGGTAACATTTGTTAAAAATAGAAACACATATTTTGAAATGACATGAATATGATCGTCATTTTCATTTTATGTTGGTGGTGTGGCATTCTGTAGTGTTACTGCTACAAAATATGTTAAATTAAGTATTATAATATTAAATGTTTTCATTCTCAAAAATACATATAAAGAGAATTTATCTCTGTGAAAGAGCAGTACGAAGAGACGTTTTCAAAAATCAAGTCATACTTTCAAAAGATTGCGTAAAAACTATCGCAGCCCGAATCTTCGTAGTAGTTGCTTGGTCAGATTCAGACCCAGTTCAAAAACGGCCGATCTACTACGAATAACAATTTGAAAACAATCAACAATGAAAAACGAAAGGAATGACATCGAACAGCAATTGGTCATTAGCTAAATTCAAACGAAAATAAACGAACTCAAACAAAATATTGAAATAAACCTAATAAACTGAGATTCGAAAAAAGAAACGGAAAATGTTCAAAAAGAAATAATGGAAATAAAAGAACAAATTCAACAAAAAATTAACAGGAAAGAAGTTCGTACAATTTCTTGTTCTTGGGTTCAATCCTAAGCAACAGTTATAATTCTCTGTATTTCAACTTACTGCATTCATATATTTTATATGTTTATATTTGTATGAATTCCACTTCCTGTCTTTTCATTAATGGATCCTGTGTAGTTATCAGACTCAGACTTTGAAGTTAATGCTGGTTATTCTTGTTCTGTTTGATTCATTAATAAGAGGTGGTGTATATTATATAATTGATATCACTCAACTTACTTCTCTTTTTTAGCTTCTTCCAATGACTGTTACAAAATACTTTAAGTTATTCTTTGAATAATGCCATCACATTTTTCTGTTATGTTTTATTCGTTTATTTCAGTGTACATGATGTTATTCTGTTCTGCGAATTGCACCAGTTCGTCCGTTTGCACAACTCTATCAGATGAAAAATTATTCCCGATGAGCATAACTTTTACGTCTTCACTGCAGTATTCTTTAACTTACTTTAAGTAAGCATCACATCTTTCAAATGAGTATTGGTCATTTACGTTGCAAAACAACAAAATACCAGTGGCATCTCTAAAATAAGGCGATATTTGAGTTTAAAATCGTTCTAGACCAGGTGTATCCCATATTTACAACTTAATATTGTACTCTTTGTCTTGATGTGAAACACTTATTAATTTCATATAAAATTCTACACCGAGTGTTGTATAATATGTGTATTTGGTCTATATAAATTTATTAATGAAATAGGATTTGCCTGAATAACATGAACCCACTAAAATAATTTTAAATAAGTAGTCATACTCATTCATTTTAAGATGTGAATCTCATTAAATAGCGAATGAATAACTAATATTGCTATATAATAAATTTACCGCACCATAAACGTAAAAGCTTTTGAACTGCTATCTTTATGACGCACTTTGATATGCACGTTGATGATCTGTAATAAAAACAGTATTTATGTTAAACTTAATTGTAATTCTATCCCTTATTTAGCAGTTATAATTATTTTGTTGTCACTCGATAACAGCAGCCGCCATTATCTGCATCTCGCTTTGCTTTGATGTAATCTCTTCTTCTCCTTTATCCTTTTCAGCAACTTCCTTCTCATCTTTCTGTGTCCAATATTTCTTCGGGATCATTTCCAGCTCAATTTCCTCGAGTGTTTTATTCGCAGTTTCTGGAATGGCGAAAACGACGAAGATGTAAACGACAAACATCCAGCACAAAAAGAAAACGTAGTTCTCCTGCTGGTTCATGTGAGGGAAAACGTACGTCTGAATGATGACTGAGGCAACTGCTGCTGCCATTGCGAAACCAATGCAAGCAGTTTTTATTTAACGGGGGAACACCTCACCGATGACGATGTAAAATAAGGAGGCGCTTGAGATGTTGAAGCTCAGGATCATCACGGAGGTTATGCACAAAACGAGGTCGTCGCTGAGGGTCTTGTCGTCCAACTCAAGATAAAGGATTATAATCAACGCAACGAAGCACAGGAGGAGCACACCAAGACCGCCATTAAATAGCTGCTTTCTCTTGAAACGCTTCACAACTGGCATGGTAATGAGGCAAGAAGCCAGGCTAATGCAAGCAGTGATAATCGCACCAATCGTTCCAGACTTAGGAGAATTGAACGTGTTCTTGAATATAATAGTTGAATACTGCAACACTGGATTGATTCCAGAAGCGCCAGTAGACATACCCAAGGTTAAAGCAACAATAAAACTCTTCAGATACTTCATCTGGAAAATGCTTTCTGTAACTACTGCTTGCTTTTGACTGGTCTCAACATCAGCCTGAACACCTGTACGCGTTTCAACATCACTCTTTGCTTCGGGCGCTTTCATGATAAAGCAGAATATCAGCATGATTAACGATATCGCACAGGGATAAACCAGTGTCAATGGGTAGTATTTGTTGTTCTACTGAACAAGATACTGAATTACATTACAAATAACCAATGATAGCTGGATTGTTAAGTTAGTCAATGAACCAACAATACCTCTTACTTTGGGTTCTAACTATTCTCCACCTATCGCAGGCACCAAAGTAACCTGCATAACAGATGAAAATCCTGCAAATATCTTGAACACAAACAAATAACCCCAGTGAACTTCAATCATACACAAGCAATTTGCTATAAGGTTTATAACAGCCACTATACGAAGTGAAACATAGAAGCCAAACAATTTCAGAAATAATGACTGAAACACCATACCTATAATTGAACCAATAAATGAAGCAATAGAAAGTAAACTGATTATGTCTACTGTCAAATTGTACTTGTACTTTGCAACAGCTGTGTACATTTAAATCGAAACAGTGGTAAGTTAGCACAATGTTGCACCGCGATTCAACCCACCGAAGATGTAAGCAAATATAATAGCTTTCATTGAAGTGGAATCACGTGATTAATATTAACATTTAATATTCATTCTAAATCAAATTTCTTTGATTTACTAAAAACAAATAAGTTATGTAATTTATATATTCACGATATTATCTAATAATGTAGTTACACATGATTTTTTCACACCATACCCATTAACTAATTTATGGCTAGATGGTAAACATGAACAAATATGAAAACATTAGTAATAAGTTACATTCATAAGATATTGACAAACTTATCAGCATACAATCTAAAAGTAATTTTGATGACAGTAATTTACTATAAAATCCTTCACTTAACTGTACCAAGCTATAATTTCTTTAACTGAAATTCATACTAATGGTTAAGAAGCCAATGGAAAGATGATTATATAGTACTTATTTAGCTTCTTTAGGCCGTCAATAAGAGTTAAATTGTTGTATAGGGTTTCTATTACTATTTCAACATTTTCATCTGCTTAGAATGTTAATAGGAACGCTCAGTAAAACGTATGGTAGTGGATGTCATAATAATAATTTTAATTAATAGGAAAAAATCTATGTCAAATAAAATCACTAATTGTCATTATTTTACATCAGTTAAATTAAATTTGATATACTTAAAACTAACAATTTAGAACTATCATACATTATATCTAGATAACTTATAATCGTTGATTACATTATAAAATATCGCTTATTAATTTTATTCTTTAAAGAATATATTTAATTGTGTAAAGTGTATGATTTGTATATTTTATTCTATTTTTAAGAAAACTTGATTTCTTCAATGCTCACAGGAGTAACATGTTCAATTTCAACTAGTCTATTATATAATAGATTTAACTATTTAATATTAAGCCTTCGTAAAGGTTATATGTGAACGATATGATTAGCTTAGAGGTTCAAACTCTAAAGATTTACCATTGTGCTCAGTGCATCTACATTTGTAAGATCATTAGCATATAAATTAAGTTTTTGAAGATTCTCCAAACGTCCAAGAGCCAAAACATCAACTATTCTGTTGTCTGACAAATTCAGCTCTACTAAATTCACCATATTCATCAGAGGAGATAAGTCAACAATTTTATTCTCGCTAAGATATAAATACTTCAGCTTTGCGAGCTTTCTTAAGGTTTAAATTGACGATAGATTATCATTGGATAAGTTCAGTTCACGTAACTCGAATAAATTACTCAAAAAATTCATGTTATCCTATTTTACATACTTCAGTGAATATTAAAGATTCAACATTTAAAGCTTACTCAAGTGCGAAAGAGGTGTAAGGTCTTCTATATGATAATTTTATGACAAATCCAGTGTTTTGAGACCAGATAACTATTTTAAGGCAGTAACTTATGTAAACGTGTTATGAGATATATCTAAATGTTGTAGATAATTTAATTGTTCTAAACTATTCAACGAAGAAATTTTATTATTAGCTAAACAAAGATGTTGTAAATATTTAGAATACTATATTCCATCTAAGCTTTACACACCAGAGTTACATATGTATAGTTCAAGCAACGTTTGCGAATTGAAATCTAGTCGGGTTAGATTTGGACATCTAGATATTTGTAGTTTATATATGTTTAAAAATTATATAAATTCTACTGCGTCCAAATCTTTACAATCATTTATTTTGAGACTGTAACTCTCAATCTAAGGCTTAAAAAAATTTATTTAACTTTATAATTACTGTTCATTACTTGGATTCATTGCTGGAGTGGTTGATTGTATTTAATGAATTATAACATAATGATTTAAAAAGCTATTTTTACCACACCATACAATGCCATCTAAGTTTTAACATAAATGTGCGAATAGTAGAAAAAATTCCATAAAAGAAAGACAAGTCATAATAGATTCAGTAAGATAACAGTGTGATAAAAAGGATTTAGAGTATGCCCAATTGCCAAAAGATTCTAATATTGAGTTTTACAAGAAATTTTTATCTGACAAGAAATTTTTCAAATATCTTGATACTGCTGATAAAAAGAAAATATTTTTAGCAGAAGCCACAAGTGAATTGAAAGCCTATTATGTTTAAGTTGCTTTAGAAAAAAGAAAGGATAGACAAGATATAAGAACTGTTTTAACTGAAATAAAAGAAGAACTTACCAAGATGTTTACTTAAGACCAAGCTTGTAGCATAGCCGCATACATTTCCGGTTTAGTCATGTGAGATTTCTTTTATGCGTTCATTAATTGCTATTTTAGTTATTAAACCAGTTATTAAGCCACTAAACTACTATTTTTGTATCTATAAAGACTTGGACAAATCTTTCTACTCACAATTTCGTTTATTATTTTCAATTTTATCTGCTTCTAATTATTCTAGCTAAATATCATCAGTATATCAAATATATAATATTACAAATTAACATTACTTTCCACTTCCCTTCATGTAAATGAGTAAGTTCAGTTTTAAAACCGCACCAACTCAATTGGAAGCTAAAACAGTCGCTACCAACACTCTTATGGGTGATAAGACCGCTTTTGAGGTCAACCACGATCAAAAACACAAGACAATCCAAATTGTCGCCAAAGAACAAGAAGCTCCAAAACCGATTGTTCAACCAACTGAAGCAAAACCTGTTGACATCAAAATTGAACCGATTCGTTCAACAGTTCCAGCTAAGCCAGTTCCTCACGGTTACAAGCTTGAATCACCACAACAACAAGAACCAGTCAAGTCCAATTAGGACTCTAACATAGACTCTCTTCCAATCTCCACCATGGATGAGAACATCACCTTCACCAAGTCAGTCATCATGCAAGCCAAATCCAGAATTGAAACTGACAACCAGAACGAAGCTACCAAACAATCTTCGTTCAATTACTACGAGATGCGTGAAAAGTACCTCCAAGAAACGATCACCCGCATAAAAGGTCTCTAAAAGCCATCTATGTCGCTATCTGTTACTAAGCAACCAACTGTGCACACAAAGTCATCTGTTGAAGATAAAATATTCTTGCAACAAGACTTACTCACATATTATCAATAAAACCGCCAAGAATGCCAACAAGAACCAAAATCTATCAAGGCCGAGTAATTGATCGACTTTTATGTGTATGTTTATGGTGACCGCGCTCCAAAAATTATCACAACCACCCAAGAAGCTGTAAAATATCGCTTCAAAGTTCCGCAATGTGCTGCGATTGAAAACAGTATCTTGGTTTCTGGCCGTTTCGACACTGAGATTATCGAATTGAAGAACAATACCGCTTTTTACAATTAAGTCAACCCAGCATTGTTCAGAGCTGAGCAAAAGTTCTTAGAATCACTTAACAAGCTCAGTAATGTAAACATGAAGTCTATCGTTGAATAAATAGTATTGTTGATGACCAAGATGCTCAGTGTTGAACCATTGAACAAGATTCCAAAGACTGTAATGTATGTTTTCGTTGACTCGGTTATCACCAAGGCTTGCATCGAACACAAATTCCAGTTATAGTACTTTGAAGTTATGAAGCAAGTATTCGCTTCCGAGTCTTTCATCAAGCTCATTTTCAAGTATCCAGCTGATAAGGAAAACTATGAATCGAAAGTTAAACAAGCCAAGGCCTACAGCGCAGCCTAAGAAGGCAACTATCAAAGACAGTACTGCGAAAATCAAGCCCGCACTTTAATGTTCAACGTTATAGACGAGCAAGTTAAGAGCATGAACCCACGCAGCTTGTTATTCGAGATCACTGAGGACATGACGGCTGATTAGAAACAGTACAAACTCGACCTCATTGAAATATTCTTTGTTGGTCTAAGCAAGTTCGTCAGCATTCTCACCATAAATAAATTCATTCAAATTGATAGATTTGTTTCTTATGCTACAGCATTGCTCCGATTTAATTATAACGCCCAGTTCGTTGACACCAAGAACATGTACGAAGCCGAAATATTGAACGCAAATGTTCAGTTCAACGAGAAATTCAGCTTTGAAAAGTTCCAAATGATCACCTTCAAGCAGTAAATCAGTTTGTTGAAGCAATGCCTTCCAGACTTATTCTGGTTCGCTGACTCTGAATTGGTAAAAACATATAAGCTAGCTGTCACTCCAAACGAAAAACAAAGCCAAGCTCTTCAATCTGTGTTAATAGAAGAGTTCCACGCTAAATACATAAGCGTTACTGAAGAGCAACTTGCAAAATTCGCCGAATCTAAGAACTGCGATGATATCTTACCAGTCAAGAAGCTCCAAGCTTTCATTGATGCTCGCAAACAAATCGTAAACGACTTCACCAAGTACGTTGTTCCATTCTACCAATTTTTGAATGCTCGCCAGCAATTTGAAATCGACGAATTACAATTCCACTTGTCCAAACAATTCAAAGGTGTTAACAATGCATTCTATAACTAAGTACAAGCTTTCAAATCCAAGAACGTCGAGAAGAAAGTAGTCAAACAAGAAGAAAAGAAGAAGCAAGTCACTCAGGTCACCGAAGCCCACTTAGAATAAATTTATACTTTATTCTTAGAATCAGATGTTGAGAGCGCCGTAATAGATGTTTTCGATCTCAATAAGTGCGAAACTGGCAGACAATTCAACACTTCGTTGATTAGACAATTATTAGTCTACATTCCAGAAAAGTGCCAAAACTAAAAGTTACTTGAATTGTTCTACCAATAACTCCTCAAGTTTGCTGAAAAGAAGCAAGTTAAGGAAGTTGTTAAAGATTTCTATATGAGCACTTTGAATTACAATAAAATTTTGCAATTCGCTAACATCAGACTTACTTTCGAGTATATGATTAAGAAAGGTGTTTTCAAGCTTACCGAATTCCTCAAGTTGAACCAACAAGTTCAAGTCAATGAACAGATGTCCCAACTTATTGATAGAATCCTCACTGATTTGATTTGTTCTGAAGATGACGAAGAAAACTACCCAATTGACAATCTTTAAAACTATGTTTCTGAACAAGAAACCGAAGATTTCATTTCAGGTTTACTTTACGTCAACAACAAGCCAGAGTCAAACGATAACATATTTAATGTGCTCAAGAAGATGCAAGTTGAAGAACTATTTGCCAAGCACATCTAAAATAAGGTTTCCAATGCTGATTAAATCGGTTCCTTCTTGACAGAAGCAAATATTTCAACTTTCATGAAGAACACCAAGTCTTTCAAGCAGTTGATGCATAACATTTTCAGGCAAAACTTAACTGATTTGAAATAGTTCTTACAACAAGCTATCAAGATCAGACAGCCAACAACCCAAGAAACTGTCGATTTCGTCTTCGTATCTTATTCTGATGCCTGCAAGGATGATTCTATTCTCCTCAGAAACTTAGAACAAGTTGTACAATGTGGAGTTGTCAACAGAGATGAATTGATCAAGTGCGTTAACGAACTTAAGTATGGTCCAAGTGCAACTCTCAAGGACGTTGCTGCCTTCAAGGAATGGAGCAAGTGAGATATTTTGAGATTATAATAAATAGTATATTTGTGTTATTTGTCAAAAACGCTCAAATAGTACTCAATTGATTGATACATTAATAAAATCAGAGTATTTTTCTAAGACATTTTTCTGTATCCTTTTCATCCGCAATTTATTGTTTTCCCGCACTATTCCCATTAATTCCGTTCCATTCTCCAGTTTCCACTCCACTAAATGGGAGCTTTGTGTGGGAATCCGACAGCAGACTGGTTCATGGCCTGCATTTTCAACGAGCCCGATATAGTGTAAAAATTGATTAAGAAGTGCGTTGGAACGGTAGACCAGGACGCGCAGGTGCTCACTGGTCTCATGACGGCGATTAACTGGCACAACCAGGACGTGGTTAGGATCCTCGTGCAGCACGAATTCCAATTTGTAACGCCCGAGGACATTGAAACGAACGGCTTTATCCGCAATTACTTACAAAAGCAGCTCATTCTATCTGGTGGTTCCTCAGCGCTGCACGTAGCAGTCTTAAAGCAGGACGTAGACTGCCTTGTTGAAATCGCAATGCAGATCTCAGACGACGAGAACCTGTAGCAATTCGCAGCCATAGCCGACGACCAGGGCTTCACCGCCCTTGAATTGGCAACAGCTCTCAACTGGAATTTAATGCCCGTTGTAATTCAGTGCGTTCCGCATTACTTCGTTTACATGGAGGCCCAGGCTGAGAAGGAAAAGTTCAACTGGCTCTCCGTTTCAATTGACTTTGGAAACCTGTAAATGCTAAAATTCATCATGAACCTGTACACGAACGAACCGGATTTAGTGGAACACTTAATAATCCAATACAATAAGGGAGAGCTCGAGGACGCGTCCAAATATCTACCTAATGTTAAAGTGAATCAAAACTTGGTTGAGGAGTGCAAGGAATACTTTAAAAAATATTTAAGCAAGAAGCAGAAGGAAACGAAAACGTGGATCAAGTACTACATTGAAGGGGAAGAATACGATACATACATGGGCTACGAAGAACTCAAAACTGAAAGGCAACGAGTGAAAGAAATAAAAGAAGCACGCAAAAAATACTTCGTCGAACACAGAAAACAAATACAAAACGGTGAAGGAGTCGACATGAAAGCAAACCCATACCTGAAAGCAGTATACGAAAAATACGGAATGAAAGAAGAATCAGAAGAAGAAGAGCACAAAACTGAAGCCGAAACATCCCACGATAAAATTGACATCATCCCACTTTAAAAACATGAAGATGCGGTTATAGAAGAAGAGGAAGAAGACGAGGTCGAAGAAGAAACTGAAGACATTGAACAGGAAGAAATTCACGTACAAAAAATGAATATCCCAACTGAAATTGAAGTTGAAACGGTTATTGAGATCCCAAACCCAGTTCGCAAACCTACTGTCCAGTGGGAGGAGAAGGAGCTCAAAAACGATAATTTACACTCAATACCGGCTATACAAACCCCACTTGTGCTAGAACAAAAAATAATGCAACAAAAACTTGAAATAGTTGAGCCCAAGATTAATATTCAGGAGAGAAACATCTTAGAAACGGAATACGTTCAAGAACAAACTAACACTCAAGAGGAAGTAGAAATGGAGAACAATTAAATTCAATAACATTTCATTCAAGAACCAATTCAAGAGGAGCTCATTCAAGAAGAACAAATTTATGAACAACAATTCATTTAAGAGCAACCCCTATTAACAACCCATATCTAAGAGCAAACTCATTAACACTTTTAACAACAATCCGAACAACCCTTTGAACAACAATTCATTGAACAAGAAAACGAAGAAAATATCGAATCAAACGTATAATTAAACGAGAGTTTCCAAAACGAAGCGGAAAACGAATACTCCGGAATAGAAGAGGTGGAAACGAACGAGAACGAGCACCGGTTATCGATGACAAAAACACTTTAAAAATTCGAGCCAGAACGGGAAATTGAAGAGGAAGAGGAAAATTACTACGAGTACTACGAATCAAGCGGATACGGAGTGGAAAAACCAGCCAAGGTGCAAGAAGAAAGTGGAGATTACTACGAATACTACGATGACGAAGAGTCAGTACAAAAGCCGATGGTTAAGAAGGAAGAGGAAGAAGAGTATTACTACTACGACGACGAATGAATTTTGTACTTGCAAGATTATTATTAACCGTTAAGATCAATAGAGCTATCAGGTATTGTGCACTTACTTTAATTCTAAATCAAAATTATTATGCATAAAATATAACTTTAAAATCACTACAAATTGTTCATTCCCATGAAATAGTAGGTTAACTCACCGGCTTTTTCACAAAAATCCACTGTTTAATCTGGGCGATCTCGATACTGATTTTCTCCTACTTTCCCAATAGATCCATTGAATGCATGTTGAATTTCTTAATTATTCCTTGTTTGATATTATATTTACCATAGTGGATAATCACTTGCTGACCCACATTCTAATACAATTCATTTACAGTTATGGGAGGTGGAATTGCTTTTTCTTGTTTACTATGTGAGTAATTATATATTAAAATATTTTGCCACTTCTAATGCGGATGACAAATTCCAATAAATAATCTCAAGTTGGAGATTATTCATGAACTACTCATTAACACAAGAGGGCCAAAAATATGATTTCGATCGTATTAGACCATAATCGACTATTCAAAGTCGGTATTTAATATTCCAAAAAGGAAAAATAGAAATTACCACATGCAATAAAAGGACGGCAATGACAAAAATAAACGCGGTAGAAGATGTTTAGGGAAGGTCAACTAATTCACTTAACAAACTTAGGCAGTTCTGAAGCGTTTGTATTCTCTTCATTTCTGGGTCCAACGGATGAATTCATAAAATATTGTACCAATCTGAACTAGTTATATCACTTGTTTAAGATGTCCCTGTGTAATTTCTACGTTTTAGTCAACAAAACTAATTTATGAAAGATTTTATCTCGAAAATATATGGTAGTTAAGCCTGATTGGAGAAAAGAATAAGAGGATCCAATGATTGGTATACGGACGCAATATGTAATTTATAACTAGTAGCGCAAGCACTGGACCTGCAGAGGACCTCGGTGTTCATCTTCAACTGGGTCAATCTGAACGATTTTAGGTATTTCTTAATCACGAAAAACAATGGAGGACTTTTTCTTTCAATCTCAACCGGGAGCTCAAGATGAAGTATTGGTACTTCGCTTAATTAGAATTATAATTCAGGTAGTTACAGTCGCTTTCATTCTCAATATTCAAATAATGAATGCATTTTTGTTTCTTGAAGAATGGAATCAAGTGGGTTAGTCGGGCCCAGCATTAAATAATATATTGATGCTACTCTAAAACAACAGTTATTTTACTTATGATCTTCCACTTCCATTTCATAATGAGAAATCAATTTTCTTGATTGTTAAATTATACAACGTTAGGTAAAGTTGAAACTTATTATTGAAGTATATACAGAGTTATATACGTTAATTATTGTAGCACAGCTATCCAAGGCTCAACCAGGCCTTGATGTGATTGAAGCACTTTACAAATCAATAGTAAATAGAGTTAATGAGTGTATTGATGAGGAGGGAGAACACACTCATTATTGAGCCGGGCAGTGATATAAGTAAGATTCAAATAATAAACTTCATTCTTCTTCCTAATTCAAAAAAGCATTTCGAGGGCCCACCACTGTAGATCCATGCTAATCTAATTTCGAGAGGTGAAATAAATATCACAAATATTATAACGAATAATTATATAATCAATATATGATAGTCGATTCACTCGTGCTCTCTCTTTTCTCTTTGATGCATTCTTTCCTCAATCTTCTTCTCTTTTTTAGCTTATTGGTAGGCGTTAATGCATGTCCCATCAAGTCCAACGAATTATTTAATTACCTATTATGTGCGCATCAATTAATCAAGTTGCTTACCAAATATTTCAACCATCAGCTGATACTTTAGCATCTATTCTCTACTTTGGATGACAAGCGTAAGCTTACCAAACGTTTTTTCAACAACTTTGAAATTTTCACCAGTAATCTCATTAACAATGTCTTAAAACCAAAGGCGATACTCAAGTTCCTTAGATACTCCCTGGTCTCTTATAATATGAAACAATGACATTGCGAAACCATTCTATAATATAACTAAAAGCTCTATAACTGCTTTCTTGATGTTTTCATTATTTGATTCTATCAAAGCTTATATTTTTTCCATATCATCACAAAGAGCGGCATAGATTTCGTCTCTATTTTCAAGTGATAGAATTTGGAGATTCTTAAGAATCCATAAGGTATCCTCTGTCTCTTCTTCTGTATTTAATAATTACTTGCAAAAATATTCAGCTGCTAATTCAGAGCCTTACATGAATATCAAGCAACTAGCAAGAAATCCTGTTTCATTTCCATGTGATAACTGTTTAAGAACAAAATCAGCGTCAAATTCTGATATTCTATCATTTATTATCATTTATTATGCGGCTAAAACATAATAGGGCTTGCGATTTGAAGTACGTCTCAATGAAGTCATAAACAGTTCAACCCATTTATCTGTCTCAGCTTAAAGAGTTTAGTCTTATTCAAGTAGTTTAATAGCTTTGTCAGCTTCTTCTGGTGCTTGATTGATGTTCTTTTATCTTTGGTGCATTTTGAAGAAGAAGTGGCTTATCAAATAAATATATAAAATTATATATTTAAGTTGAAACTTATAATAAGTTACAAATCACAACCCAATCGCATAAATGATAAGAATGATGGATACAATCGCGAGTGCGATTCTGCTGTATTTGATAACTAGCTTCCACACGCTAATTTCGGGTTTCTTTTGTTCAGTGGGTATATTTTCAACAGGTGATTGGTTTTTGTTCTTTCTTTTGTTTGTTTGCCTGTCTTATATTTGCATTGCGAATGATTTATTTTGTGCCTTTTCACTCTCTTATTGCATTACGAGTTCTTTGTAAGCTTCTCCGTTAATAAGCTGTCTCTGAGTGAAAGGTATTTCTTACCATTCTTCGAAACCAGTTAAGTAAAAGAACTCAACGGAGGTTACATTAGGTTCTGGCAGTTTGAAATAGGCCGTATTATTCCTCAGTACTGTGCTGTAGTCCTCGAGAATGTTTACTTATCGTTCGAATGTAAATGTTCCCATATCCTTGTACGCAATAACGAGCTTGAGATCAAGTACCTATTGTTCACATGCTTTTGTATTGTCAAAAACGATTCTCACGTGCGAGTTGTGCAAGCGGATCTCTGAATTCTGCAAGCATGTAAACGCAATTATTGGCTGAAGGATCATTTTGATGTGAGTATTTATTATGTTTTCACTAAATACAAATAAAAATTTTGTTTAATAAATTGATTCACACTCTCTTAAAATATTATGCAGCTGGTCACCGTTTTTATGTACGACTGCCTCAACACATCGGAATTCAGCATCGAAAATAAAAGTATTATGTTCGTTATGAACAATCGTGAACCTTGCATTCGCCGTTAGTTCAAACTAAAATTCACATTAGTAGCTTAAACTAACATCAAGTACGTATTTCTAAAAGATGTTAACGTAGACACAGAATAAGTTGCAATTTTTACGTGTGAAGATTACCTAGGCCCTCCAATGAAATGCTAAACAAATATTTAACGAGTTTAGGCAAAGACTGCAGAATTTTTTGTTGAAGGAGAAGATGAAGAATACGATCGAGATCAGGGAGAACCTATGCCAATGGACGTAGTTATCAGACGTCAAGAAGAAGCACAGCGCAAGAAAGAACTGCAAGAATAGATGGAAAAAGCAGCTTCTGAGAGAAATATTACATAAAATCCTGAATAATAGCCTTTAGGAATGAACGAAGAAGACGCAAATGACTTCTTCAAACAATAAAATCAAGATGAGATGACTTTAGATGAAGAACAATAACAACTTCAACTTGAGATGTAAAAACAATTTAAAAACTAATAGTAAATGGAAGAAGAACTTCGTAAATAAAGAGAACTTTAATTTTAATAAGAAGCTCAGAGATTATAAGAGTTAGAGAACGAAAGACTAAAATAAGTTGCTGAAGAACAAGAGAAATTAAGATAAATAGAGCTGTAAAAACAAGCAGAATTACAAGCGTAAGAAACAGAGAGATAAAAATAAATATAAGAACAACAAGCTATTGAAATACAAAAACAATAATAGATCGAATAAGAAAGACTTTAATAAATCGAAAGAGAAGTATTACTTTAAAAATAAATAGAAGAATAGAAACAAAAAGAGTTAGAAAAATAAATACACAAATAGTAGGAAGAAGAAAGATTGAGACAACAAAAAGAAGAAGCACTGCGACTCAAAGAACTGAGAAAAGAAGAAAAAATCTAAAGAGAATTAGAAGAAAGAAACAAAAAATTCGAAGAAAACAAATATAAAATACATAGAAAAACAAATTTTGCTTTAGTTTTTGCACCTGTATTATTAACAAATATGTTTGTGTTAATTACTTTAGTTAAATGCAGATACAGATCTTACAAGGAAGCTGGGAAACGCTATATTGTTAAGAAATGACATCCTTTATTTATTTAATATAATTGAAGTGTATTTAATATTATTATGGTATATTATAACATATCATATTTTGTAATATTTTCCACTCTCTTGTTGAATGGAAGATATTTTTAATTAATTGAAAATAACTTATGAAAAATGTATGTGAATTGTATAATTATAGCTTAAACTAACATAAAGCCAATAATATGTATCTAGCTCATCATAATAACTTTTAAATAGTTGTGTAGCTTAACCCACTATTTTCATGCGATATCAGTAACGATAACGACAAATTTACTTATTAGTCAAAGTAATTTGATTAAGGAAAAGTAAGAAAATTCTTGCAAAACTCTTTAATAGATTAAATTGTCTAAACTACTAACCTTAACAATAATGAACCACCATCGTATTACGCTCAGTAATAAAGACATCCTTAGGAGGATTATCCAGATCTGATTGATTAAAGACAGAACACTAACAGACCCATGATGCCATAAGTTGGGAAAGGTGATTTGCTGCCAAACAGATTTCCAAATGAACTTCAAAACAAGGGGATGCACATGGGGCCAAATAACGACTTTTTCAAGCGTCCTCACGGTGCAAAGTATGACGATATGTACCCAGATGTTGCAGACCCAACTCAGAATAAGATGAAGAAGAAGTATATGTGGTTGGAATGAAGAGTTATTTAATCTGATAAATTGTTTTCACTCTAGTTCTTGTTCGTTGAAGCGTTTGAGTAGGAGTTTATTCTTCTTCCTAATAATTCGGCGTTCGTTCAGGTATTCTATGAGTGGTGCGAGAAGCGCTGCTACAATCGCGACGATCATGCACACGCCCAGAATAATGAGTTACTAATTTATAAATCCGCTCGTGTCATAATCAACTAATTTGATCATGTTCACGTAATCTATCACCACCGAATCACTTTTAATGAACAATGTGGTTGTTTTGCTCTGTCTAATCATGTCCCTCATTTCCAAGGTTAAAACGAAGCTCTTATTAATCAAATTTTAGTTTTTATTTAAAATATAATTAAATTGCTGAATTTGAGTGAAAATGGAACTGTTTTTACATTCCAAACTCAAAATGTAGTTTGTTTTATCAATAATCCCGCACGTTTTGGTCTGAGAATTAATAATTATATCAAACCAGGTAAAATGAGTATTGTAATTCAAGTGGAAGCCTTGATAACAACCTTCATATATATTGGACACAGTTTCAGTCACCATGTACAGAATAACGCCGGCTGACTTTATGCTGATTAGAATGGAGGAGGAAACGATGCTATTCGCGTTGTCGAACACATATTTTATGTCAGATTTACAGGCTGTTGTTGAGCAGGTGAATAATTGCGTCTAACCGGGTTCATAGGTTATTTTATCACTGCTGTCAAAGAAAAAGCCTTATTAGCAAATTCAATTTTTAATTTCGTGTGAAACGCGTCAAAATGTTACAAAGCAGCTTACTGAGAATAAATAATACCAACTGGCGATGGAATACCAGATAACTAAAAATTATCTGTATTCAGCCGCAAACGAAGGGATGCAAAACCAGGAGGAAGCCCATCAATTTACATCTCACTAGAATTACATGTAACTATATATTACACTCACCGTATTTGATAACCTTATGAACATTTTCATTGATAGTTTTACAAAATTACTTTGGTCAAATATTTCATAAGACAAAGGATTCGCCAAAGAAAATACAAAAGTCTAACCAACAACATCAAATGTCATTGGAGAGCCCGCTCCGTATGTAAATTCTTCAAACTTATCTTAAAATTGCGCTGAAGTTGTACTATTGAGTAAGACGTAGCTGTTTGTTGTTAATAGCTACCAACAATAATCACTTATTTCGGCAACTGATTACACTTTTGTTTTAAAGACTTTTACATATGATTTTTAAACGCAATTTACTAAATTTTATTATTCTCTTATAACAACACCCACAGATATATTAGCTCTTATGCCATATGAACTTATTGTAACACTTGCGCTTGTAGACTAATAAAAATTATTAGCGGCGCACAAAGGATCAGTACAACTTATACAAAGTTCTTTAGTTGTAGAATAGTTAAAGTCATTAAAATACCCTTTTGGGGTATATAATGTACCCAATTTATCTAATTTAACTGAAACGTTTATTCCATTTGGTATTGCAGAACAATTTGAATTATTGTTTGATATCAATCGAACACACACTTATTTTTAGTCCTCCTTTAAAACAACCGTTGTGAGTTCCGAGTAGCAGTCGCTTACCGATCGAGGCCTTCTTATTTACACAGTGGATCCCTAATAAGTCAAGATAATTAGTATCATAAATTTGGAATGAAACTTTTAATAATTTTTTGAATAATATCAATTAATTGAATATTTATTACTAACATAATTTATGAATCTCAAAAATCTTCAAATATCAGAAAATATAAGTTATTTGGATTTGCAAATATACCAATCGCATTTATTAATGATAATATTAATTAACGATAACAATTTTAATTATTGCAATACATGTACATGTATTTTATAATGTGTGTCTCACTTTTTAACCGGTTTTTTGGGATCCACAGCTTCTTTTCTTTGTGGAACTTTATTCATCTCGTACAGCGTGGAGTGTGCGATAATCGAGTCGAATCTCGGTGGCTGATTCTAAATTGCTGGTAAAAATTCTTAAACGTCCAGTGGCCTCTGCCCAATCGACTGCAACCTGTTAGCACCCAGTGTATCATATATTATCTGCTCAATCTGCCCGGCTGAGAATCCATCAGTTACTCTCACCAGGGCAGATAAATCGAAGAACTTACCAGAACCGACTCCCGTTGAAATGGTCCCCTTTTAAAGTCCCATTAACCCAAGGGCGTTTGTAGCGAGGTCGAGGCTTATGTCCTGGGCTGTTCGCTCAGGCTGAACGCACCTCATGTCCTTGGCCACACCCGTCATAGCGTACTGTGGGAGGCCGAGCTTGGTTAGGTACTCGCTGATGAGCTTCATGCGCAGGGAGTAGTCGGGGAGGGACATGTAGATCATCTGGTCGAAGAAATCGGCGAGGGCCTTCTCCCTGCCGAACGTGCGCGTAGCGTTGCCGATGATGATCACTCCGGACTCGGGGCCGAACGTTTTCAGCAGCTTCACCAGCTCTTTCTTCAAGCGCTGCGGGCTGTAGCCCTGGTCGGCCTGCTTCGGGTAGCCCTCGGCTGCCATTGACGCGCCCGGGGTTTCGCCGTCGTCGCCCTTGCCCTTACCCTTTGCTTTCTTGCCCTTGGCCTTGTCCAGACCAAGGACTAATTCGACCTCGTCAATGTAAATCACACAGGGCTACGAGGCAGCTGCAACGGCTTTTATCTTAGAGAAAAGATACGGAATCTCGCTCGTTGGGAATTTGTTAATCAAATTAGCTGGTGATAAATCGATAAACAGCGCACCAAGTTGAGTAGCTATAATTCTGGTCAACAAAGTCTTTCCACTGCCTGGAGCACCAAAAAGTAGAAGCTTATTCGGGTGCGGGACAAATTACCTGATTGATGGAGAGCATAACGGCCAGATCACATTCTGTATTATCGTGTTTCTGATGTTGGATGTGCTAGGTGGAGCTGTTTTTACCTTCTCCTCTTCCTTTTCTTCCTCTGGTGTTCTCTTCATACCTAAGAAAGCTTCAGCTTCTCTTTTGAGCAACAAAGTTTTCTTGGAATTGGCTGAGAAGAAACTTTCAGAGCACACAAAGTCGTTGAACGAGGCTGGTTTTTAAATTTTTATTATTCCTTCTTAAACAAGTTCGGCAAATCCTGTTTCAGTTTCAATATCACCAACTGGTCCAACTGGTTACGGAGGAACGTATTCGAACTTCTTGGCTTTCTTAGACTTCTTGGAACCTTTAGATTTCTTTCCCTTTTTCTTTCCGTCCATTTCCTTGATCATATCTGAAATTCCCTTCATTTTATCGATTTCTTTTTAAATTTCTTCCCAAACCGATTCGAATACATCCTTGAATACCTTCGGTCTGAAAAGCTCCTTTACGAAATCAGAATCGTAAACTTCGCCTGTTGGTTATTCATGACGTTACCAGTGAATGAAATATTCGACAGTTGAGTCAACAATATCTGTCATAAACATGGACATTTGCTTAGCAATTTCATCAACTTAGTCATTACCTTCTGCAAGGGTCTTTTTGGCTTTACCTTTCTTACCTTTTTTGGCTTTGGCCATCAATGCCTCTTCTTATCTTTTTACTTGATCCATCATTTCTTATTCATCTTTTGTTTGGATTGGAAGAGGTTCATTTGGAATAACAATATCTTTAACTGGATTTTCTTCATCATCAAGTTATTTATTGATAATGAAATCATTGATTGCATTCCAATGTCTTTTTCTCAACTCAGCTTTTAGTTCTTCAGCTTCATCTAATTCAACTTCTTCTTTAATAGAATCTTGATCAGCATCATATATTTGACGATTTGTTTACATAATAGCTTCGATCTTTCTGTCAGACATAATATTTTTATAGGCGTCAGATGCCATATATAAAGCAGTCTATTTCAAAACAAGTTGCTTTATACATTCAGGAGCAAGTGGGAATGCAGAATTAGAAATATTTTAAGCAGTTTTCATTACGTTTGGAACTTAAATTAAATTGATTCTATCAACTTAGCGGGCCAGTGAATAAAATGATTCAAGTGGATCACAAGTCGCTGGATCAATTTAGGAAGATAATGGGCATAACGCTAACTAGCATTAATGTGGCAGAGCTATTGATTCAATTGTTGATTTATTTGGTTGATACAGAGATTTTTGAAGTTGTTCAATAATCGTATGAATTTATTAGTCTTTTTGTAAATCGTTAGCTTTTTGATTATTGAGTATTGGCTTCCCAACTAATGTTTAAACCATTGGTAATAAAGATTTGCCTTTAATTGTTTCAGTTGCCAAGCCCATGAAAACTAATTCAGCTTGCTTTTTAGCGTTAGCTTTCCTTGATCTAAGGATTCCTCTCCAATATCTTTAGAGTGAAATAGCTGCAGCTTCTCTATTTACCACAACATCTTTTTGTAAAAGAGCTTCTGGACGATTCTTTTCCAAATTTTTAAATAAGTTGGCTCTTACACGAGCATTTCTACCTCTTTCCGTTTTCTATATTATTAATATCGCTTCAGTGAGAGTCATTTTCATACTTTAATTTTCTGTTTATTTGTCAGAAATTAAACCACATCCTACTTTATAATTTGGAAGTGTGTGAGTACGATCAAACATAGATGCGTTAGAAGAAGCCACGTTATATTTTTCAATTAGCAACTTCATTAATTAGTTTCTCTACAATAGAACAGGTCTATCTTATGTTGCATAACGTGGAGGAGGAATTTAGAAGTCTTCAGGCAACTATGTTCCGTCAGCACATGTCTGATACATATCAGGAAATGGATCACGCATTAATTCGGCTAATTATTATTTGACTTCAATAGTACGAGCAACTACTGCATCTAAAGTTTTTCTAATAACTAAACGTTTTTGTGGTTAAACTTATAATGTATAACAACGTTCCAGTTACTTGTAGCAGTTCATATAAGTAGTATAAAACCTTTGCAGTAATGGTTCGGAGTTAGCAGATGCTGCAGCATTTTATCGTTCGATTTCTATCTGTTGGAGCAATGTAGACATTACATTACGCCAAATATCATCAGCTTCTTTCATTGTCATTAGATTTTGCGCCGTGGAGTGGTTTATTAATTATTATCTTAATAAATTACTTTAATTACTTTTAATTTATACGCGCCTCACATTCCGCAATGTAGGCCTAAAACAAACAACAGCAGAATTCAACTGTGAACTAGAACCAGTCTCTTTATCGTAATCCAGGCGTGTTTAATTCATCAACTTGGTAAAAACCAACGGAATTTTAATAGTAAACATAAACTCGTTTGAAGAATCTGTAAGCCACTGCTCGTACTGATGTGTAAACTTTGCTAAATGGTATACCAGCTCGCCCAGAAGAACCAACTAAGCAGGTTCAAGTTGAAAACTATCTCGAAGCTCTTCCAGATAAAATTGAAGAGTAAACCCATGAAACATAAACTGACCCGATGCAAGAAGTTCGCGAGCCAGCTGTCTACAGAGAACCGCCACAGGGTGTTGAAAAAGACACTCAAATATTTGACGGTGATCTGTTTAACTTTGACAGAGAAGTTCAACCAATCTTGGATGTTCTTGTCGGATCTGTCCTCCAACAGAGCTTAACCGAGTTTGCTGACGAAGAGGAAATAAGACTCATCCGTGAAGCTAGATAAAGACTCAAATAAAAGAGAGCTGCTGAATTACAAGAAGTCAGAAGACTTGAAGAGGCTGAAAAGAGAAAGAGAGAAGAAATCTAAAGAAGACAAGCTGAAGATCTTAAAAGAAAACTTGTTGAAGAAACTTTAGCTAAGAAAATACAATCATAATTATTTGCTAGACAATATTGCAAGTAACTTGAACAAGATGTATTAGACCAACTTGAATAAAAGGGCGCATTCACTTCTAAACTTGAAAACGCTGTTACGGGTGAATTCATCCCACATATCATTAATTTAGGTATCGAGAAAGCTAGAGCCAGAGAAAACATTCACGCTCTTCTTAAAACTATGATAATGGACGCTGTTAAGAAGGGTATCGAAATGGAGAAATGAATGTTTATAATATTATAATTGTTATAACAAAAATATACCTAAAAGTTAAAACAAGAATTGGACTCGTAGAGAGTTCAAGAAGAACTAATAATAATTTTTTTATTAATCATATTAGTAAAAAAACGATATAATATATAATTCCGCATCTTTGATGAAATAACTTTAAAATTATAATAACTTTATATAATTTCCCGACTAGTTATCTCAATAATAGCGATCTAAAAATTATAAGAACGTACCAAATGTGTACAGAAAACTTTCACGAGCTATGTTATCTCGAGCAGAAGCAAAATAGATATTACCAGATAAGAAATGTATTGAATTAGAAGTAGATAGTAGTAAAATGGCTATTGTGTACTTAAATAGATTTAAATAAAGGTTCGCGCCCACTATTAAATGATTTTTGATAATTTTTGGATAACATTACTGAAAATGTGCTAAGTATTGCTTTAGATTGAATGAAATTCTACGATTATTGTATAATTAACAATATATGAATAATATTATATTTGTCCACTTCTTCTCACAAGAAATGCCCAAACCAGTAATTAAAGCAATTATGCGTTCTGAAGACGACTTTGTGCGTCAAGATGCTACCCAGCGTACTAAATTCTTTTCAGCGTAGACTAAATAGGATCCATTTGCAGTTGAAACCGAATTTGTTAAGGCTCGTTAAGCAGCCAAGATGTCTCGTTTGTTTGCCAAGCCCTTTGTGTCTTCTATGGGTGAGCATATAGATTCTGTTTTGCAGGTTGAGACTTCAACATTATCTTCGACTTTAGCCTTTTCTGCTTCTGCTGATGGTTGTGTTAAGTTATTTGATTTGCGTTCAGCTCAGGTTCTTAATTCAATACAAGCGCATAGAGGTATGGTAACTGGTTTGTAAAGCTGTGCTGATTTACTTATTACTTGTGGAACTGATAATTTCCTTAGTTACTACAACTTAGTAAATCAGAAGCTCGTGCTGTCACACTAGTAAAAGCTGCAGAATTCTCCAAAGGGTCTCGGTTTTTCATCCACTTAGTAATTTGCTCTTGCCACTAATGCCCAAACTGATATCTATGATGTGCAAAGATACGATCCTATCATTTCTTACCATGGTGAGCAGTAATACGTTGCTTACAGCAAGACAGAACCAAACCTTGTAGGTGCGGTGAACGAGATCAAATTCACGCTCTTTGACACCAGAATGCAGACATCTGCCCTTGATTTCTCTACCAAATCCAGACTCAATTCGTTGGTCTTCAATCCATTCTAACCACATCAGGTTTTCCTAGCTACTGATGACACTTACGCGTACTCATTCGATCTCAGAAACACAGCCAAGGCTCTTGACAGATACGGCGGCTTCCCCTACCCAATCATCAGCATTGACTGCTCACCCGACGGCAGACAGCTAGCCTTAGGTTCCAACGAGGGCACAATACAACTCTATAACGTGCAAACGATCTCCAGAGAAGGTGATGTGTACTTATCAACTTTGAACAAGCGCGTGAATCAAACAATCGAAGAGGCTCGCGCAGCCCCGTACAGATTCTCAGTTAAATCAACCGATTGCTACCACAACGCACGCATGGGCCAGTTGAACACCCTTAAATTCTCCACTGACGGATTTTACATCATCTCAGGCTCTGACGAAGGTAACGTGCGCTGCTGGAAGTCAAAGGCAAACCAGCAAGAAAAATCAGTTTCCTCTCGCCAAGCACAAGCCGAGTCCCTCAATTAAAAGCTCGTGAACAAATTCCAGAACGTTTCGGAGCTCCACCAAATCCTGAATTCCAGAAAACTCCCCCAGAAAATACAAAACCAAAAGAACAGAAACATGACCAGAGAACAAGGAGAGCTCAAGAAAATCGAACGGATGGGAAAACGGGCGAACTACCTCGGAGACCAGGTTAGAAAAGAGTGAGTGTTTTTGGATCATATTTAGCTTGGCTATAC
The DNA here is from genome assembly GCA_963988835.1 of Hexamita inflata. Lineage (NCBI taxonomy): Eukaryota > Fornicata > Diplomonadida > Hexamitidae > Hexamita > Hexamita inflata. Next base: position 176,399 of record CAXDID010001211.1, read on the forward strand.
TGGAAAGAGGGTTACAATGGAGAGAGTATCTCGATTATAAGGGGTTTGCTTTCTAGTAAGTTCTCGTTGTAGAAAATGCAACTTACACACGATGAGAAATATATTTGTTAATGTATGAAGATTTTAAAAGAGTCAAACTATGCAGAATTAATATTTTAGGTTTAAATGGAATTTTTTATGTATCCTTTCTAATATACGTTTCTTATATACAAGTTCTTGTATACAAGTACTGAAATAGAGTTAAATTATTTTTGCCTGTTTTCTTTAAATTATTGTCTTGAAAATTATATTTTAATAAGTAAACAGTTATTGTATACGATGGAATTCACAAGTGAAAAAGGAATGGTCACAAAATTAAGTTATATACGCTGAAGCTTAGATTACATTGTAGATGGGACACAAGATTAAATTTGATTTGAGTAAAGTTGTATCACATTTAAAAGTAAGTATAATCAAATACAACAATAATGTCACATATTATGTAATATTGAATGCTCATTACAATTGAAAATGATACATTAAATGTTATACAAACCTGAATACAAATAAGCTAAATCAGTTGGAACGACTAGTTTTTATTCATTTTTAACTGTAAGTATGCATAATTCAAAATGTAAAAGTACACTCATTTTCTAAGTTTGTAATAATATACACTTATCCGCTATATGTAATATCTATCAGTTTAATAATGTATTTTTCTATTTTCCAATCCATGAATTAAAAGAATGAAAGTAACAGACGATTAATTCACAGAGGCGCTAATTTAGAGCATTGTACGAAATTCTGACGAAAGGCCGTAAAATGCAATAGAAGCTTTCGCTGCCTGGAATTTAAAACCAGCTTGGCACGGCACAAAGATCTTTTCTGACATAGCCGAGATCTTAAGCATTAAGCCGAAGGATGCGCACGATATATTCTATAATCGGTGGAGCAAGCAGTTTTTCGGCGATTTTAAACCGTACCGGAAAGAAATTAAAGAAATACTAGTTAAAACGTAACAGAGCAACCCGAACTTAACTGTTCACGAAACTGTAAAAGTAGTTCAAAACGCTTACCCAAATTTTTAGTTCCATTACCAAACACTCTACCAATTTGTAAGTTATGAAATGAAGAAAGATGTTAAAAAAGAAGAACGACAATTGAAATAAACGAATGTAAGCTCGAACACAAATATAAAAGAAGAATGCAACGAACCAATAAAAATGGAAAAATCTATTATGCAATCACTTAACCTTACAGCTAATAATACAATGCAGAGCGAAGAACTAATGGATCAACTCAAGAAAATAATAAACGGTACATAATTGTATTGAATTCACAAATCAATGCAAAAATATTCACTAATATACCATAAACGTCTAGCGACTATGTTATCACAAAAATTTAAACCAAAATGATCTATTCAGAATTTAATAAAACGATTAATCGTGTTTGCTGATAATCTCTTGCATTTTGTGATACATTAAGACATGAAATTTGAATTTTATTAATATAATTGTGTGTTTAAACATATTATATGTAGTATTTTTATTTGTAAATCAAATAATTAATACCACATCTCAATGAACTACAAGGTTATATTGTTAGGTGATTCTGAAGTAGGAAAAACGTGCATAGCCAGACGATATTTGTACAACGATTTTATGAATTTTTATGAGGCCACTATTGCAACGTCGTTCTTGTCAAAGTAGTTTGACGATTTTCGGCTTGATATATGGGACTCTGCGGGACAGGAAAAATTTTCATCTTTGGTTCAGATGTACTTTAGAAATACCAATATCGCACTTGTTGTATTCTCAATAGCGTCCCACGCTTCATTTATCTCAGCTCAATCTTGGGTAAACTAGGCTCGTGATCGTGTGCAATCTTAGAATCTAAAAATATTCTTAGTAGGAAATAAATCGGATATTTAGTCAAGAGAAGTCGCTGTTTCTGAAGCCAAAAATTATGCTGAAGACAACGGCATAAAATACTTCGAGTGCTCAGCGAAAACGGGTGATAACGTTTTGGAGCTCTTCAAAGTCGTTGAGCAAACTGCAAGGGATGGTGTCTCAACAAGTGCTGGAATTGGAAGTCACAAAGCTGAACGGGTTGAAATATAAAATACACAAGCTAAACCAAGTGGTGGTTGCTGTTGAGGGAATTGTTTACTAATAAATGTTTTAATTACATTATTTCAATCTTCTTCTTCATTTTCTTCTTCATAATCTTCGTAGTATTCATCGGTGGATTCGTAATATTCGTATTCTTCTTCATTATTTTCGTGATGTACTTCTTTTGTTATTTCGACATCGGTCTGCATTATATTTTCAATAGATTAACTAGATTCTTCTAATTTTTCTTTTATATTTTGGTTTATGTCAATATTTGAAATAGAACTGTTCATTTGTAATTTTGTTGCTCCTATATTCGCAATACTGTCTTAGTTTCTGGGTAATTTAAGATCTGCTTAATTTTCTTCAGTTTTATCTTTAATAATACTTTTATTAAACAGTGGGATATCAATTTTGTTAGTTTTATCTTGTTATTTGTTGTACTTTGTGTAAACTGCTTATAAATACATATTGTTTTCCATGTTTATTTGTTCTATTGGTATCTTTTTGTTTTCGATGATATATTTCCTTTTTGCTTCTTGAATTTCTTAAACTCGCTCTCTTTCTGTTTTGAGCTCTTCAAATCCAGTGTATGTGTCATATTCTATTCCAGACGTATAGTCTCGTATCCATGATTATTTTGGTTCGTGTGTTTGGTTCAAGTAATATTTCAGATATGATTTGCACTCGGCTACTTTATTTTTGTCAACTTTTATTTATGGGAGGAGTTTCGCGCTGTTTTCTACTTCTCCTTTTGAGCACTGGATCATTGCGCTTCTTATTAGTTCCGGCTCGTTCGTATAAATGCTCAGAATGAATTTTAGCATTTGTAAATTTCCGAAATCAATTGAAACTGAGAGCCAGTTGAACATTTTCTTCTCCACTTGGGCTTCCATGTAAAGAAAATAATGAGGAGCCGCCTAAACTGCAATTGGGAGTAAATTCCAGTTGAGAGCTGTTGCCAATTCAAGTGCGGTGAAGTCCAAATCATCAGTTACTGAAGAAAAACGGTGAAGTTAATCATTTTCTGAGATACGCATCGCCATTCGCACCAGACAATCCAAGTCCTGATTCACAACGGCAAAATGCATCGCAGACGATCCGCCAGAAAGAATCATATTCGTCTAAATATAATTATAGGTGTAGCATGAAAAGTATAAACTACGCGAAGTGACATATGAAAGCTCATAATCCAGTAATAACATCACAACATCAATGTTATGATAGGAAATCGCAGTCATTAAAGCTGTGAACACCTAATTCTCCTAATCAACATTTCCGACACATTATGTTAAATATTTACAAATAGTATCTACATTTCCATAAATGCTAGCATCATACCATTTGATTATCGGATTTTGACACAAAGCTCCCATTTCTTAAAAGAGTTAGGAGATACATATTATACATATATAGCGTATATTATTTAATGTGACATCAAAATCTTAAAATAATTGTGACAATATGACAGAATATGTATTGAATACATTGAATAAAAGATTAAGAATGCAATATTTAACTTTATAGTAATATAACATAAATAAACAACACATTTTAATTAATAATTATCACTTAGTATTAACAAATCTGATGGCTTTGTATTGGGTGTCACTCTTATCATTCTTTATAAATATATGAGTTGCTAAACTTACTTATTGGAGGTAGGTGGAAATCGCTCTGCTGTATATATTTGACTTTCCGTTAATTCTTCGCTCTTTGCTTTATCTAGCCTTCGTTGTATTCGATTAAGTTGCTTCTCATTCTTCTAAATTTTTATCGTACCACCACGCTTTCTTGAGCAGTGGCGTCCATTTTAACACCGAAATCTATGCAAGTTTATTGTGAATAGTTTTTCTTTACATTAGAGTCGTGGTATAAAAGTTTGTAGTATTGTCTCTTTAGTTCATTTTGGTATGCTTTCTCCTTTTCTATGGTTTCTTTGCCTGTTTTGTACGCGCTTAGGCCTTATTATACTTATTATTTCATAATTAGCAGTTGGGGTGGAATACACTATTAATAACTATTATCTATATTTTGGGATGTATAAAATTGTATTTGTAATAGTATTTATAATTTGCTTTCATTTGGACTTCTCTTCATCTTTTTCGTCTCCGGTGACTGGTTCTCCTCCTTCGACTTCTTCTATTTGTCCGTTTGTTTTCAGTTTGAATCCTAGTGCTTGTGCGTATTGTTGTTGTTCGTTGAAGCTCCATGGTTTCTTTTCGCCTGAGTTTGCTCTTTTTTCGCTCAGTAGATAGTATGTGGCCGTGGTTTGGTTGTGTCTGTTTCCGTTGAGGGCCTTGATGACTTTTATTCCGGGCCATTCTGGGATGGCCTGGGTCATTGTGTAAACGATTCTGAAGTCGATTAACGTGGGCAGGTCCAGTTCTGCTGGTGGTTCGTAGGGTTCGGGGAGGGTCTCGACGAACCACGGGTGAGAGATGATTTGTTTTATGTCGAAGCGTTTTTCGGGGTCGACAACTAAAATTTTCTTTAAAAGGTCGGCAGCTGAGGCGGAAACGAAAGGGGGGATGTCGAATTGGCCGGATCCGATCTTTTTGTAGAGCTTTGGGAGCTCCTCGTCGTCGAAGGGGAGTGTTCCGCAGAGCATGGCGTAGAGGATAATGCCTGCTGACCAGATGTCAACTTGTGGTCCGTGATATTTTCTTCCGGAGAGGACTTCTGGTGCGACGTAACTTGGGGAGCCGCACGCGGTTTTGAATTTGGCGTTTTCCTGGCTCAGGATGTTGGAGAGGCCGAAGTCGATGATTTTCAGGTCGTTGGCCGCGTTCAAGAGAATGTTCTCCAGTTTAAGATCTCTGTGGCACACGCGACGCAAATGGCAGTAGCTCACTGCAGAAATGAGCTATCGGAAGAACTTACAGGTCTCCTGCTCAGTCAGCTTTCCGCGCTTCACCACGTAGTCGAATAACTCACCGTTTTCGACAAACTACGTCACCAAAAAGATATGATGCGGCGTGTCCAACACCTCAAGCAGCTTAACTATGTTGGAGTGATTTAGCATCTTCAAAACCTATATTTCACGCACCACCCTGTTGAAGTCCTCCTCACGCGAAATTTTGGCCTTCTCTAAGATTTTTATCGCGACCTTCTCACCGGTTAACACGTGCGTAGCTAATTTAACATCACCAAATGTGCCCTTTCCAAGCTACTTGTCAATGACGTAGTTAGATACACGTTTTACTCGCAGTTCGCCGGACATTGTGTGTGTGGAGTGGTAATTTAACTCAATTTACGCAATAATTTGCATTTATACCGTTGCTAATTCATCATTATTTCATCGATTTTTAAAAAAGAGGATAACGTTAAATCTTTTATTACTGCTGCAATTTTACACTAAAAATGCCGTTTAGAACCATAATGTGTCGCTTTTAAGCATATATAGTTATTTCACTAAATTTTATTAAATGATTAATCTTTGTCCACCCAACAGAAATAACAAAATATTTGTATGTTTAGACTTGTAGCTCATGCGTATAGTGTTAGATATAGCGTATAAATCATATTTATTATTACTTTCTAACAATATACGCGGCTGCTAAGAAGTTTTAAGATTATACTGATCAGTAAAGAGATTATTAAATTTTAAGGCTTAGCCTATTAATATTTTTAAATTTACTCAATCTAACCATTAATTTAAGCAACATATTTTTCATTTTGTAACTTTTAATAGGAAAGTAACTAGTTTGCAGACGATTAGCAAATTTGTTATTTTCAACTTTGAAGTGAAAGTAGAATACAGATATAATTGTACGTTAAACTAGCGTTATGAGAAGAATATTGGGACATGAAAGCAACTGAACATGTAGCAGAAACGTGTTCTGAGGTGTTCAGTAACAATTTTGTGCAATATTTGATAATTTCCAATCATTATATGATTGTAAGAAAACACTAAGCCAAGAAGAATCAATCAATAAGGATCGTGTCTTATCCTTTAAAAACGTTTTAGGTAAATAAACCAGCGGATTTCTATATCTGATACCAAACTGGCGGCTCCGCGATCTTAGACCGATTTGTGATTTATCAAGAACGCGGAATTAAAAGCAATTTCATGTAACACTAAATTTGGAAAGCGCTGCAAAATGAGCGTGTGATTTTCAGAATATTATGGAGTTCCACTCCCCTTCTTGTAACTCAACATGGGAAAGGAAAAGAAGCACATCAACCTCGTCGTTATCGGTCACGTCGATAACGGTAAGTCTACCCTCACTGGTCACTTGATCTACAAGTGCGGTGGTATCGATCAACGTACCCTCGAAGATTATGAAAAGAAGGCCAACGAAATCGGTAAGGGCTCCTTCAAGTATGCCTGGGTTCTCGATCAACTCAAGGACGAACGTGAACGTGGTATCACAATCAACATCGCCCTCTGGAAGTTCGAAACCAAGAAGTTCATCGTCACCATCATCGACGCCCCAGGTCACAGAGACTTCATCAAGAACATGATCACTGGTACCTCCCAAGCTGACGTCGCCATCCTCGTCGTCGCCGCCGGTCAAGGTGAATTCGAAGCCGGTATCTCCAGCGAAGGTCAAACTCGTGAACACGCCACTCTCGCCAACACCCTTGGTATCAAGACCATGATTGTTGCCGTCAACAAGATGGACGACCCACAAGTCAACTACTCTGAAGCTCGTTACACTGAAATCAAGACTGAAATGCAAAAGACTTTCAAGCAAATCGGTTTCAAGTACTGGGAAGAGTTCGACTTTGTCCCACTCTCCGGTTGGACTGGTGATAACATCATGGAAGCCTCTCCAAAGACTCCATGGTACAAGGGCAAGTGCCTCATCGAATGCATCGATGGTCTCAAGGCTCCAAAGCGTCCAAACGACAAGCCACTCCGTCTCCCAATCCAAGACGTCTACAAGATCAACGGTGTCGGTACCGTCCCAGCTGGTCGTGTCGAATCTGGTGAACTCATCCCAGGTATGATGGTCGTCTTCGCCCCAGCCGGCGAAAAGACTGAAGTTAAGTCTGTCGAAATGCACCACGAACAACTCGCCAAGGCCGGACCAGGTGATAACGTTGGTTTCAACATCAAGGGTCTCTCCGCCAAGGACATCAAGAAGGGTTACGTCGTCGGTGACGTCAACAACGACGCTCCAAAGGGCTGCGAATACTTCAAGGCTAACGTCATCATCATGAACCACCCCAAGAAGATCAACCCAGGCTACACCCCAGTCCTCGATTGCCACACTTCTCACCTTGCCTGCAAGTTCGACAAGTTCCTCGCCAAGCTCAACTCCAGAACTTTCAAGGTTGAAATCGAAAACCCAACCGAAGCCGTCCGTGGTGAATGCGTCCTCATGCAAATCGTCCCAACCAAGCCACTCTGCGTTGAGTCCTTCGAACAATACCCAGCTCTCGGTCGTTTCGCCGTTCGTGATATGAAGCGTACTGTCGCCGTCGGTGTCGTCACTGAAGTTCTTAAGAAGGATAAGTGAAATGTTACTTATGATTTAGTTGTATTTATTAATTATCATATAAGCTCCACATCTAACTGAAAAGAGTTTGTTGATTTTATTTCAAGAACTTTGAGCAATTGATAAATCAATAACATTCTTTAAATAGAGTAGTTCCATAGTTTGGTATATTACTAGCTCTCTATGAATTAGCTCACTCCAGCTCGTCGAAGTCTTTTATTTGGATCTTCGTTCTGATCTTTCTGGGGTGCTTGCAATACTGCAGAAAAAGGTCTCTCACGATCTCCACGACAGAAATCGCTGCCACGCACACAACTAGCGTAATGATCTGGGATCTGAAGAATCCAGACATGTCCAGATCCACCACTTTTTGAAGAAACGAGTAATCTACTGTCGTTCCGTCCTTCTGGTTGATCAATAAAACCGTGCGCTGGCTGTTTTGAATCAGCCCAAGTTGGGATTCTGAGATCACGGCATTATGGCTCACGAAAGTGGTGGACTTGTTCAGAGTGCACTCGAACGCCATGATCTGCGTCAGAGACTGGTTTTTGGACACCAGCACCATGTTATAAGATTGGTTTTGGTTGATGGCGCAGGTGGTAGACTGTTCATTGATATCCAGATCCAACTATATTTGTTTGTGGTCATGTTTTAAATCGAATCCGTTGTAACAGCCTTCGTATACTTTTGTCACGGTTTCTGTTACCATGTGGATTATGCTGCCTTGCTTCTTCATGCTGGTTACAGTACTCGCACTTTCAATTTTGTTTAAGTTTTTAAACACATAGTTCATATCAGTTGTACAACCACTATTTGAGCAAATAAATGCCTAGGTCTAACTTGCTTAGTAATTTTACAAATCAATACTTTCGAAAAAATATGTCTACCCGCCTAAATTAATTTTTAATTTGATGTGGTAATAATCAATATCATCTGATAGGACTTGTTAAGCGTAACTATTTCCAATATCAGAAGGGGTCCCGGTTAGCTGCATTATATTCTGATTTATTCTCAAACTTAATTGAGAGTAACCAGGAGGCAGGCCGTCAATAATAACTTTATTAGATGTTGCGGCTAATATATTTACAGTGTTAGATTATTAAATCGTAACCCAAATCTTTGTGTCAATATAATTATTTTAATCAAATAAAGTATACGCATCTAAGTTGGTGTGTGTGAATACAATGAAGTTGCCACTAATATCACATTGTACTGAAGATCCCGGTATATAGACTAACTCTACATTATTTTCTTTAAATCGTGTTAAAGAACTACTATTTAAGATAAGGTAATTGAAATATGCTCGGTAGGTAAAATACTTGGATTTGAGGGAAACTGATATAGTAGTTTAACATTCATATATAAAAAAGATTTTTTATGTTTGGATTTTATACCACCTCCAATATTCGCCAAATTACCAAAATTTTATAATTTGAACATGGTTCGAGATATAAATATAAGTTGTTGGGATATTAATGACCTTAGACCAGAACATCTATGATTTTAATTTCAGTCATTTATTATTGCTATTAGCGTAAATAAAAAATTTTACATCAAAATACTACCTATTACATTCAATCCTAAGTAACAAGAAAATATCTGGTCGATGGGCCTAATGTGAAATAATGTCTGACACAATTTGAATAAGTATGTGAGTTTTCGTCAAAATAGTTAAGTATGCCTGAGCTGGACTCAATTTACGGGTAACTTCAAATGTTGTATTTCACTATGTAGGTACTCCAAATATAACTGTAGTTGGACTTGAAGAAACATGTTTTACTCAATTATATTTCGTGTTGTCATTTGGAATGTCAAAATTTAACGAAACTATAAGTTAAATGAGCCAACTTAGCTCCTCTAATACAAGAGTAATCTACTTTATTCTTTTAAATACTATAGCACAGACGATGCTAGTATTGATTATTTCCTTCTCATATAAATCCATTTTTTCACAAAAGTCAAGATAAATAATATCAGATGCCAAAATTATAGTGTTAAATAATAACGTACTATGCAATTACTTTAATAACATTATGTGTTTGTTTGAGTTCATAAACTGGTTTATCTATATAATCAAATATAGAATTTATTCAATTTATATGAAGTGGGAAATACTTAAAAGAATTTTATTATAATATTATGTATTATTTAACTTCAAACTAGTTAAAATATAATTTTAGTCTTATTATTTGTTTATTTGCCTCAGATATTTAGTTTTTGATTTTATGTTACAAAAGTCTATGATGAAATTGAAATATAATTTTACTATTGATTATTGTCGTTCGTATTGACCAAATTAATTTATTAGTAGATTGTAACAAATCAATATTATAATTTAATATCAAAATTGCCAATTTTCTAATCACAACAAAATATCAATAAAATGCAGTTCTTTAACTGCTTTTGAAGTTATAACACAAGTCACTATTAATATGCTGCAATAGAGCTAACAGGTCTCAATACACTGCATTTACAATTATTCATTAATATACAAAAAATGAATAGAACATACATTATCATTCGAGGTAGAAGTAACCGTAAAGTATATTTATATATGATAACGTAACTAAAATATTATTAAAATATATTTGCGTTTCTTATATAGATAATCAAATTATTTTAAACACAACGAACTATATTATTTTGAAGAATTAATCCATTAAATAAATTTAATCAAGGTAATGCCATAATAATAAATTTCGTAATCATTATGCTCTGCGTTACATTTTTACTTATAAATATGGAATAGAATATTGTTGATGTGGAGGTAATATCTAAACTTGCTTAGCACATACAACCTCTCGTATTATCTCTTTAAGTGAGGTTCTTAGAGATTTCTCTAAAAGTTATATTAATTTTAATTTTATAGTCATCGTTCTATAATCATAAAAGCTTGCCAAAAGTGGGTTTTGGGATTCAGTTGCCACTTCACTAAATGAAGAAATCGTCAAAGTTTGTAACATACAATTATTCAATGCGCTTATTATCAAGCGCCCTAATCTTTCAACCAATACATTATAAGTTGAACGTATCAAAATCTAAAATATTACCAAATATAATACTCTAATTAAGATACTTTCAAGTTACCCACAAATTTTGAATGCTATGAAATAATCTTCATGTTGAATATTACGGTTTCCAACCAATAAATACTTTCACACTAGGTTTTTATGTACAACTACCCCTAAATTTTGCAACTTCGGAATTACCCAAAAGTTATTGAGTTCAATGTAGAAGTTGAAGCATATTTTAACATGGTGTTATTATTTGAGTTCTAATTTATGAAATGCTTTGGAGGCACACGAATATTAGATACAAAATTTTCAATCACATGCAGCAACTTCATTAAACTAGCTGTTCCCAGCTTTCTTAATTAACTTAATAATAAATTGTATTTGTATAACTTAGTTTTAGCTTCATGTTATTCTAGATTTTAACACTAACAAATTATTAAATTTTAGTAACTTATAAAGTAGATGTACATGAACATAATAATATCGGAATCTAAATAGTATTATTATTTGTTTACTATTACTTTGAGAGAATTTCGATTCCCAAAGCAACCATTTTCAAGTCAAAAACTGTAAAAAATGGTTTTTAAGTGAAAATTTACAAATAATACTGAATTAATAACTGGTAAAATGTTACTAAATAATAAGAAGATTCATAATATTTTTAAGTACAATTAAGTTTAAAAAGTAGCAATTATTTGATAATTTTTTTAACATGCCAAGCTTTCAAAGGAGCTGGAAGGTTTAAGGAGTTAGTATGAAGAATTCGAATTCTATTAAGTAGTGGTAACTAAGTGATGCAAGGTCGTTGATGTGCGACTTCTTTCAGTTAGTTTGCCGTAAGTATTGAATTATTACCCAGTTGTGTTTTACGTCAAAACAGTATTAGTTATTGAAAAGCCCAATTAAATTCAATTAATTATTAAGTGAAGAAAAGAGAACCGGGTTCAATTTAAACTAAAGAAGCACGAATTGCTGGAATCGTTAAATATCAGGGGTTCATCAGTTGACAAATGTAAAGAATTTTAATAAGGAATAGATAGTCAAACTCATTCAAAGACATTGCCAATAAAATGTTATTATTGACAGCAGTGTAAATTATAATTATTTCGCTCACTGTGAGCAAATGATGATCTAAACCTAGGAGCAGTGAAGTGTAAATATAAAATATTGATTTTATTCACAGTTATAAAAACTCATAAGCTCGCGTTTCCCCCTCATAAAAAGCTTCTAGCTCGCACAAAAATTTGTTTATAAAAAGCCTTTTTGTTAAAGAGTTATCGAATACATCTATTTACATTTAATACAATATATAATTAACACAGAATACTAATTTAAGTATTTAGAGAAATGTGCTTCAAAATATGATTTCGAATAGCCCATGATAGATATTAAATATAATTTGTGTCAATGTATAATTATCTTTCTTTTTAAATTTAAAATCAAAGTCGAAGTTACCCGTAAGTTTCCGATAATGATAAATGTGTCATATTACAAATTCGTAAAATGTAATAATTTATGCTATTTTAATAACTTGGACCGGAGATAACTTCCATAATTTATAACATTATATATGAAGTAGTCGTACTCAAACTAATCAAAATAGAAAATGAAATCACTCTAAATGATGTAAGCCTCAGAAAGTAAAGCAAAAAGCAAATTTCTTGGAGTGAAAACATAAATGCTGAAATTAAAAACTTTAAACAAAATTTCACTTGTTACTAGATGCGTATTACAAATTTATAGCAAATCAGTTCCAACTCTTCTAAAAGCATGACCGAGCATATTTGGTATTTGTTATTATTTAATAACTGCATACAATAATCTTGTAACTCTATAGATAGTTTCATTTATGTTTTAGAAACTATTAGCTTTACTTCTTTGATGCAATTCTCAAGATTCAGTTGCTCTCTGATGACGACTCCGACCGCAACGGGAGCTTTGAGCCCGTACGACTCGATGACCGCGCTGGCTGTTTTGGACTCGAAGAAGACTTTATCGATGCACGCTTGATTCGAGCAACTCACACAAAGCTCGGTTGTGGAAGAGTAGTTGAAATCCGAGAAATACCCAGTCGGTGTGTAGAAGCCGCTTAGGTTGTCCAGCTCGACGGTGACCTTCACGCCCTTTGGGAGCTTCTTGCAGCTGCTGTTTCCGGCCGAGATGAGCTGCACGCAGATCTGCGCCTGGTCTTCCTTCAAAACGACTCTGCTCAGCTCCGAGTAGCAGCCCTCCAGTTCTGTTTGGGCGTCTATTTCGGTTGTAATTCCATTATAAATATTAGCTAGTAAATACATCATAATAGTGAAGTGGGTTGATTGTAATATAAAACAAAATCAACCTAATAATCCTAATATTGACATTACAAATAACATAATTTCAAATCGTATCGTATCATTATTTCTATTGTAATAATTTAGTATTAAAAACAATATTTTATAATTAGAATCTAATTATTAGATGTATTGTATTATCTAAACAATTCAACATATTTGTCTATAATTTTCAATATATTCTTATATTAAAGTTGAATATCATGTAATAAATAACAGATTCAACTGTATTTCGATTGTGTTATATTGTGTTATCTGTAAGGAACTAAGTTTGAATTAGTTGTTTGTATTTCACAATACTCTAGTGTGAGTAATGTGTGCAAGCTTTAAATTGAACTATAATATTAACATGTGTAATAAATAATGTCTATATTAAGGCAATATTGATCAATATTAGGACAAAGTTAGGTTAGAGAGACAGCCAAGCTATCAAAAAAGTAGGGTCATCAGGCTTTGAGTGTGGGAGCAAGGTGAAGTCAAAGGCAACGCTGGATCAGACAGCCTGTAACCTTCGAAAAAGATAGACTTGGAAGCAGGTGAGATTAAAATAATTGATAATGAATTTCACTTTTGTTGGTCTTGTCCCATTTTGTAAATTTCTTCCATGACGAATCCTACGTCTCCTTCGAAGCTGGTTAGGAGCATTTTAACAGTTTCTTCTTATACGTCCAATCCCAAGTCCATTATTATCTTCAGTTCTCTATCATATTTGAATTGTCCTTCAACTTCCGACCTCAGTGTATTTTGAATGCTCATTCCATCGTTTTCATCGAGTGCCATTTAACACGCTTTTTGGTATTGCATTTAAAATCCGCTCAACATCTAATTTTCTTCTTCGTTTTGGAGCATTTGTAATCTGATTTTCTCTTTTTATTCGTTAAATTCTTTCAATTTTTCAGCATCGTTTACCAATTCGCATACTTGTATAGCGGCTTTCTTGTCATTAACGAATTACTTGAATTTTGGGTCGATTTCGCCAAGTTTTTTCAGTATTTTAGAGTTTCTGATTGTTTCAAGAATAAACTTTTCGTCAAAATATACATTCAAATTTTCGAACTCCTTGAGAGGGTTTTAAACTATTTTTGGCTATTTTGGTAAAAGAATTGACTATATTTTAGCGTTCGCGAGCACTTATTAGTTTTATTATAAGGTTGCACGCTTATCAACGGAGATATATAGTTGGGAGCTTGTATTTAAGTTCAAATCTGAAAAATTCTGCTCTAAAGAGAGAATCGCGGTCTGGTAAAGTAAACGTATGTACTTGGGATCAATATTTTTGTCACGAGCCACCTCATTAATAACATCTTTAACAGTAGAATCACGACGAATAGTAACCGGAGTTGTAGAACGAGAGCGGATGTCCTGCAAATTAATTTGCATTTTTATTAAAATTGATGTGAAATATGAAATTAAAATTAAAGAAGGTTTCATTCATTCTCCTATGTATTTAAGTATGTAACTTCAAAACACAAAAAATAGTGATGCACCAGAACCTCGAGTATCTGTTCTCGATGCACACTTAAATGCGCTCTGATTTGTAACTGGTGGGGTACCTGTAAGCAAGTGAGGGTATCAATTATTATATTTAATGATTCTAGAATTTGAAATAAAGATATTAAGATTTATGAATTAATTTAACAAAAATAGTAGTATACGAATAATGCATTTCATTTTAATATTTTAAATAGTAGTCACGGCAGTTTATCACAGTTTAGCGATTTTGCTATTTTCAACTTTGAAGTGAAAGTGAATGCAGACAGAATTTCAAGTTACACCTGCGTGCACGAGAAGAAAATGATAAAGCAAATGAACTGATAAACTGGAGTTTCGTGTTCTGAGGCGTTCTGCTTCAGTTTCATTGCATATTTGACCTCAGCCATTACACGAAGATAAACAAACGGCCAAAAGAAGCATCAATCGCTAAGGATCATGCCTTATCCTAGAAAACGTCTTTGGTATAATAATCACGCGGGTTTCTACATCTGACACCAAATCACAGCTCCTATTAACAGCGCTTAGCCTATTAAGATTTTGAATTTACTCAATCTAACCATTAATTTAAGCAACATATTTTTCATTTTGTAACTTTTAATGGTAAAGTAACTAGTTTGCAGACGATTAGCAAATTTGTTATTTTCAACTTTGAAGTGAAAGTAGAATACAGATATGATTGTACCTTAAACTAGCGTTATGAGAAGAATATTGGGACATGAAAGCAACTGAACATGTAGCAGAAACGTGTTCTGAGGTGTTCAGTAACAATTTTGTGTAATATTTGATTATTTCCAATCATTATATGATTATAAGAAAACACTAAGCCAAGAAGAATCAATCAATAAGGATCGTGTCTTATCCTTTAAAAACGTTTTTGGTAGATAAACCAGCGAGTTTCTATATCTGATACCAAACTGGCGGCTCCGCGATCTTAGACCGATTTGTGATTTATCAAGAACGCGGAATTAAAAGCAATTTCATGTAACACTAAATTTGGAAAGCGCTGCAAAATGAGCGTGTGATTTTCAGAATATTATGGAGTTCCACTCCCCTTCTTGTAACTCAACATGGGAAAGGAAAAGAAGCACATCAACCTCGTCGTTATCGGTCACGTCGATAACGGTAAGTCTACCCTCACTGGTCACTTGATCTACAAGTGCGGTGGTATCGATCAACGTACCCTCGAAGATTATGAAAAGAAGGCCAACGAAATCGGTAAGGGCTCCTTCAAGTATGCCTGGGTTCTCGATCAACTCAAGGACGAACGTGAACGTGGTATCACAATCAACATCGCCCTCTGGAAGTTCGAAACCAAGAAGTTCATCGTCACCATCATCGACGCCCCAGGTCACAGAGACTTCATCAAGAACATGATCACTGGTACCTCCCAAGCTGACGTCGCCATCCTCGTCGTCGCCGCCGGTCAAGGTGAATTCGAAGCCGGTATCTCCAGCGAAGGTCAAACTCGTGAACACGCCACTCTCGCCAACACCCTTGGTATCAAGACCATGATTGTTGCCGTCAACAAAATGGACGACCCACAAGTCAACTACTCTGAAGCTCGTTACACTGAAATCAAGACTGAAATGCAAAAGACTTTCAAGCAAATCGGTTTCAAGTACTGGGAAGAGTTCGACTTTGTCCCACTCTCCGGTTGGACTGGTGATAACATCATGGAAGCCTCTCCAAAGACTCCATGGTACAAGGGCAAGTGCCTCATCGAATGCATCGATGGTCTCAAGGCTCCAAAGCGTCCAAACGACAAGCCACTCCGTCTCCCAATCCAAGACGTCTACAAGATCAACGGTGTCGGTACCGTCCCAGCTGGTCGTGTCGAATCTGGTGAACTCATCCCAGGTATGATGGTCGTCTTCGCCCCAGCCGGCGAAAAGACTGAAGTTAAGTCTGTCGAAATGCACCACGAACAACTCGCCAAGGCCGGACCAGGTGATAACGTTGGTTTCAACATCAAGGGTCTCTCCGCCAAGGACATCAAGAAGGGTTACGTCGTCGGTGACGTCAACAATGACGCTCCAAAGGGCTGCGAATACTTCAAGGCTAACGTCATCATCATGAACCACCCCAAGAAGATCAACCCAGGCTACACCCCAGTCCTCGATTGCCACACTTCTCACCTTGCCTGCAAGTTCGACAAGTTCCTCGCCAAGCTCAACTCCAGAACTTTCAAGGTTGAAATCGAAAACCCAACCGAAGCCGTCCGTGGTGAATGCGTCCTCATGCAAATCGTCCCAACCAAGCCACTCTGCGTTGAGTCCTTCGAACAATACCCAGCTCTCGGTCGTTTCGCCGTTCGTGATATGAAGCGTACTGTCGCCGTCGGTGTCGTCACTGAAGTTCTTAAGAAGGATAAGTGAAATGTTACTTATGATTTAGTTGTATTTATTAATTATCATATAAGCTCCACATCTAACTGAAAAGAGTTTGTTGATTTTATTTCAAGAACTTTGAGCAATTGATAAATCTATAACATTCTTTAAATAGAGTAGTTCCATAGTTTGGTATATTACTAGATCTCTATGAATTAGCTCACTCCAGCTCGTCGAAGTCTTTTATTTGGATTTTCGTTCTGGTCTTTCTGGGGTGCTTGCAATACTGCAGAAAAAGGTCTCTCGCGATCTCCACGACAGAAATCGCTGCCACGCACACGACTAGCGTAATGATCTGGGATCTGAAGAATCCAGACATGTCCAGATCCACCACTTTTTGAAGAAACGAGTAATCTGTACCGTACTGGCATATTAATTGTGCAGCCAATATTTGCGCAAATGAATGCCTAGGTCTAGTCTAATTTGTTAGCGATTCTATTAGCTCTTATAACTCTGCATTACTCTTTTTTCTATCTGCAAAAGTTAATTTTTAATTAAATATTTTGAATAATAATATAAATATGAATGACATTATATGCTGATTAAACTTCATTCCAACTCGTCAATGTCTATGATTTGGATTTTCTTAACCTTACTTTTGTTGGAGTTTTTGCAAAACATCAAAATAATATCTTTTGATATTGCTGCAATCGCGATAACTGCCACAGAAACAACTAAAGTAATTATTTGGGAGTTGATAAATCCCTGCACATCCCCATTTATGACTTTTAAAAGAAACGAGTAGTCTACAATTGCTCCATCAAGCTGATTGATCAGCAGCACAGTGCTTTCACTATTTTTTATCATTGAAGTTTGTGCTTTTGTGAGTACTGATTCGACAGTTATAATATCTGTAGACTTGTTCAAAATGTAATCAAATGACATAATCTGGACAAAAGACTGGTTTTTAGATGCTAGCGTCAGCGAGTAAGTTCGATTTATGTCGATGGCGCAAGTGGTAGATTGTTCATTGATATCAAGCTCAAACTATATTTGTTTATGATCATTTTTCAAAACAAATCCACTGTAACATCCTTCATAAACCTATGTTACGGTTTCTGTTACCATGTGAATAATACTACCTTATTTTTTCATGCTGGTCAAAGTGCTAGCACTTATAATATTTTTTAGATTCTTGAATACATATTGTAAGTCAGCTGCGCAACTATCATTTGAACATGCAAATGTCTAGGTCTAATTCGGTTAATAATTTTACAAATCATTACTCTCGAAAAAATAGGTATGTTCACTGAATATAATTTTCAATTTGATGTGGTAAGAATCAATATTTTCTGCTACGAATTATTGTGCATAATTCTTTCCAACAGCAGAAGGGGTCCCGGTGAGCTGCATTACATTCTGATTTATTCTCAAACTTAATTAATAGTAACCCGGAGGCAGGCCGTCGATATAAATGTTGTCGGATGCGGCGACTAGAACATTCACGGTGTTAGACTGCTGAATCGTGATCCACGTCTTTGTGTCTATGTAGTTGTTTTAATCAAACAGATAATACGCCTGTGGATTCCTGTTCGTAAACACAATGAAGTTGCCGATTATATCGCATTGCAGCGCAGAACCAGGTGTGTAAACTAATTAAATATTTCTTTCCTTAAACCGCGTCAAAGAACTGCTGTTTAAGACTTGAAAATTGTTGTTATTTAGCGCCTGCATGCAATAGTCGTGCAACTCAACAGATGTTTGACTTTGCGTTTTGTACACTATTAGCTTTACTTCTTTGATGCAATTCTCAAGATTCAGTTGCTCTCTGATGACCACTCCGACCGCAACAGGAGCCTTGAGCCCGTACGACTCGATGACCGCACTTGCTGTTTTGGACTCGAAGAAGACTTTATCGATGCACGCTTGATTCGAGCAACTCACACAAAGCTCGGTCGTAGAAGAGTAGTTGAAATCCGCGAAGTAACCAGTTGGCGTGTAGAAGCCGCTGAGGTTGTCCAGCTCGACGGTGACCTTCACGCCCTTTGGGAGCTTCTTGCAGCTGCTGTTTCCGGCCGAGATGAGCTGCACGCAGATCTGCGCCTGGTCTTCCTTCAAAACGACTCTGCTCAGCTCCGAGTAGCAGCCCTCCAGTTCAGTTTGGGCGTCTATTTCGCTGGTAATTCCGTTGAACATAAATATTGTGAAGTAGATCATTACTATTGCGAAGTGGAAGAGATTATCTCTTGGACATGAAATTGATATTGAATTTATAATTTTGATAATTTAAATGAAAGTAATATCTTTGAAATACATGTAATATCTACACTACAGTTAATCTTCACAACTAATTTTATATATTATTAAAACATCAATAATTTATTAAATAGACCAATAAATACATAATTATAGATAGTTATATTATTAAACAAATAAAGAAATTAATAATTTGTATTTTATATTGTGTATTTTAAATTGTGTTATGGTTCGGTTAATGTTCAGATTATCATTACACTACATTGTTATGATATTGATTTAAATGAGGATTTCTTTGCTTTTTCACTGTGTACATGTACCATAAACGAGAATACATATCATTCAGAAATAATAAATAATTAAGTAAGACAAGTTTTGGCTTTCTCGTATCGTGTTTTCAAATTATAAACTAATTTTTTGTAATATTACCGATTTTATTTAATATAATTTTAGGAAACACAAACCCATTCACATTTCCTGCTCCTTGGTGTATTGTCCATCAACCAGATTTTCGCCTTCTTCTCCATCCTTTTGCCCAAGTATTTCCGCTTCAATTTTTTTGACCGATTTTCCCTTCGTTTCTGGCATGGTGAATATCAAAACTATCCCGCATAGCAGTGATGCGACGAAATATATAACGTACGCCGCCCAAACGATGCTCTTGAAGAACGGGAAGGTGAGTATTACGATTATGTTGGTCGCCCACATAACGCTGTACCCGAGTGAGTTCAACTACTAAGTGAATTAACGGGGGAATATCTCGCCCAGAACCACCATCGTCATCGTTCCTGGCCCGAACTCGAACCCAAAGAGGAACACAATCGACCCGGCCAAAATCATCATTTGATTGTTCAAAACGTTCCCGATTATGAGAATTACTTGGCCCAGGTTCATGAGGAACCAACCAGAAAGGAGGATCGTTTTCCTCTTTAGTTTCGGAATCAGTGGAATGGAGGGGAGGCAACCGAGTGCGTTTACTCCACCAGCTATTAACGAGCCGTAAACGGATGACAGTGGTGAGTTGAAGAGATTCTAAAATATGGATGTAGCGTACATCATGACCACGTTAATACCGCTGATTTGGGCGCCAAGGGAGAATAAAACAGCTGTAATCTTTGACTTGAGCAGTTTTGGTGAGTTAAAAGGCAAAGTGAGAGTATTTTCCTGTAAATTTGTTGTACTCTCTTCATAAACCTCGGTTTTCACATCCTTGATCGAAAAACATACAATGGAGCACAAAAAGTTGATAACAGAATCGTATATAAACGTGATCCAGAACTTATCAGGATCGTCTTTAATTATCAAGCCAGTTAATGAATTGATGAATATACCCAAGCACAAAAAGAACTAATATGACGAGGATGTTACATTCCTCTGAGCCGGAGTGGACAAATCAAAAAGCCAGCCAGGAATCAACGTCATTATCGTCATAATAGCTGCACCAGACAATATTCGCATCACCACTAAATAACCCCAGTGAACCGGAATTATCATAAGTAAATTGCACGCTAACGCAATTAGAGATGCTATTCCGCCAATATTTCTTTTGGAGAACTTTTTCGCAAACGAAGACGCGAAAATAGAGCCAAACATAAATCCAATAATTATTGAAACTGTAACCAAAGAATCTACTATTGGCGTTATTGTGAATTTTACATAAGACTTTTGCTGGTATAAGGCTAGTATCTAGCTATTCATACTAGATAATGCACCGCCATAGTTATTAGCTACTAGGAAACTTAACGACACTATTTTTATAAATGAATTCATGATTGTGGAGTGGTCGGAATATATAAGTTATAATATTATATAAACCATTGAATATTATACAATTATAATTGGATGTTTTAAACTTATGATAATTTGTACCAATTTAGTCCTACAATACAGAAACTACTGAAAACTGTTTTAAACTATTATATTTAATAATAATTTATATAAATTAATTATTGTGATTTTAATATCGTGTATACAAATATCGTATATAAGACATCACACCAACTTTACTAACTAACGTATATATCGTATATATATTCTATAATTATTCCCCGCTCTAAACTTAGAAGCACTACTCGTTGCCGCTGATACGCTAGTCCCAAGATTCATACCAGCCATCCAAATGATAGTTACAAAGATAACTTCTGAGATCAACAATGTTAGTTCGGCACTTGAACTAACTTAGGCTGTCTGAGGAAGCTATTCAGAGTGACAATCCTAAAGGATGAGGTATGATGTTGAGATTAGTTTGAGGTTATATAATTATATAAAAGAAACTCAATTAATAAGAAACTCAATTGCGTCTATGTATTAGCTGATTCCCTACATTAAATGTATTTATTTTAAATATTGAGAATACATAGATACAACTCGTAATATTAAATGTACTTATTATAATTAATTTCATTTTTGATTGTTAATTTTCAAATAAGTCATTTTATTTTCTTATTTGAAGAGTAGTTAGTAAGTTAGGTCAGTGTTCTAAATTTGGATTAGACTAGAAGATGAGGTATGATATTGAGATTAGTTTGAGGTTGCATTATTGATTAAACTTAGTTATTGTACAACTAAGTTTTGATTTGTGGATTGTCCTGATCCCCACAGCCTTAGAACTGATGATAAGGCTAAGTGAGATTTCATTAGTAATTTTTAAATATCAAAATTACTTATACTATTTTTCACTTTTTAGATAACAACAAAATAAGTTTATCCAACTTACTTTCAATCCGATCTAATTAGCTAATATGAAGACTAAAGTCATGTTCTTCATTATCATCACTAAAAGCGCTTAAGTCCATTAATGTATTATACTTTCTTTTGAGACTTAATTTTTCATCAATCTTTTGCAACACTTCTTTTGTGCTTTCTTCGTCATCAAGATCGTCACTTACACTACTTCTAGACATAGGACATAATGATTAACTTCGAAGACGAACAAACTCTGGAGTTTCAACAGAAGATATTGAAGGTGAAAGAATAACTGATACAGATGATAATTCATGTTCATATTATTTTTACTAAAGTAGTTTCAAATCCAAATAGAAAGATATTGCACTAAAATTCTTAAATAGTTTAAACATAGATTCCTGAATTTCCCAATCATACCCAAGCCGTAAATAAGCCGAGCAATCAAATTATTTGGTGTCTTTAATATCTTTAATAGCTCTATGTTATTTTCCGTGGAGTAAATCAACTACTATTCCTGTTCCCGTTAAAATAAGCATTGATTTGAAGAAAGTTACGTCATATAACCCTTCATATTTTTTAACTACTTCAAATTAAGCACTGATTTCCAGACATGTTTTCCCTGAATTGGTTAGGATGAAACAGCGTTCAAAATAACTCATAGCTTAATTAAATGGCTATAAAAATGATAATTTTTTGGTTAACACAAACCTTCCATCTTTGAAAGTATACAAATCATTTCCGTATCGGCTAATGTAGTGAAGTTATTTGTTGCAAACAAATAATTATTGAGTATGTAATTCTGGAGCTTCGCATATCAATTAAACCTTCATTTAGTCGAATTTATATAGTCCATAGTTCCAGCATCCATAATATATGTTTTGAAACTTAACACATGATGTTGTTTGTGGTAATTCGCATTTTGACCCGATTACGCATGGGCATCTGTTGATAATTGACAGGTTTTAGTCGAATTCGTAGCTTTCGAATGCAGAGTGAGCAAAATATCGGTTTAGTTGTCTGTGGTAGTATTAGAATATTTGTTTCATATTATTCTGAGAAATGGTGTGGGGTCGTAATTTACATTTATTAAATTAT
This sequence comes from Hexamita inflata, assembly GCA_963988835.1. NCBI lineage: Eukaryota > Fornicata > Diplomonadida > Hexamitidae > Hexamita > Hexamita inflata. The sequence continues at coordinate 199,140 of CAXDID010001211.1, forward strand.
ATTTAATCTTATTTGTGTCATTATTCATTGTTTTTATAATTTTGGTAGGGTTTGGAAGGTAGTAGAATGTGGTGTTTAAGCAAGTCTTTAAAATTTAAAGTATATATTTCATATAATTATTAAACATTTGGTTAGAGAGGGAAGGTGATATTAGGGGAAATGATGATAATTATAGACATGTATATAAATAATTATTGAATAAAATGACTCACTTAACTGTAACCTTATCATTAGTACTAAAACTCCATCCAATCATTCTATCTTCATCTCATAAATCAGGACAATCCACAAATCAAAACTTAGTTGTACAATAACTAAGTTTTATCAATAACGCAACCTCAAACTAGGGGTTAAACTTTCAATCAAAATGCTATTTGTACCAATTTAGTCCACCAGCGTAAGTTAAGATGGATGAAAACAGTTTTAAACTACTATATTTGATAATAACTTTTACAAATTATGATAATGATTATAATTCACTTAAATATCGTATATACATCAAGAACTTTTGTCCCAAGTTTTCTTTAGCTATAGTACAAGTAGTATAATAATGAGACACACATTTCATAAAACAAATGTATTGATATATTATCACATCTTTCTAACTATACCAAACTATAAAATAGAGTATAATCAACAAATAAACTTTCGGTTTGCAAAATAAGAGACTAAATATGATCATTAACAAATTTCTTAAATGATATTTCCTCTTATGGAACTTTGTAGATGGTTTCATTATAATTCCAATGAATATTAAAATGACTCTCTTGACTACGAAAAGCTCGCCAAACAATGCTAAAGTTCAATTTAATTATTACATCTTCATATAATAATTAGTATTTATTTTATAATTAAACTTCTTCATTCCAACTCGTCCATGTTAACGATTTTATTTACCTATTTGATTTATTTACTTTTGCTGTGGTTTTTGCAACATGTCAGAATAACGTCTCTTGTTATTGTTATGATGGCGATAACTACAACAGACACAACTAGAATAATTATCTGGGAGTTGATGAATTCCTACATCTCCACATTCACAACTTTGTGAAGAAACGAGAAGTCTGTAATTGTTCCATTGAGCTGATTGATTAACAGCACAGTGCTTTCGTTGTGTTCTATCATTGTGAGTTAGTCTTTTGTGAGTACAGACTCAACTCTAATATAATCTGTAGACTTATTCAAAATGTACTCGAAGGTCATGATCTAGATATAAGACTGGTTTTTGGAAGTTAGCGTCAGCGAGTAAGTTTGATTAGTTGTGATGGCACAAGTTGTAGATTGTTTATATTTCTTTCTTTAAACCGCGTCAAAGAACTGCTGTTTAAGACTTGGAAGTGGTTGTTGTTTAGCGCCTGCATGCAATAATCGTGCAACTCAACAGATGTTTGACTTTGCGTTTTGTACACTATTAGCTTTACTTCTTTGATGCAATTCTCAAGATTCAGTTGCTCTCTGATGACGACCCCGACCGCAACAGGAGCCTTGAGCCCGTACGACTCGATAACTGCACTGGCTGTTTTAGACTCGAAGAAGACTTTGTCGATGCAAGCTTGATTCAAGCAACTCACACAAAGCTCGGTCGTAGAAGAGTAGTTGAAATCCGCGAAGTAACCAGTTGGCGTGTAGAAGCCGCTGAGGTTGTCCAGCTCGACGGTGACCTTCACGCCCTTCGGAAGCTTCTTGCAGCTGCTGTTTCCGGCCGAGATGAGCTACACGCAAATCTGCGCCTGGTCTTCCTTCAAAACGACTCTGCTCAGCTCTGAGTAGCAGCCCTCCAGTTCTGTTTGGGCGTCTATTTCGCTGGTAATTCCGTTGAACATAAATATTGTGAAGTAGATCATTACTATTGCGAAGTGGAAAAGATTATCACTGCGACACGAAATTATATAATTAACTAATAGTTTTGACAATTTGATTATCATATATATTTATTAATAATCGTATCCACACTTACAGATAATCTTCGCAATTAATGTATATTTATATTAATGTTATAAAACATCAATGTAATACTAAATGGACAATATATTAACATTATTACAGTTAATGATATTATTAAACAAATGAAAAATATTTTATTACGTGTGTTATTGGATATTAGTGTGTTATACTCGGTTTGGTTGATGTTCAGAATATTTAAATAATCACATTTCATTTGGATTTTGGTTAAATGTCAACTGAATAATTGAGTTACTATATAATATAACAATTTATAAATTTTTAGAACTATAGAAAACAAAAACCCACAAATTAACCTGACCACCGGTTTTTAAATGTTAATAAAGTTCCAAAGAATAATTTTTTAAACTTGGTGGATATCAGTGTTATTATAATTTCGATAATTTTCTCTGTTAAATATAATTTTAGGAAACACAAACCCATTCACATTTCCTGCTCCTTGGTGTATTGTCCATCAACCAGATTTTCGCCTTCTTCTCCATCCTTTTGCCCAAGTATTTCCGCTTCAATTTTTTTGACCGATTTTCCCTTCGTTTCTGGCATGGTGAATATCAAAACTATCCCGCATAGAAGTGATGCGACGAAATATATAACGTACGCCGCCCAAACGATGCTCTTGAAGAACGGAAAGGTAAGTATTACGATTATGTTGGTCGCCCACATCACGCTGTACCCAAGTGAGTTCAACTACTAAGTGAATTAACGGGGGAATATCTCGCCCAGAACCACCACCGTCATCGTTCCCGGTCCGAACTCGAACCCAAAGAGGAACACAATCGACCCGGCCAAAATCATCATTTGATTGTTCAAAACGTTCCCGATTATGAGAATTACTTGGCCCAGGTTCATGAGGAACCAACCAGAAAGGAGGATCGTTTTCCTCTTTAGTTTCGGAATCAGTGGAATGGAGGGGAGGCAACCGAGTGCGTTTACTCCACCAGCTATTAACGAGCCGTAAACGGATGATAGGGGAGAGTTGAAGAGATTCTAAAATATGGATGTAGCGTACATCATGACCACGTTAATACCGCTGATTTGGGCGCCAAGGGAGAATAAAACAGCTGTAATCTTTGACTTGAGCAGTTTTGGTGAGTTAAAAGGCAAAGTGAGAGTATTTTCCTGTAAATTTGTTGTACTCTCTTCATAAACCTCGGTTTTCACATCCTTGATCGAAAAACATACAATGGAGCACAAAAAGTTGATAACAGAATCGTATATAAACGTGATCCAGAACTTATCAGGATCGTCTTTAATTATCAAGCCAGTTAATGAATTGATGAATATACCCAAGCACAAAAAGAACTAATATGACGAGGATGTTACATTCCTCTGAGCCGGAGTGGACAAATCAAAAAGCCAGCCAGGAATCAACGTCATTATCGTCATAATAGCTGCACCAGACAATATTCGCATCACCACTAAATAACCCCAGTGAACCGGAATTATCATAAGTAAATTGCACGCTAACGCAATTAGAGATGCTATTCCGCCAATATTTCTTTTGGAGAACTTTTTCGCAAACGAAGACGCGAAAATAGAGCCAAACATAAATCCAATAATTATTGAAACTGTAACCAAAGAATCTACTATTGGCGTTATTGTGAATTTTACATAAGACTTTTGCTGGTATAAGGCTAGTATCTAGCTATTCATACTAGATAATGCACCGCCATAGTTATTAGCTACTAGGAAACTTAACGACACTATTTTTGTGAATGAATTCATGATTGTGGAGTGGTTTAAATACATAATGATAATAACCAAATCAAATAGAAATATTATTCAAAAAAGTCTTAAAACAAACTATAATATACTACATATATATATGTATATACGATATCTTTCCAATAACATACCAAACAATAACGAAACCTATGATAAAAACATCTGGTGTTTTCAAAATAATAGTCACAAAAGTATAGTATGTACAACGTGGTAGGCAAAAGTAATTTTTCCATAATAATTGTATTATTTGTCGATTTTATTTTAATATTTTATGCCTATATATGTACGTGATAAATATATATTTCAACTCCTAAAAAATTACGTTTGCCAAAAATATAAAATTTTGCGATTTTTCCTTATTTCAACATATTTCCTTGACTGCAAGCAAGGTGTGGTTACAGTATTTTACAGTGTTATTCTTAGGGTTTAAATGTGATTATTTTTATAACTTACGATAATTCAGGTTACAAATATATTTTCCTAAACCTCATATTCTTAAAATATAAAAGTATTTGTAGTTGCCAGTTCAATAGCAGTTTGCTATCTACTATTACATATACCGACTAAATTTTATGTAGTAAGAATAGTGATTAAAGTCAAGACTTTTAAAACAGCATGTATGATTAGTATTTGTTAAAATATATGTCATTACGAAGTGAGTGTTTTAATGAGTTCAACTGTATTTTATATGTTACAGAGCTTGTATATAAAGTTAATTTTATTGCGCTTGATTATAGTTAGTATAATTTGCAAACATTATATTTCATATATTAAATTGTATTTACAGTTTAAACACAAATACAGAATATTCTAGGACATTTCACTCCTCAACGAAATATTAACTGATAGATTATAATTAATAATTAATAAAAGGACATAATAGTAATGATTAATAGTATACTGTATCATTCATAATTCAAAAACTTTCATTTAGTAAGTTTATGAGATTAGTTTTGTTGTGATTTATATTTTTCGTTGATTTCTTTAGGCTACTTAATATATTGAGCAGTGCTATCTGAAATTATCTCTGTGTGTGAAGCACTGTATATAATTCTGCTCAATTTACCAGCTCTTTCATTATTATATCATATAACTATCTCTTTAATTAACCAGAAATCATGTATTTAATCATAAGCTTGTAAATCAGCTTCATTTCTATTCATACATTAAAAAATAACATCAGACAAATCTTGAATTTCGATATCAATCAATAAATATTAATGGTTAATCGTATTATTTAATAATTGTAAACTTCAGAGTATACACCAAATCAATGTACACCAAACTTATAATATTATAAATGTTTATCATACACCCAAATATCATACACCCATGCCCTGATGCTATTAATTACTAAAATATAGTAGTTCTAATCAAATGTGAAGCTAAATTTCTTGAATATGTTTAAATATAAGACATATATTCGCAGGATAACCATAAACTAAAACTCATGCGATAAAATGATGTGTTTCTGAGATAGTGATACATTTTCTCCGCATCCCACGTTATGTACACTATGTGTTTGGAGTGTATTCATAAAAATTATTTAAATTTCAGAATTATTACAAATATTAATATAATATTATTAAAAATGTAATATTTCATGTATTTCAACATATATTCAAATATGAATCAAATTTTATACATAAAATAAGAAGTAGACATCGTCTGCGGATTCCTTCATATAGATGAAACAGGCATTACTAAATACTACTACCATTAAATTATCTACCTGTATTACTTTAAACTGAAATGATTATAAACATAAGTTTAAATTCCACTTTTTCTACAAATTTTTATCAACACCAGTTTTTAAACGCCGTGTGAGATTATTGCTGTATGGAAGATTTATAAGCCATATCGCATTAATATAAGCTTTCAATAAAATTCTATGCATCATTTCTATCAACATAACTGATTTAGCTTTCATCATTTTGGGAATGAAAATTGTTTATGGTCATAACAAAATATTATGTTGTTGACATATACAGATATATAAATCTCTTTTGAATTTACATGACTTACTCTTCTTCGATAAATAAAATCATATTTTAGTATATTTTGGTGATTATTATAATTTGATTATTATAATTTGATCCACAAGAGCTAAATGAAGTATATAAGTGTTTGTTAGTATTAGTTATATATAGAACTATATACTATAGCAACTTGAGATTTAAAGTCAATTGTAAGAATTTTCAAGAATTTAATTCTAAAGTAGACCTCCAAGGCTCAGCCGTTTACAAGCTTTCCTCATTTGGAAAGTTTTCTTTAAAATAAAGTTTTCGACGTAAATAATGGTTTTCCCACACCAAGATTTAGAATATTACTCCAAATTGCCTACCTTTCTAACCAACACGTGTCTTAAATAGTTTGTGGTGTAAAAGGGTATATAAGGTTCTGAGTAATATCATGTTGAATCGTGTCTTATTGGTCATAAAGTTGCTTTCGTATTTTTGATATGCAATTTCTTAACGAGTTTAGAGGAGTGTTATATTGATTTCCTTTAGTGGAAACTTATATTTCAAGCTTAATATATGAAATATTAACTTTTAATATAATTTTCGTTCCACATCTTCAAAGAAATCAATTTTTTATAATACTTATATTGGATATTAATATGTGATCCATCGTATTTTGAGTATCTCATTTTTAGGTTAATATAACTTTATACGCTAATTGAATAACTTTAAGATAAAAATAGAATTGAAAAATCTAAATATATGGTTTATTTACAACATAAATTGAGAAAGTTGAAATTAAGTTAATGATTCATGTTTATAGGTCTCTTAATTTTAGGGATACGCTGACTTGGTAAAGCTTTGTGAAGTATAGCAAAGAGTTTAATTAGCTCCATAAAGTGAGTAAGCTAGATTTAGATATGCTTCTTAAGTGCTATTATTCACTTATTATGGGAAACTGATAGTTATTTAAAAGTTGCAATGCAAACATATATATTTTTGATGCTAATTCTGAATATTAGATTTTTGCGCTCAAATCCACCCGTTTTCCTTGCGCCAGAACTCACATTCTCAATGGGAAGTGGGCATATTGCAATTTTTCATTTCGTGGTGTGGAATAGAATCTAAACGGAATAAATCAATTCCAAGTCTTGGGCGAAATAAAACTTTTAAATCAAAAATCCTTGTAAATAAAGAAAACTTTCCTGATGAGGAAAGCCTGAAAACGCCTGAACCTTGGAGCTCTAGTATTGAAATAATATCTAATACTAATTTCATTAATATTGATTAAATACTAAATGTATATCATAATATAATAATCATAGACCGTAAATGTATTGATGATGATCAAATCATATATATTTTTTATGTACTGAATATTTAAAAATTCCAGCGTATGAAATTCAATAACATGTATTAAAGAAGATACTAAATATGACCATTAATTACACAATATAAAATGACTCACTTATCATTCCTTCTTCATATCATCGGCCATAGCCGTTGCTTGGATCCAGGAACACCCAAACCCAACCCTCCTATCACATTTCATGATAATCCGCAAATTCTCACTTAGTTACACATACCGTTACCATCCGTTACCTCAAACTAATCTCAATATCATACCTCATCTTCTTGGATTGTCACACTGAATAGCCTAAGACAACCTAAGTTAGTTCGGCGCTTAAACTAACATTATTGATTATTGATATCAATATGGTGGTTTGCTTACATATGGTGAAAGATCTACTATAAAAATATATTCACTTATTTATGACTGTTTTTAGATATATAAGACTAATTTTGTTTAAGCTTCTGGAATATTAGTTGGAACTTCACAATATTTTCAAAGTAATATAACAATATTCAAAATGTGCTTTTAATAATAATTAAGTAGTTCATCTTAATAATTTTCTAAATTTGGTTTAATTGGATATAGTGAAGGTAACGTCTCAATATAATAATCATCAGTTACGTTTATTGTTTAAGCTCTTCAGTTATACGCTTTTGGAATAATTGGTTAAACATAATTGGGAATAGGGTGCATACTAGAAGTTATGAATACAACTATAACTGTTAATACTATAATTTACAGCAACACTTCCTAAGGATAAGTTGCCGCTATTGTTGGGCGCAACAGGTTTGTAGAAACATCTTATATTTAACATGTAGTAATTAATAATAGTAATATTAGTTCTGCTAATGATACAGGTGGTATCATTAGGTCGTCGTACGGATTTTATAATTACGCTAAATATGGTATTTACATGTTTTAAGATGTATCTGTTTAAAATACTAATATTTCAGCGGATAACATAAGTGCTGGAGGATTTCTAGGATATTCTACATGTCACAATATTTATGTTTCTAATTCTAACATATAATCATTAAATGTTTAAAGCAACACATAGTATAGTTTAATTTTTGCTCCATATTCAGCATGTTCAACATATATAGATACTTCATTTTCAACTGGAGAAAATTATATTAATGGGATTTTATAACAAAATTGTGATAACTGGATAAATAGCTTAAGTAGCACTGGTTGCTGATGAGTGATTTCTAAATATATTCATATTTATATATTCTTATATTATATTCAATCTTCACCTCATATATTCCAAATGAAGCTGCTGGAAGGTGAATTTGAATTTATGTAACATAATGCAACAAGTTATTTAATATTCAATATATTCTATTTATTTTACATCATTCAGTTCTCGGCAGCTTATCTACGAGTTCAGTTTATTTTGTCAATCTTAAAGTTGAATAGTTTAATTGAAATATATTTATAGAAATATGAGAAAAAGCTGGTTAATTTAGGAATCCGATGAGTATTATAAATATTAATTGTTAGAGTCTTACAGTTTTATCCCAGTTGATAAATTTGCAAGTGAGAGCAAACACTTTCACGAAACGAGTTTGGACTTCGAGGAAAACAGCGGTGCGCAGAAAAACAGCCAGTGAAAGATTACTGAAAAGAGTCGGACGTACGATCGAAACCCGCTTGTCTGTTTTCTGAGATTCTATTTTTAGAAACCTCCTCACAAGTACTATGCCGTTTTCCAGATTTCGTGAAAGTAAATATGTTTGTAAAATGAAAGAACGCGTGCAGTTTCGCCGCCTGCGCAGTTTTATTTTATTAAACGTAGTATACATTATAGTATATAAAAGAGCGAAATCCATGTATGGCCGTATTCCAGAAACCAGCGTAAACCCAACATTCGCTCAGATTATTGACCGGCAGCTCCATACCACGTGCAGTAGACTCGTTCCGACTTACATTCTAAAACCAAAAGTAAAACATGCACGTTGACTGTTTAAATGGGCCAGACACGTTCTATTTCAAATCAATGTAAACCTGTCATCTATGCTGCATTGTTGATTTATGTGGATGTCAAGCCTGCTGGACATGACCGTTGGACACTTCACTGGTGGGTAGAATAGTTTAGAATTTAGTCCTTCTCTTCGAATGTGACGTTGTTAGCTAGACATTGTTGTAAAACTTTCTTGGCGATACTACATAGTGATCGTCGAGACAGTCTAATCCGGGTCTGATCGGAAACAGCACTGGCCGAAAATGTGTTTTGAGCGCAGATAAACTTTTTCAAAATCATTCAGTTTTATCCCAGTTGATAAATTTGCAAGTGAGAGCAAACACTTTCACGAAACGAGTTTGGACTTCGAGGAAAACAGCGGTGCGCAGAAAAACAGCCGGTGAAAGATTACTGAAAAGAGTCGGACGTACGATCGAAACCCGCTTGTCTGTTTTCTGAGATTCTATTTTTAGAAACCTCCTCACAAGTACTATGCCGTTTTCCAGATTTCGTGAAAGTAAATATGTTTGTAAAATGAAAGAACGCGTGCAGTTTCGCCGCCTGCGCAGTTTTATTTTATTAAACGTAGTATACATTATAGTATATAAAAGAGCGAAATCCATGTATGGCCGTATTCCAGAAACCAGCGTAAACCCAACATTCGCTCAGATTATTGACCGGCAGCTCCATACCACGTGCAGTAGACTCGTTCCGACTTACATTCTAAAACCAAAAGTAAAACATGCACGTTGACTGCTTAAATGGGCCAGACACGTTCTATTTCAAATCAATGTAAACCTGTCATCTATGCTGCATTGTTGATTTATGTGGATGTCAAGCCTGCTGGACATGACCGTTGGACACTTCACTGGTGGGTAGAATAGTTTAGAATTTAGTCCTTCTCTTCGAATGTGACGTTGTTAGCTAGACATTGTTGTAAAACTTTCTTGGCGATACCACATAGTGATCGTCGAGACAGTCTAATCCGGGTCTGATCGGAAACAGCACTGGCCGAAAATGTGTTTTGAGCGCAGATAAACTTTTTCAAAATCATTCAGTTTTATCCCAGTTGATAAATTTGCAAGTGAGAGCAAACACTTTCACGAAACGAGCTTGGGACTCCCTGAGGAAACAGCGGTGCGCAGAAAACAGCCGGTGAAAGATTGAATGAAAAGAGTCGACGTACGATCGAAACCCGCTTTGTCTGTTTTCGAGATTCATTTGTGAAACTCTCTCACAAGTACTATGCCGTTTTCAGATTTCGTGAAAGATGTTGTAAAATGAAAGAACGCGCAGTTTCGCTGCCTGCGCAGTTTTATTTATTAAAACGTAGTATACATTATAGTATATAAAAAGAGCGAACCATGTATGGCCGTATTCCAGAAACCAGCTGTAAACCCAATTATCTTCGCTCTGTGATTATTGACCATAGGCCTTGATACCACGTGGTGCAGTAGGACTCTGTTCCTGACTCTTTACATTCTAAAAACCAAAAGTAAAACATGTAATGTTGACTGTTTAAATGGGCCAGACACGTTCTATTTCAAATCAATGTAAACCTGTCATCTATGCTGTATTGTTGATTTATGTGGATGTCGCTCAAGGACCATGACCGTTGGACACTTCACTGGTGGGTAGAATAGTTTAGAATTTAGTCCTTCTCTTCGAATGTGACGTTGTTAGCTAGACATTGTTGTAAAACTTTCTTGGCGATACCACATAGTGATCGTCGAGACAGTCTAATCCGGGTCTGATCGGAAACAGCACTGGCCGAAAATGTGTTTTGAGCGCAGATAAACTTTTTCAAAATCATTCAGTTTTATCCCAGTTGATAAATTTGCAAGTGAGAGCAAACACTTTCACGAAACGAGTTTGGACTTCGAGGAAAACAGCGGTGCGCAGAAAAACAGCCGGTGAAAGATTACTGAAAAGAGTCGGACGTACGATCGAAACCCGCTTGTCTGTTTTCTGAGATTCTATTTTTAGAAACCTCCTCACAAGTACTATGCCGTTTTCCAGATTTCGTGAAAGTAAATATGTTTGTAAAATGAAAGAACGCGTGCAGTTTCGCCGCCTGCGCAGTTTTATTTTATTAAACGTAGTATACATTATAGTATATAAAAGAGCGAAATCCATGTATGGCCGTATTCCAGAAACCAGCGTAAACCCAACATTCGCTCAGATTATTGACCGGCAGCTCCATACCACGTGCAGTAGACTCGTTCCGACTTACATTCTAAAACCAAAAGTAAAACATGCACGTTGACTGCTTAAATGGGCCAGACACGTTCTATTTCAAATCAATGTAAACCTGTCATCTATGCTGCATTGTTGATTTATGTGGATGTCAAGCCTGCTGGACATGACCGTTGGACACTTCACTGGTGGGTAGAATAGTTTATTATTACTAGTCTATTATTACCACTTAATCTAGTGAATTTTTGAATCAAAACTTCACTATTTTGCACTATTTTTGATAATTTCATGAAAAATCTAAATGAAATTACGATGTGTAGATGATACTAAGATGATGAAATAATATGTTCACTTTTAATTAACCTGTGTTTAAAAAATGCTTGATTTTTGTAGACGTTCCCATCATGGAATGAACAAATCATAAATATAATAGAATATCCGTTCACCTCGAACCGGGTTGGTCACCATCCTGCTTATACTATCTATCGATAATATGAAAACCATACGCTGAATATAGGTTTATTTAATGGGCTCTAAACTATCTAATTAATCATTTATAACAAGTTAACAAGTCAATAATTCATTATTTATTATTCTTCAAACAGAAACATGACCCTTTACGAAATTATAAACTTTATTCAAGTTTAAACACGTTTCGTGAAAGTGTTTGCTAAAAACGACGTATTTATTCATTTTCTCTTGTATATAATTTCAAACAAGTAAAATCCTTTTGAATTCATTCTCTGTGTCGTTCCGATTGGTCAGAATTATTTGGTCTTTAATTCCATACTCTTTCATAGTGCATCATCTCAAACTTATTAAAAATTAATTATTTCCCAAAAATTTCCAAAACCAATGGATTTTAGCTAAAGCCGGGACAAACCTGGAAAACTCAGCTCCATAACAGCCTTAATTTGAAACATGTTGTATCTATCAAATATGAACCCTATGCTTTCTTCTATACTAATAGTATTCAAACAATTAAATGTAAATAGTAACATTCTGTGCAAAAATAGTATTCTTGTAAACAACAACCAACAATTGTATTGCCAAAAATCCAACTCCATGAACAATGTTAAAGTGCAAAACAACATCTACATGACGCAGAAGTAAAAGAATATACAGCTTTTTATTTAAAATAACATCACTTAACAGTCAGTTATAGACGTCCGTGTAAATGATATGGAAGTGAACACATTCGCGCTCTTTGGATTGAATACCTTCAGTTAAACTGTTAGAGACTCAATCGTTAGCATCACCATCGACTTCCAAGTTGTGGTCGGCGCTCTCATTTGTCTCACATGTGACATTGAGGTTTTCAATTCAACACTCTTATTCGTTGGGTCTGGGATGTAAATATCTGGAGTAATAATATAAGCTTTAGATAGTTTCAGACTTCAACAAACTTTTGTTCAGTTTAGACTATCCAGCTTAAACTCGTCTGGTCTGGTGAACTTGCTCATATAATCACTTTCAAACTTCTTCATCGTGGACTGCAAGCTAGCCGGTAGCAATTTGTAGGATGGACCTAACAACGGATATATTGCCTCGCATGTGGAAGCAAACTAAACACTTAATATCAGCACATTTAAAGTATGCGTTGATGCTACTCCTCGTTTTGGAAATACCAGCACTGTTATTGACATTATAGGTGGCGACTCAGTAGAGTGCGAAATATGTGGCGGCCTTAAAGTGGTGTACGGAATCTGCCTAGAGGATTTACAACATGGTTAATTAGTAAACGGCGCTCTATAGTGTGTTGATCCATTCGAGTTCGTTGATAACCGATGTGTTTGTGCATATGGATATTTACTTAACGGATCCGCATGCGTGAACATCTTGAATGCCATTCAAAATATGTCGAGCAATATAGATAGCCAACAGCTTTAATAAATCGAAGATGAAATTTCAGAGCTTGCTAATTAAATTAATGCTTTGAATTTAAGTATTCACAATAGTTCCAACACGTTCAACACCTCTCAGATTGAGTAATATATTCTTGGAAACTACACTAATGGAGACCTGCACCTTCAGCAAAATACAACAGTGCTAGACTGGAGGATTTTCAACAATATCTCATATGTTAATGGAAATATGAGTACTTTAAATAACAATATAACAGAGTTTAAGCAAACTATAAAAACATTAAACGAAATAATATAACAACAGAATGAAGTGATAATAGAATTCAACTGTTCTAAAATACCAGGATACCAGATGATTAACGGGACATGCACACAGGTTAATTGCACTATTTCTGGTTAATAAGTAATTCAAGGAAGATGTCGTTGCACCGATGTGAATTCGTATGTTTCTGGAACATCTTGCGTCTGTCCTTTCGGATCCACGTTGTTTTCCGGAGTATGTATCTGCGATAACACGCATGCATATATTTCGGGTACTTCATGTGTATGTCCAACATATTCTTCTCCAATCGGAAACGTCTGCACTTGTCCAGCTAATTCTCAAATTGTTGGGACCAAGTGTGCATGCAATCAAATTCAGGGCCAGACAATGTTGAACACAGCCACTCCATCGTGTAGTTGTCCAGCAAATTCAGTTCCAGATAATGGAGTCTGTGTTTGCAACGTAATCGCTGGTCAGACATTGTCTAATGGAGCCTGCAGGTGTCCTATTGGTAAGTATGTGGTAAACACCTCTTGTGTTACAATAGATATTATCGACTACAACGATAGCTCTGTGTAATGCAGCCAACCGATATATATTTAAACATTCGATATTATTGCGATAACTAAATCCGTAAGTGCTAATAATTTTACTAATGGGTACGTTTTCAGTACTACTGTCAATATATCCAATGCATTCATAAATATTAACGATTATATTTATGGAGCAAGTACTTTACCATTATTCTAAAATCAATCAAACTTCCAGAATATAAAAATATAGCTTGGTGATTAGATTGTTTCCGGTGGTTAACTACTAACTAATAACAGATATATTATTATAAGTTAAATGAAGATAATATCTAAAGATGGAACGATTATAACGGCTAATTTAGGATAGTTTAATATATTAACCTAATAGGCAGACCATAGTAATATTACTAATTTTTTATTAAATCTATCATTTGCGATGTCTTTAGGCAGTATATCATTAATTAATACAACAAATAACGTTGTACTAAATATTACAAATTATTAAATATTAGGGAATTATCAAAGTTAAGGATGTGTTTCCTTAACATCTCAATATTTAGTATATGCAACAATTCGATTAAATAATATAAATTTCCAACCAACTATGTATATTGTCGGTAAGTAATCATCGTTTTTCATAAGTGTGGCATATTATTCATAAGCATATTTTAACAATATTACAATTGTTGTAGGTAATGAAAACAATCCATTAATTGCAAATTATGTACAATCGACCAGTAGTAATCATTATTAATATGGGGGTTTATTATTTAATTGTAGCAGATCTAATATAAGCATCAACTCAATAATTTACGATTGTTTTTAAATTTATCAAACAAGTTATGTATCCTATTCTGGATTGTTGGTAGGTTCTTCGTAATTTGTTGAAAGTAATATTACCATATTTAAAATGTGTTTATAATAATAATTAAGTAGCACAACGTTGCAATTCAAATACTTTGGTTTGATAGGAAATAATGAAGGTAATGTTTCCATTTAATAGTCTTCTGTGACTTTTATCATCCAAGCCCTTAATTTAAACGGTTTTGGACTCATAGGATACTTGTATAGTACACCTATTTCATCAGAAATACTCAATCTAACTACAACAATAAATACGTTAATAATTAGCAATAATTCATTTGGTTAAATAGGTGGGATAATTGGTTTAAGTTGTATTGTTAACACATTATTTGTTTAACATGTTATTATTAATAATAGTAATATAAGTTCAGGAAATTATACTGGCGGAGTCATAGGAAATGCAAATGGATGGTATAATTATGCTAAGATTGCTATTTACTACTTTTAAAATGTATCAGTCCAAAATTCTATAATATCATCAAGTAATATAAGTACAGGAGGAATTGTTGGTTCATTATATAATGTAAACATGCATATGTCTCATTCATAAATATTTAATGTTATTATTTAAAGTAACATATCATATGGATTAGTATTTGGAATAGTATAATACTACTAGTCAGGTAGATTAGAAATTGACACATCATATTCAGCAGGTGATAACTATATAAATGGTGTTTAATAAATAAATTGTAATAATTGGTTAAGTTCCATGACTATCACTGGTTGTTGAGTGACATTTTAATAATATTCATAATAATAATAATAATGGCCATTGGCTATTCCATCAACAATTTCACTTATCTAACTGATAAACCTAATAAAAAGTGACTGGTCCTGCTTGGGTTATTTTGTATGATTGATTGTGTACGCCTTAAAATGAAGTGAGTATAACATCATAATATTGCATCTGGTATATATGATAGAATGCTCAATAATATCTGGTTTTAGAATGTAAGTCGGAATGAGTCTACTGCACGTGGTATGGAGCTGCCGGTCAATAATCTGAGCGAATGTTGGGTTTACGCTGGTTTCTGGAATACGACCATACATGGATTTCGCTCTTTTATGTACTATAATGTATACTACGTTTAATAAAATAAAACTGCGCAGGCGGCGAAACTGCACGCGTTCTTTCATTTTACAAACATATTTACTTTCACGAAATCTGGAAAACGGCATAGTACTTGTGAGGAGGTTTCTAAAAATAGAATCTCAGAAAACAGACAAGCGGGTTTCGATCGTACGTCCGACTCTTTTCAGTAATCTTTCACCGGCTGTTTTTCTGCGCACCGCTGTTTTCCTCGAAGTCCAAACTCGTTTCGTGAAAGTGTTTGCTCTCACTTGCAAATTTATCAACTGGGATAAAACTGAATGATTTTGAAAAAGTTTATCTGCGCTCAAAACACATTTTCGGCCAGTGCTGTTTCCGATCAGACCCGGATTAGACTGTCTCGACGATCACTATGTAGTATCGCCAAGAAAGTTTTACAACAATGTCTAGCTAACAACGTCACATTCGAAGAGAAGGACTAAATTCTAAACTATTCTACCCACCAGTGAAGTGTCCAACGGTCATGTCCAGCAGGCTTGACATCCACATAAATCAACAATGCAGCATAGATGACAGGTTTACATTGATTTGAAATAGAACGTGTCTGGCCCATTTAAGCAGTCAACGTGCATGTTTTACTTTTGGTTTTAGAATGTAAGTCGGAACGAGTCTACTGCACGTGGTATGGAGCTGCCGGTCAATAATCTGAGCGAATGTTGGGTTTACGCTGGTTTCTGGAATACAGCCATACATGGATTTCGCTCTTTTATGTACTATAATGTATACTACGTTTAATAAAATAAAACTGCGCAGGCGGCGAAACTGCACGCGTTCTTTCATTTTACAAACATATTTACTTTCACGAAATCTGGAAAACGGCATAGTACTTGTGAGGAGGTTTCTAAAAATAGAATCTCAGAAAACAGACAAGCGGGTTTCGATCGTACGTCCGACTCTTTTCAGTAATCTTTCACCGGCTGTTTTTCTGCGCACCGCTGTTTTCCTCGAAGTCCAAACTCGTTTCGTGAAAGTGTTTGCTCTCACTTGCAAATTTATCAACTGGGATAAAACTGAATGATTTTGAAAAAGTTTATCTGCGCTCAAAACACATTTTCGGCCAGTGCTGTTTCCGATCAGACCCGGATTAGACTGTCTCGACGATCACTATGTGGTATCGCCAAGAAAGTTTTACAACAATGTCTAGCTAACAACGTCACATTCGAAGAGAAGGACTAAATTCTAAACTATTCTACCCACCAGTGAAGTGTCCAACGGTCATGTCCAGCAGGCTTGACATCCACATAAATCAACAATGCAGCATAGATGACAGGTTTACATTGATTTGAAATAGAACGTGTCTGGCCCATTTAAGCAGTCAACGTGCATGTTTTACTTTTGGTTTTAGAATGTAAGTCGGAATGAGTCTACTGCACGTGGTATGGAGCTGCCGGTCAATAATCTGAGCGAATGTTGGGTTTACGCTGGTTTCTGGAATACGGCCATACATGGATTTCGCTCTTTTATATACTATAATGTATACTACGTTTAATAAAATAAAACTGCGCAGGCGGCGAAACTGCACGCGTTCTTTCATTTTACAAACATATTTACTTTCACGAAATCTGGAAAACGGCATAGTACTTGTGAGGAGGTTTCTAAAAATAGAATCTCAGAAAACAGACAAGCGGGTTTCGATCGTACGTCCGACTCTTTTCAGTAATCTTTCACCGGCTGTTTTTCTGCGCACCGCTGTTTTCCTCGAAGTCCAAACTCGTTTCGTGAAAGTGTTTGCTCTCACTTGCAAATTTATCAACTGGGATAAAACTGAATGATTTTGAAAAAGTTTATCTGCGCTCAAAACACATTTTCGGCCAGTGCTGTTTCCGATCAGACCCGGATTAGACTGTCTCGACGATCACTATGTAGTATCGCCAAGAAAGTTTTACAACAATGTCTAGCTAACAACGTCACATTCGAAGAGAAGGACTAAATTCTAAACTATTCTACCCACCAGTGAAGTGTCCAACGGTCATGTCCAGCAGGCTTGACATCCACATAAATCAACAATGCAGCATAGATGACAGGTTTACATTGATTTGAAATAGAACGTGTCTGGCCCATTTAAGCAGTCAACGTGCATGTTTTACTTTTGGTTTTAGAATGTAAGTCGGAACGAGTCTACTGCACGTGGTATGGAGCTGCCGGTCAATAATCTGAGCGAATGTTGGGTTTACGCTGGTTTCTGGAATACGGCCATACATGGATTTCGCTCTTTTATATACTATAATGTATACTACGTTTAATAAAATAAAACTGCGCAGGCGGCGAAACTGCACGCGTTCTTTCATTTTACAAACATATTTACTTTCACGAAATCTGGAAAACGGCATAGTACTTGTGAGGAGGTTTCTAAAAATAGAATCTCAGAAAACAGACAAGCGGGTTTCGATCGTACGTCCGACTCTTTTCAGTAATCTTTCACTGGCTGTTTTTCTGCGCACCGCTGTTTTCCTCGAAGTCCAAACTCGTTTCGTGAAAGTGTTTGCTCTCACTTGCAAATTTATCAACTGGGATAAAACTGTAAGACTCTAACAATTAATATTTATAATACTCATCGGATTCCTAAATTAACCAGCTTTTTCTCATATTTCTATAAATATATTTCAATTAAACTATTCAACTTTAAGATTGACAAAATAAACTGAACTCGTAGATAAGCTGCCGAGAACTGAATGATGTAAAATAAATAGAATATATTGAATATTAAATAACTTGTTGCATTATGTTACATAAATTCAAATTCACCTTCCAGCAGCTTCATTTGGAATATATGAGGTGAAGATTGAATATAATATAAGAATATATAAATATGAATATATTTAGAAATCACTCATCAGCAACCAGTGCTACTTAAGCTATTTATCCAGTTATCACAATTTTGTTATAAAATCCCATTAATATAATTTTCTCCAGTTGAAAATGAAGTATCTATATATGTTGAACATGCTGAATATGGAGCAAAAATTAAACTATACTATGTGTTGCTTTAAACATTTAATGATTATATGTTAGAATTAGAAACATAAATATTGTGACATGTAGAATATCCTAGAAATCCTCCAGCACTTATGTTATCCGCTGAAATATTAGTATTTTAAACAGATACATCTTAAAACATGTAAATACCATATTTAGCGTAATTATAAAATCCGTACGACGACCCAATGATACCACCTGTATCATTAGCAGAACTAATATTACTATTATTAATTACTACATGTTAAATATAAGATGTTTCTACAAACCTGTTGCGCTCAACAATAGCGGCAACTTATCCTTAGGAAGTGTTGCTGTAAATTATAGTATTAACAGTTATAGTTGTATTCATAACTTCTAGTATGCACCCTATTCCCAATTATGTTTAACCAATTATTCCAAAAGCGTATAACTGAAGAGCTTAAACAATAAACGTAACTGATGATTATTATATTGAGACGTTACCTTCACTATATCCAATTAAACCAAATTTAGAAAATTATTAAGATGAACTACTTAATTATTATTAAAAGCACATTTTGAATATTGTTATATTACTTTGAAAATATTGTGAAGTTCCAACTAATATTCCAGAAGCTTAAACAAAATTAGTCTTATATATCTAAAAACAGTCATAAATAAGTGAATATATTTTTATAGTAGATCTTTCACCATATGTAAGCAAACCACCATATTGATAGAAGTATGAACTGTTTGATTGAACTTGATTTGCTAGTAATGGATTGTTTATATCTCCTATTATAACTGTTATATTGTTTAGAAATGTTGTGGAATACACTTGCATACTGAAGAATAATGATGACTGCTTGCCAGCAATAAAAGTGTTAGGTTTGAAGTTAACATTGTTTATTCTAAGCGCTACATAATATGCATAATATGAAATTAAAGATATACAACCGTAACTTTAATAGTCTCCCAAAATTTAATAGTTAGAAATATTAATTTGTCCACTTGTATAGTTAATAAGAGATATATTGCCCCATGACTGTAAAAATGATAGATTTATCAGCAAATTAGTAATGTTACTTGTTGATAATGAATTTACTATAATATTAAACTATCCTAAATTTGCTGTTAATGTTGTTCCATCTTTAGATATTATTTTCATTTAATTTATATATGCTTCCCCACTAGTCGTAAGAAGCTGACCACCAGATAACATTTCATTTCCTAATTATATTTTTATATTATTAAATATTATCCTATTGTAGAATAAAGGTAATGTAGCAGCACCATAAACATTATCTTCAATGTTTATAAACGAATTATTTAGTGTAATAACTGTGTTGAATACGTATCCGTTTGTAAAATTACTGGCACTCACAGTTTTTGTAATAGCAGAAATATCAAATGTAGAAATGTATATAGATTGACTACATGAAATTGAACTATCATTATAATCGATTATATCCATAGTTTCACATGAGGCGTTCACCACATACTTACCAATAGGACACCTGCAGGCTCCATTAGACAATGTCTGACCAGCGATTACGTTGCAAACACAGACTCCATTATCTGGAACTGAATTTGCTGGACAACTACACGATGGAGTGGCTGTGTTCAACATTGTCTGGCCCTGAATTTGATTGCATGCACACTTGGTCCCAACAATTTGAGAATTAGCTGGACAAGTGCAGACGTTTCCGATTGGAGAAGAATATGTTGGACATACACATGAAGTACCCGAAATATATGCATGCGTGTTATCGCAGATACATACTCCGGAAAACAACGTGGATCCGAAAGGACAGACGCAAGATGTTCCAGAAACATACGAATTCACATCGGTGCAACGACATCTTCCTTGAATTACTTATTAACCAGAAATAGTGCAATTAACCTGTGTGCATGTCCCGTTAATCATCTGGTATCCTGGTATTTTAGAACAGTTGAATTCTATTATCACTTCATTCTGTTGTTATATTATTTCGTTTAATGTTTTTATAGTTTGCTTAAACTCTGTTATATTGTTATTTAAAGTACTCATATTTCCATTAACATATGAGATATTGTTGAAAATCCTCCAGTCTAGCACTGTTGTATTTTGCTGAAGGTGCAGGTCTCCATTAGTGTAGTTTCCAAGAATATATTACTCAATCTGAGAGGTGTTGAACGTGTTGGAACTATTGTGAATACTTAAATTCAAAGCATTAATTTAATTAGCAAGCTCTGAAATTTCATCTTCGATTTATTAAAGCTGTTGGCTATCTATATTGCTCGACATATTTTGAATGGCATTCAAGATGTTCACGCATGCGGATCCGTTAAGTAAATATCCATATGCACAAACACATCGGTTATCAACGAACTCGAATGGATCAACACACTATAGAGCGCCGTTTACTAATTAACCATGTTGTAAATCCTCTAGGCAGATTCCGTACACCACTTTAAGGCCGCCACATATTTCGCACTCTACTGAGTCGCCACCTATAATGTCAATAACAGTGCTGGTATTTCCAAAACGAGGAGTAGCATCAACGCATACTTTAAATGTGCTGATATTAAGTGTTTAGTTTGCTTCCACATGCGAGGCAATATATCCGTTGTTAGGTCCATCCTACAAATTGCTACCGGCTAGCTTGCAGTCCACGATGAAGAAGTTTGAAAGTGATTATATGAGCAAGTTCACCAGACCAGACGAGTTTAAGCTGGATAGTCTAAACTGAACAAAAGTTTGTTGAAGTCTGAAACTATCTAAAGCTTATATTATTACTCCAGATATTTACATCCCAGACCCAACGAATAAGAGTGTTGAATTGAAAACCTCAATGTCACATGTGAGACAAATGAGAGCGCCGACCACAACTTGGAAGTCGATGGTGATGCTAACGATTGAGTCTCTAACAGTTTAACTGAAGGTATTCAATCCAAAGAGCGCGAATGTGTTCACTTCCATATCATTTACACGGACGTCTATAACTGACTGTTAAGTGATGTTATTTTAAATAAAAAGCTGTATATTCTTTTACTTCTGCGTCATGTAGATGTTGTTTTGCACTTTAACATTGTTCATGGAGTTGGATTTTTGGCAATACAATTGTTGGTTGTTGTTTACAAGAATACTATTTTTGCACAGAATGTTACTATTTACATTTAATTGTTTGAATACTATTAGTATAGAAGAAAGCATAGGGTTCATATTTGATAGATACAACATGTTTCAAATTAAGGCTGTTATGGAGCTGAGTTTTCCAGGTTTGTCCCGGCTTTAGCTAAAATCCATTGGTTTTGGAAATTTTTGGGAAATAATTAATTTTTAATAAGTTTGAGATGATGCACTATGAAAGAGTATGGAATTAAAGACCAAATAATTCTGACCAATCGGAACGACACAGAGAATGAATTCAAAAGGATTTTACTTGTTTGAAATTATATACAAGAGAAAATTATTGACTTGATTTGTGTATAATGAAGATAATGAGTATAATGAAAATATTTTTCATTTATTCTCTAGTACCAATTGCATATTCGTAAAATAGAATCTCAGACTAGCTGGTTTCAATCGTACGACCAATATTTAGTAAACTTAAGCGAAGTAACTATTCTCCACCTAAAAGTTTTGAGACATTACAAAAACAACTGCTAATTAATATTCACTGCCGAACTTTATTGTATGGGAAGGAGAAGCATTATAAGATTGAATTAATACATTTATATAACTTAAATAGTAATGAAGAATTAATATTTATACTTTTATCAATTTCACTCTGACTACAAATTCAACTTTATTTATTCTTGTTACATTGTTACAACTTTGAAATAGAAAAAGAAAAGTAATATCGTGTTGTTAAATTCTTCAGTTCATATGCTAATTATATTCAATCATATCTTTAATTTTTCAAAATTCAATAAACTAACATATTTAAAGTTGAATGAAACGACGCACGTAACAGCATAACCTAAAATTCTAAAATTATCTTCTATTTGTTTTCATTGATACTTATTATCAACATTTTACAGCTTACGTTAATATAACTATAAAAATATAATAATCAGAATAAATTTTGATTTTAATGTTCAATTATATTCAAAAAGTGGTTGTAAAGTGTTTAAATTCTAAATATGATCATCCTTCATAATAAATATAGTTATTATATATGTGGACCGGGTTTTTTAATGTACGTAATAAATAAGGAGGTGAACTAATATTAAAAAATATTAACATAGATCTATAGAGTATAATAAATTTTATTTTTTAATAATTTCTAACATTAATTTATATCACTTCTTTTGTTGACTATTTTCTTCAATTTTTTCAGAATTCACAATTTATCGTGAATTTCTGTCTTGTACTGTAAAGGTTTCAGTATATTTACCAACAACTATTCTATTTTCATTGGTAGTCCAAAACAATTATTTTATATTCTGTGTTAAATACTTGTTATAAACTAATTTTTTGATATTTTATCTTCTAATTTGTAAAGTTTTCCGAATTAGTATTAATAAATTTGTATACTATATAATATATTATTGAAATAATATATTAGCTTATATGATTTTACCACTTCATCGTAATTAAATCTTGTAAATTTAATGTTTCAATAAATATATCTTGTACCTGCAACGTCATAAGACTAAAAATTTATGAATATTATATTGAGTACTAATATATGTATTAACTTTCCTTGTATTGAATTTACTGAATTGGCTGTGTTGTTTCATGAAATAACAAATTAGTACAAAACAAGTAAGTTTACGTTGAGACTTACAAGTGAGCGCGTTATAATATGATTATTCAATATGTATCTAATAAATATATAAGTTGAATATGAACGGAGATAACTACCTCACTTCACTACTTTGTAAAAATGTATTATACTTTAGATCTTTTTTCAATATGTTTCAGAAAATAATTATAGATATTTATCATTGTTGAATAAGGTTATTTCTTTATAATCGTAGAATAATATCACCACAATATTCTCAAAGAGAGTATATCTATTACCAAGTCACAGACACCTCAAGTACCTAAAAACTAATAGACTAAAATACCGACAGTAGCGAATATAATCATACTTTAAAATATTTTTGAATTTACGTAAGAGATTTCAAAAATAATTTTGATACTCCAATGTGAGTTAAATTACTTGATCTAATATTCAGCAGTTTTGTTATTCAAATATCACTTCATTGATATTGTTCAAATCTAAATAGTGTTAACTTATCATTGGGATCATTGTATTTGTTGTAGTTATGATAGATTTAGTAAATATTCATTTTATTTTGATTTAATTAAAAACAATTGATGTTAATTTTAATGCTCAGCTCGATTCATCTTAATTTAAGCATATATGATAATGGAATGATTTATTAGTTTCCGTAGAAATAGAAAATGAATTCTAATTCTGGAGTGGACAATAAATAAAATATTACTTTTGAAGTGAAATTAATAGCGAATGTATATAAATAGTTTGAAAATTCAAATGGAAACAGGCGGTTATATGAACTCCATTATGAGAATATAGCATGATTCAAAAGAAATTACCCACATCATAGAATGAAAGAAACTGACTAATTTCAAAAATGCGCTTAAATTTACAAATTCACTTCATCTTTAAATGCAATTACGCAATTATCTTAATCTTGATTGAAGTTGAAAACGAAATTAGTTGTATTTCTTAATATAAATGCCCAAATTAACATATTCGCACTTAGATCCATAATATAATTTAAAATTAGTTTAAACAATTAAGTATTATGTGCATTTAATACAGAATTTCAGATGATAATGAAAGCTATTAAAATCAAATGCAGTTAGTTAGTATCTTAAGACTGAGTGTATAATAAATATATAATAGTTCAGATATTTCTCCACTATTGGTTTGAATTTTTCTACAGTTTACCATTTCCGATTTCTTTTTTAAGAATATTCAGTTGTCCCGTGGAGTCTTAGGTTTAGCTAGTAACAATGAATTAATTGTTGAAGAAAATACTAATTCCTCCAAAATGATCAACCGAATACAATGATAATAGCCGATTTTAACAAAACTTCAAATTTTACAAAGTGAGGAAATAACAATCCAGACACCTCAACTTATATTGGATGAATATTGATAAGTTATGAATATTTGAAATACAATCATATATGAAAATATTAATACCACTTCAGGTTGACTCTTGAACCCGGTCCACATATGTTATTATCTGTTAACTATAATAATTAACTATCTATTAATTTGTTTCTATACTACATAACCTCGAATTGAGACACCCAGCCCCTTTCACTTACAGACACCCGAAGTGCTCAGATACAGAAACCTTCGATTTTTTAAAGTAAAGGTGTCTATAACTGAACTACAAAAGGGGTTGTAAGTGAATTTAACATTGTAAATCTCTTTTTGTATTTACTAAGTTTTTTTGAGCTTTTGAACTTTGTATGACCATAAAAATAAATTTTATGCTACTTAATCTTCTATATAATGGTAATTTATGCAAATTAGATCAAGAAACCAGAAATTTGATAAAATTTTCAGAAAATTTTTGGAAAAGGTGTCTGTAACTGAAATGGAAAACCAAATCTTACACAGAAAATATACCAAACTGGGCCAGATTTGCTCTCACTTATAGACACCCTGGCCATTTTTGAAAACTGCTCGGGTGTCTGTATTCGAACAAGGGTGGTTCAATTCGAGATTATATAGTACTTTGGACACATGATATTTTGTGCGTTTGTGAAGAATTTCTTCCATTTGAATATATGTTTATATTAGTTAGTAAAAATGTGCGATCAAAATAATTCATTTTTTGTTAATGTTTCCACATCATTAATAAAATGCTCATTTTCAATAAAATAATCGTATTACCTTAACACATTTCCAAAGCTTTAACAATTTTTGATTTTGACAAATTCTTTATAAGAAACATAATTTGATTTTAAAGTCGCAACGAGTTAGAACTAATAAGAGCCCGCAAGTAAAGCTATAATTCGATTAAATAAATGTGTTATTGCCATTATTTCTGAATGGTCAAAATCCGGGGTTAAAAACGGTGTTCTAAAAACTTAAGTATGAATAAATTTAAAATCAAATAGAATATCCAGTCATTCTAGCATTCTCATCGGTAATCTTACAAAGCAATATGAATGGTTTATATAGTGTTTGAACGGTTATTTAGAACAAAATTACTATTACTCAATATTAGAGGTTGTGTTCGAAAATCAAACAGTTTCCACTATATGTGTTTCGTCCACTAAGTGACCGAAGTGAAAAGGTGTCAAAATATTTTTATTCCATTTTATATTTATTAGGGTGTGACCTGATCGTTTTACATTTTTAGAACCACTTTATTTTTAATTGTAGAATCTCACTTATCGTAAACCCGAACTTGATCTACACTTAATCCAAAATCTGTTGTTTGTTTATCAGAATAATTGTAGTAAATATAACACGACTCTTTCAATTTGTTGAATAAAATACAATAAATTCACATATTACCATTGTTTTTAACAAGAACGAAACAGGATGATTTATGAAGAATAAGGATTTGAATAGTAGCGTTGACTCGTATGGGAGTGGGTCAATATATTTCAAATATATTAATTTTCATTTATGTATGTATAATATAGAATATAACTTCTAGAAGTGTCGTCAATCTATTTATTTTCAAATTAATTGACTTCCATTCATTTTTGGATTCCTTTAAAGCAAGAACAATCCAGTCATTCTGCTTCACACCATTATCAGACCTGAGTTCAACAATAATAGCGATATTCAGTTTATGTGTTACTCTTGGCTAAACCTTTCAAATGCCAAAATCTATTTATCTGTTAAAACTAGGGTTGTTATATGGCACGCAGGACACGCAGAAATTTGTTTTTACGTGCGTATGGGACACGCAGAGGTTGCGTAAACAAATGAGTTTTGCGTATAAAATGTATTGAAATTACATGTTTTCCTACAATTTTCAAAAATTATAAAAATTATATTATAGGTTAATATAACATATTATAAATTATTACACTATTTAATGTCATAAATCCCATACCACAACTACTGAGTTCCTCCCATTTCGATATATTTTGTATTGAAATATTTATTACAGGTGCGTATACGCTATTATCAATAAAATTGTACTTTTACTAATGTTTTATTCTGTTTCTGTTATTAAATTTGTTATATTGTTTTACAAAGTTAATATTTAACGAATTTGATTTATAATTCTTATACAAAAATGGAATATATTTACAATATAATGCTTAGCACTACTATTTTAATTTATTTCCATATATTTTACTTAAATTGCAAATATTAACCAGTAATTACTTTTATAATTCTATTGAATTATTTATTAACTATCATTTGAACAGATTTAGCTTAGTTAAATTTACACCAAAACATAAAGAACAATAATGATCATTAGCCGGTGAAAACAATCAATTAAACAATGTTATTAAATAATAATTGATGCATAGTTTGAATAAATTTTCTAAAATCTTAGATTAATAGTATTGACGTGTTCTTAAATGTAATAATTCTTTTTATTTTTAATGCTTCTTCAATTATAAGCATTATTTATTTGTTTCAGCACTTGGAGTACAGTAAAACTGTATCCGGGTGTGAAAAGGGTCGAATTTACTATTCTGCAAATGTATTAGTAATAGCTTGGCGAATGGACCCGATTAATCCCTAACAAGTGCTTGCTAAGTTGTTGATATCATTTTTCTGATAAACATTTTTCATGCAGACATGTTTATTTCATTTTATTTCATTTTAGTATTTTGTTTTCACACAAAATAAACATAATATCTCATTCATTTTTCAATTCTCTTGCTATTTTAAAATAATTAAACAAATAAACATGTTATATAACATCGTAATATAAATATTTACCCACTTCATATGGTTCCATACTATTAATTAAACTTACATATATTTTTAAGTTATATGTTATTCATGTATATATTATTGAGTTTAATATATTAATATTAATAATGCTAATATTTTATATATTTACTTTAGAATTTTAACTAATATATTAATTAATTGTAGTAAACAATGAATATAAATCACAGTATTATATTATGAAACAAGAATTGACTTATTATTCTTTTTGATGTACAATAATTTCTCACGAATTGTAATAATTTCATACGTATATTGTTAAAATATTATATTAATTTGCTAACTTACTCCAGTATTTAGTATAAAGATAAAAATAACTAATTTTATAATATTTTTGAAATATTATAAGATATAATGATTTTATGAATTCATATTCTGTTTTCTGCTTGTTTATAAGTTATGTAATGAATAAAGACTCAAAATTTAAATTTAATAAGAAAATAAAATTAATTTTCTCTATAAAATGTATTTTGAAATAGATATAGCATAGTTTCACTAATATTTTTATTATAGTATTTGTTATAATAATAGATTAATGCTCATTTGGAGTGTGAAATGTATGATATATTATTATTTTTGTATAATTATAACAATTATTATTTAGTTAACATGAAACAGTTTCTCGCGCAAATTGCTAACCGTAAACTGGCGCAATTATTTTGACTATATATTTGAGCTATTGACAATATAGAATATATAACAGTGTTATAAGACGTCACTTCATAATGAAATATATATTTTGCTAAATAACGTTGTTGTTCTATTTAACATCCACGCAAATTTACAGCTATTCTATTTGACTGAAAATTAGTTGGTACACGTGTTTCTATTTACTAGAGTTTCACTATAATTGCTTGATTTATATTTTGTAAAATTAATTTTGGCCAATATTAATTTTATTGCATAGAATAATAACAGATATATAAATATATAATATTGTAAAATATTTCACTTCTATCTCAACTCCTGATTAAGATATAATTAATCTTAAGATGAAAAGTTGAATCAAATATCTCAATAAATCTTTAGATAATGTATGTGGAAATATTTTATTTATTACACATATATGCCTATGATGTATAAAATAAAAAATCAAAGAAAATTGAAAAAAGATGTATATAGATGTATCTAGTTTTTATCAGGCTCCAAGTGTTTCAGCTAAACTTGTACTAAATATTTCTATAATATTTCTATAATACACTAATAAACCCGCTAAAATTCACTAAAACTTACTTAAAATAATTTATCTTACTATAAATAATATACAATCAATTTTATTTGAAAATTATTAATTTAGTTATTGTAAGAAGATTCATTTTATGAAGTGGTGAAGTCAATAATATTATTAATATTTATACAAATGTAGTAATATTGATAAATATTTCCACTCAAAATTGAACCCCATACGCAGAAAATTGTTTTTACGTGTTTTAGCGTACGCACGCAGATTTTCGCGTTCACGTGTTTTTGCGTGCATATAACAACCCTAGTTAAAACTCAAAAATATTAAAAATATTTGTCTCGTAAGAAATCGTGGGACATTTGCTTTTTACTAATTTTTATATTCAGAATACAATAAAATAGAATCCAGCTCATTTTGAACGAGGACTTTATTTCATTTTAGTGGAATCAGACTTCATTATTTATGGAATGGAAAACTATATTTCTCTTGATATAATAAATAATTGTATATATAGTTTATTAACAGTTTTATGCTAACAAAACCTGTCAATTCTCATTGTGAATCTTTAAATCTAAAATATTTGTTCAAATAGTGATTTAACAAACCTAACATAAGCAAGCATGTTAAGGCTATAATTTATTACTAATTAATAATTACATTTAAAATCTATCATTTTCATCCATTGTCCAAAGTTTATAGAAATATATTATTTTATAGTATCAGTAAGTAACGATTAACAATCCTTCATAAATGTAGCATAGTTTAATCTCATTCTAGAATGCTATACCCCTAAATCGATTGCAAGGTTATCATATGTGTCATCAACAAAGCAGTTTAGGTTTAACATATCTATTTTGTGCGATTTATCATTGATTAAAGGTTCCGTATGAGTCCTTTTCACAAATACTATAGAGCGATGATATATTCAGCTAATTGATTGAGCATTCATCACTTTATCATCATTATTAGACTTTATTGTGCTTCTACTATTTGGCATTTTGATAATCACAGTTTATATGATAAAACAATGAAGGAAGTTATGTTTAATTAAAATTTACAACATATTATTTTAATTCACTCCACATCAAAGAAGCACTGGATAAACAAGCTTCAGCTCAATTATGTTCAACATGACATAGTTCTTTCAACCTTTTGAGTTTTTAAGATAAGTAAATTATGTCTTAGTGTTGATCATCGGATACTGATTCTACTTATCAAGCACTAGAGCAGTTTGAGCCGAACTCTAATTTGTATTACAGATTTTTAAAACTATTTAGGGAAAATAGGGAGCAGGCAGTCAACATGCTAATTTGAAAATACCCCAAATTTTTAATAGTTTTCTCGAGTCAACGCTACTATGGATTTGAAAAATTGCGTTATAATCTTGAAGAGTACAAACTGCTTTTCCATCGTTCTATATAATGTGTATGTTATAAGCCAACACGAGTGCTCATACGTTCAATTTGTTCGTCAAATATCTTCAAATCTGAAAAATAAAAACCAATCTTTTATAACAAATACAAGATAGCCAGAATATTACTAGTTAGAAATTCTAAGAATTAGATTAGAATTAGAATATTGTAATTTTTCTTATAATTATCAAAGTACTAGTCAGACGTAAGTTGCTGATATTTAACAAATTTGTATTTTCATGAAATAATTACTTAAATTATAACAGCTTTGTGATATTCTGAACGTAGCATTAACAAAATATTTACTTCGGTGCATTACATTTATCGTATATCTTCCAAAATTTAAAAATTTCAACTTAAAATAATAGTCATGATTATAGTCTTTAAATATAGAACTTACTGATTAAATAAGTAAGTTTTACGTATTTGATAAATATTATTACAATTTTACAATTTTATTTATCATTCTATGTTTAGACTTATATTTCTTAACTAATTCATAGTTGCGGAGTGGGTTCATATAATTCGCAGAACTTCATAATATATAAAATAGATGGGATATAGTGTCAAAACACACGAACTTGCTCGCGCCCTGAACATGTTCATGAGTTTTTGTTATAAATATATAATATATTACGTTTAATGAGATGTTGGCGCAAAATCCACTCCGATTCCTAATGACGAAAATGCACTTCACTAACTGAAACTTTATTAGTGAGACTTTTGTACACAAAAAATTGAGTCACCAGGGTCATGACAGCAATGTATATCTGAATTTTAAAGCGATATTTATTATTCAAAAACGTGGAATAACCTTTGAGTCAAAAGAATGTTACACCAATTAGGTTGATCTTTAATGATCGGTAAATATCTGGAACTAACTTACAAATTATGCGCATAAAAGTTGCCAAATTATAAATTGAATTGATGCTTTGAAAAGTTTAAGTAGAAAGACTTCTAATCATGAGTCTGGTTGAGCAACTTTTTTCTGAACTCACAGTAAGTGACAAGTTGCTAACTTTTAGTATCAGCTTTATCTTCTTAAAGAAATATTTTTGGAAACTCAAAAAGTAAAAATTAGAAGAAAAAAATTTTACACAAACAAAATCGATCAAAATCGTTTATTATTACAGAATCACAAACTAACAACCAAGGAATTAAGAGAGTTTATTTCAAAACTGCAGAGTTAGTAACAAATGATTGTTACAAAAATTAATAAACATTTTTATACATTTTTCATTTTAGTGATTTTATAGGGTGATATATTGTAATGTTCATAATAATTGAATACACTAAGGAGTGAATTACTATTAATTATTAAATTTTATTACTGTAGTAGTACGTAATCATTATAGAAAGCTATAACTATTCAGCACTTGTATTCATCCCACTTCACGTAATGAAATTGATTTAACAAATATCTTTTACATATTCTCAATTAAGAGGAAGAAAAGCTACATAAATCAAATTTTATTCCTAGATAATTAGAATTATTTTTCTTGAAACGTTTTAAATTTAGATATAATGATTTTATGCATAAGTTAAACATTATAGAGATTTAATAAATATTTTGAACAAACACTTACTATGATTCATTATTAATCTGCATATAAATTATAAATATATAATAAGAAAACTTTAAATTTATTTTGTCGTTTCTTATTAAACTAATTTATATATTATTAGTATTGAATGGCTATTTCAATAGCTATCAGTGATCAACATATATTAATGTATTCTCTTTTGTATAATATTGTTTATTGGTTGTCATGGTCTTATTAGAATAATTATTCTGTTTCAAACTACTGTGGTGTCCGAGCCAACTTTGATTTTAACAAATGTTTATGTAATAATTGCGCTTGAAAATTAAATCACTGTATTTATGCTAATTATAACATATTCAATTAATTCTGCGGTTCATTTCTTTTTCACTTCATCCTTCAAATGACGAAGCACACACGAAGCCGACGGATCACAATACAAGAGCGTCGCATAATGATGAGAATGTGAGAAACAGAATCACAAACTGTTGCAACCAAGAAATACATTGCTTGTTGCCTTCAATGTAGTCTCCAAACTGTTTATTCCATTTTTAAGCACTTTGAAGTTACAGGCAAGCTAGAAGCTTCTCATGCCGATAATAGTGTCAGAAAATTTGACTAAGCTGAGATTTTCGCGTTGTTAAATATCGCCAGAGCCATAGATTCGAAACTCGACGAATCATAGCTGAAAAATACTAAGCCCTTCGTGGAATTTCCATGTCTCTAACAACGGTATCTCGTCTCCTGGCCAAATTCAGTTTAAGCTTCTATGTTGCTAAGATAAAGCCAAAACTTACCGAAAAGCATAAATTGGAAAGTTTGAACTTTGCTCGAATGAACCTGAAACAACCAATTGAATATTGGAGAACTTTTTAGTATACCGATGAGTATCGCTCAAAATGCTATGCAAATCGAGCGAGTAGAGTGCTCAGAACACCTAAAGACGAGTGGAATCCGAAGTATTTTCTCGAAGTGTAAAATATGGACTGTTTTCGTGCATGATCTATAGTACGATTAGCTATAGATATAAGGGTCCATTATGGTTTATGCCGTGCGGTACGACCATGAATTCAATTGTCAATTCTTAAGTTCTCAGACAAGTTACACTTCCATCACTTAATAGCATAACTTGAAGTTGCAACAAGATAACGCCCCGACACATTTAGTAAGTATATGAAAAACTTTTATACTGCTAACAACATTGAGCTCTATCGCTTTCCAGTAATGAGTCCAGACTTAAATCCACTTTTTCACTGCTGGAATCCACTGAAGTCAAACATTTCCCCTGAAGAATGTACCACATATGACTTATTAAATGAAGAAGTAAAGAGGGCGTTGGAGTAAATCTCGTTAGATATCATCAATCATTTGATTGACTCTATGCCCAAAAGGTTAGAAGAAGTAATAAAATAGAAAGGAGACGCTACTAAACATTGAGTTAATATATAGTTAAAATTAATACAAAAAATAGTTTTGAAATAGTTAGTATTTTTTGAAATCAAAGTTGGCTTGGCGACCACAGTACTATATGTATAATATTTATAATTGTAATTTATGTCTGCAAATATACATTTAGCTTAATAATGATATTATAATTTAACAACTGTAGTATTATTAGAATCTTTGATTTATATGGTAAAAAGGGTGACCATTATAGACGTAATTTACGGTGTGATGTCTTCTTCTATTTCAAGTAGTTTAGGTTTTGCTAAGTGAATCGTTTCATCTTTTAATGCAGAAGTACGGTAAAGTCTCACAAGTACACTAGGTACCGAGTCTCACAAATAGAACATAGTACAAATGACGAATAGACTATTGATTTCCAAAGCTTATTCGTGAGATATCTAGTTTAGTCTTATTTACCACTTTGTTCTAACCACTTTGTTCTATTTGTGATAACATTGTAATTCATCTGTTTAATCGATTTTTATTCTTAAATTTAATAAACGCGTACCACTCCATACTTGATAATGATGAGAAACCGTAACATTTGAGAAAATTCAATGATAATAATGGATTAAGATGCAATAATTTATAAGAAACTATTAGACTTATACGTTTTTGAAGTTATATGAATAAGTTCATAAAAATAATACTATTATTATTGAGTGAATTGTTGATGAGTGATTTTAATTGAATGTTAACAAAAGATTAATAAAATAAACTTTATATGACCTTTATCAGGTGGTTCAAATTCTAATATTTATTTGTAATTAGGTTTGGTTTTTTCGTCATCAACTCTGTTCTATTCGTGAGATATCTCAAAATATCTGAAAACCACATGAAATGACAAATAAACTATTCATTTTCCCTAGTACTATTCGTGAGACTCGGTACCTAGTGTACTTGTGAGACTTTACCGTAATGATGTTAGATGAATTTTAAATCTCATCAACTTTTCCTGTTTTGTATTTATATGTCATTATATATAATATGAATAAATATAAAATAAGAAATATATCAACAAGTTTAAGAATATAATATAAATAACATGACTCACAGAATTAACATATTTTCATGTAAAATAATTTTGCAAAATACACTGTTAAATCACTTGAAAACTACATTAGTGTTATTATGAAATGTGGAAAACTTACACTACAAATAAATTTTATTGAGAATTACACAATATTCAATAACATTCTGAATATATTATATACTCTCCAAAACACTCCGCAATATGAAGCAAACATAACAACCACGTAAAATGCTTGACAAAAAACATATTCTTGAAGTAATAGCTCAAGAATTAGAGCTTTAAGGTTATGGAAAATCTCAATAATTACTTTTAGATTTGAATTCTATGAATGATATCATAACTAATTGCAAAGTATTTCCTTGGAATTCGGTGGCGGAGCGTTTGGAAATGGATAGATGGAGATTATACCATTGGTATTTTGAAACCTTCTAGAGAATGCTTTTGGGTGGTGTTGATAAGCAGGATTAAACAACAATAAAGAATTTAATCCGCGAGGCGCTTCTGAAAAATGTCCCGTTGTCTAAATAGTACCAGTAGGTGATTAAATCCAAGTTAACCTAGGATTATCACCGCTCATCGTTTTCAATAGCGTTTAACAATCAAAAGCGCTAAGTAATGAAGGAGTTAGAAAAAGACAATAAGTTACCGCATCATATTAAAGCTAACTACAACGAGATTCAGGCGTTCCTTTCTCAGTAGTCCCAGCAAATTAGGTAAATAAAGGATTCGCGCTAAGTTTCATTCGCCCACGATGACGTAATGCAATCCTCACCCTAAACAAAGGCGAATCTGGACAACATGATCAGAAACTTCGTTCCGGCCATTTAACAAAGAGATTACTTCCCACAAGCGTCCCAGCAATAATTAATGGATTTCCTTCAGGAAAGTTCCTCAACAACCGCAGAATTTGTTCAAACGATGCACAAAAAGATTTACGGTTACAACCAAGTTCTCGAGGAGCACAAAAAGTAAAACGAACTCCTCGGCGAAGACTTCGAGAACCAACAAATAAACTATTTAATGGAACAACTCAAGAAACTCTAGGAAGAAGCAACTGAATTGTAAGAATGAGGAAGTATTATGTTATTATAATAATAATTTTATTATTAAAAGAGAAAAAGAATAAATATGAATAAATTATGTTATATTGTATTAGCTGATCAGTCTATTTCATCAAAGTCTTTAAGTTTAAGCTAAGTTTTCTTAACAGGTCTTTTAACGTAGAGTTTTACTAGATAAGCAGCTATTGCGACTAAAATAGAAGCTCCCATTGTTACTCCCAATATAATCAATTGTTGATTATAAAAAGAATCTATATCAGCATTAACTACTTTTAAAAGAGTTAAATAATCAATTGTAACTTGGTTTTGAGCGATGAATAAAAAAGTTGATGTGCTTTTTTGAATCATTGCTAAAATATCTTTTGTCATTACAAAACTAATATTAATCAAATCTAATGTCGAATTCAATACTTGAGTTAATTCTGTAATATTAACTAGCGTTGAATTCTTTGATGCTAAAGTCAGCTAATATGTTTGATTAGAAGAAATTTAACAAGTAGTTGATGCAGAATTTATCAGTAAATCAAACCATATGTATATAGCATTATAATTCAAGTGGAATCCTTTATAACAGCCTTCGTAAATTGAAGTCACAGTTTCAGTTACCATATACAATATTACTCCAGCACTTTTAATGGTAGTCACAGTGCTAGCGCTGGTAATCTTATCAATATTGTTGTAAATATATAACATATTCGTTTTGCATTTATCTGTTGAACAAGAAAAGCTTTGTGTTTAACCGTTTTAGTAAGTCTATTAGTCTGAACTCTCAAAAAAGTACGCATCTTCACCAAATTGTATTTAAAGTTTAATATGAAACGCGTCAAAATGTTGACCAGCAGCCATTTATCCATAGAGTATTCCAACATCTGAAGGAACACCTGCCATTTACATACTATTAGGATTAATTCTTAAACGTAACTGAGAAAAACCAGGCGGAAGTCCATCTATTTCAAGTTTATTTGACGAGGTTAAGAGATAACTTACTGTAAGAGACTATTTAATGGCTATTTTCATTTCTAATTCAATGAAATCATACATATCAAAAATTGTATACGCATCAGGTTCATTAACTGTAAATACAAAAGATTGTCCTACAACAGTGTACACCAAATCTACCGAAGAAGGTGTATAAATCTATTCAATTGAAAATCCGTCAAACCTAAGCGTAATTGTATTATTCAATAATTAATAACTATTTGCTGTTAAAATTTGCCAACAGTAATCATTTATCTCAGCTACCAATTCAATTTTTGCTGAAAATACTTTTATATAGGATTGTTTTATACAGTTAACTAAATCCTATTGTTCTCTGACGACAACTCCAATTGAAATCGGTGCTTTGTATCCATACGACTCGATGACCGCACTCGCTGTTTTGGACTAATAAAAGAAGTTGTCGATGCACGCTTGATTCGAGCAACTTACACAAAGCTCGGTCGTAGAAGAGTAGTTGAAATCCGAGAAGTAGCCAGTCGGCGTGTAGAAGCCGCTGAGGTTGTCCAGCTCGACGGTGACCTTCACGCCCTTCGGAAGCTTCTTGCAACTGCTGTTTCCGGCAGAGATGAGCTGCACGCAGATCTGCGCCTGGTCTTCCTTCAAGACCACTCTGCTCAGCTCTGAGTAGCAGTCTTCTATTTCTATTTGCGTGTCTATTTCTGTGGTAATTCCATGAAAGACAGCTAAAATTATATTTATCATATTTAGAAGTGGAGAATCAATCAGAATTAAATATTAAGCTATATAAATTGTAAATATTTATTAAAAAACAAACAAATCGAATCGCCCGCAATAAATCGCAATAAATCGCAATAATGTCTGCTATGCAGAATTAACACATATTTCACATTTATTTATATTATTGTTATTAATTCCAAAAATGTGGTTATGAATCCTCAGTTCAATGTTGGTGTTTTCAGTTATATAATTAGTCATTTATCGCATCATTTATATATTTGTATTTCTTTCGAATAGTATACATATATAATAAGTTTAGATTGTGTCAAGTTAATAAGTGTAAATCATTCTCATTCTACTTTCATTTTGCCCCATATTTCCATGCAATCTGTGTATTCTTGTGAGGTGGGTGTTTCCATGGCGCATACGTATTGTTGTGAGTCGTTGTTGTAGAATATATCGTCGTTTTCGATGTATTTTGCGTACATTTTCTCGTCTGTGATCATTTGCTCAGCTAGTGCTTCCAAATTGGCTGCGCTGGGGCTCATTCCGTAGTAGTCGCTGAATCTGTAGTCGAATTCGATTTTGCTCACGTTATTAGCGTTTGCTTGGTTCAAGCTGCTCATGAATTGTACGTAGTCTATTACAGCTCCATCAGTTATGTTCATGTACCTGAACGCTGGGTTATTGTATGAATTCGGTGAGAGTCCTGGCGCATTGAACACTGGGATTCCATCTAGTATTTTAAACCCGTCCTTGTGCGTGTGCCCGCACAGTACGCTCGCTGGTTTGTTGTCCTTGAACATCTCAAATAATTTTTGGTGGTAAATGGATTACATTTGCAGATTACTGTTATTTGAACCAATTGCCGAGTACGGGTTGATTCCGAAGCAAATGTGCTGCAGAACGACGTAATTCCTATTCGTTTTGAGAAATTCCTCTATGAATTTGAACTGGTCCCTTGGGTCGTCGGTGGGTTCTGATTTCTGTTTCCTCCAGAATTCATCAGTGTAAATGACCGTGTTCAGCACCAGAACGGGTGTATTGTTAACAATTGTTGAGTAAAACCCGCCCGTTTTAAACGTATTTATTTGAATTTCGTTTAAATGGAGGACGCCTGATTTTTACATCAGGTCCGTTAAGCGCTCAAGTTAGGGGTTGGGGCCGTCAACGGGCATGTAGTACTCGTCCAGCTCGTTGTTCCCGACCACTGGGAGGATTGGAATCGAGCGCGGAATGTTTTCAATGGCCATCGCGAATTGAGAGAAGGTTTAATTGAATGAGGAGCCTTTGAGGCCGTGACCTGGGACATCACCGAGGAGGAACACGGCGTCAACGGAATCGTAGTCGAACTGCTTCGCAATATCCTCCCACGCAGCCAGCGGAAGATCGCAGCCAAACTGACCACGAGGAAAATCAGCAGCTGACGCAGATGAAAGCTCCCACGGATTATTAGCCCTGCAAAAGTTCTTGCGCTAGCCACTCGCCAAATACTCGTTGTCAATGTGAATATCAGAAATAATCAACGCATTCATCATCAAAGTCGCCTGGACCAGCATTGAGGTGAACTCGATAATTTAATTATATTACTGCATAAAAAGACGCTTAATAAACATAAACACCACTTCATATTTATGCCACCTAAAGTCAAACAGCTTCCTCAAGTTCTGCAAAAGAAAAAAGACGATCAAAGCTAACCAGACAATAGGTATCAAAATGTGCCATTATACCCGGTATTTTCAGCGTTTTCGATGGACAAAATACCAGATGCTACATTACCCGCAATGATGAAAATGGACTCATGCAACTATGCTTAGGTCGGTTTGGTCGAAGCTGACATGCTATAGCGTAGAGCTCTTATAAAATACTATGATTTGTATAACGAAGTTATTGAGTATGTTCCGCTCAATTTAATCAAACTATAATCAAGTAAAAATTATGGTGACTCGTCTCCAATACTAGGATAACCATACTACATTGACGATTTGTTCTTTAAGACTCCGTAAAAATACTCTTCAAATAGTATAGCTCAGTCATATATGATCGAGCTAAAACGCTTCACTATCTAGTAAACATAATAAAATAATGTTGTACTATAATAGAATTCTCATTAAAATTTTAAATAATATTGTTCTGAATGCTTGGTTTCAGCTAAAAATAATTTAATGTTTAATGAGAGAGTACAGAAACTGTAAAAACTTCTAGAAACAAAATTTAAGACATAAAAATTGTATTCAAATGATTTTCTTAACGATTTACCTAATTTGAAACACAAACTTTCCTAAATAAACTTACGTAGCTATTAAGAGTTAAAAGCAATGGAATAAATTATTATAAGCTAAATTTATACAAAAATGATTGAATACATAACATCAAGTGTGAAAGCTTAAGTTAATACACCAGATTAACTTTATAATTTTTAAAGTTCACAACAAACTGAAAATGAGTTGATAGTTGTAAATTATAGTCTTAAAGATTAAAAAATAATATGGGATGATATTAATGAAGAAAATTTCAAACATAGTCTTTTAAAAATTTCTGAAATTAAACTTCCTCAACTTGTTGAACCAAAAACAAGTAAGTTTGAACGTATGGAATGGAATCGTGATATTGCCAAAGCTTAACAAACTGATTTTAATGAATAAGAATTAAACGGAAGCATAATAGACTTTTCAATCATATTTAGTAACATTAATTTAATATAAAGTATAAATACAGTTAATAAAGTGTTAAAAATAGTTTCAAATATGATTAATGTTGTAAAAGTTGAAAATAATCAAGAATTATCTGTACTCAAAGAAAATATAATTCAATTGTCTCATAGCACCTAAATAATATAATCTATTCCTTAAAATATAACAGTTGGATTTGTAACAATAAATTTCTTAGAACTTAAAAAGTAATTAGAGTAAAATGTAAAAGAGTGTTAACGTCTAGTTAAAGTCAATATTAACAGAGTTATATCAGAGAAAATAGAGAAATAATATCACGAAATATCGAAAAAATAAAATCTATTTGTTTAAATTCCAAATTCTCCATCCGAATTAATTGAGTTACAACAAATTATTTAGTAGTTAAAGCCTTATATACTGCAATGCTATAATTAGGCTGAAAGTCTATTGTAAATTTATATTGATTATGGATACCTTTGTAGTGAAGAAATAAGCCCTTCTATTTATGATTATTTGTCCATTATTCTAGAATTAAACTCAAAGAAATCATTTACCAATAATCAATTTTCACACTAATAAAGGGTATTCACAAAAATGTTATTAGAATTTACCGATTATGTTTAATTTTATTGTTAGTAAATTGAATTAATCGCTACAGATATTTTGAAATACAAACCAGATTAAACCCTTGATGAAATTCATTTTAAACGAAATTATAGATGGTTACATTTAGGAATTGTTTACGAACCTTTAACAAACTATTTTGACTTTAATTAAGAATTACTACCTAACTTTATTAAATCTGTTGAAGAAACTATTGGATTTAGTTTAGAATTAGAAAATAATTAATATAAAAAATAATAATCAGTATTATTTAATTTTTAACGATTTTTATAAGAGACAATGTATGTTTGTGGTGCTTTAGCGAGTATGTATGATATAATAATGAGTTGGGCAAAAACTTTGAACGTAGAATGTTTTATCACAATAAACCCACATAATTTATTATCAATAATATAACCTATATGCAGCGTTTCACTAACATCTCAAATTGTATCTGAATAGTATAACAATATAATAGATATGTATGTTAAAGATGCTCATGTTAATAATATTGTCAAATCTATTGAGCAAATACTATAATCTATTAAATAAATTAGATAAAAAGAACAATATTCACAATGGACAACATATTCAGATAATATTGAAAAATAAATAATAAATTTATATCCTTAATGCATTTACATTCAATATTTGTAAGACCCGTGTATGAATAGTTATCATTATATGAAAATGAGTTAAATTACTGCAAAATAAATAAACTCTGATTTATGTATTAAATGTAAGGATTTAATTGAGATTGATGAATAAAGATTTGAATATATGTTTTCTTAATGCTGCGAAGTTCATGAAAATGCTCTTTATAATCTAAAATATCTGACATTTAGTTAGTAAATATTTGATTTTTTATAAAAAATAGAGACAATATATATTCATTATGAAATTGATTCACGTATTGATTATTAGTTTTACTAAAATATAGACTATGTTGGAGTCAAAAATGATGCTCAAATTACTAAAATTTTAAACTAATATTTGTTAGAGTTGTCATAATTTTTATAGCTTGGACTAAACTAATCTACATAAAAATATATACGAGAAGTAGAATAACAATTACTTCAAATTCAATAATTTATAATTACAACAGCTCGTTGTAGAAATGTGATTACCAAAGTATGTGATAAGTTGAATGATTATTAATCGACAACTAATTATGAATAAATTCATTCTTTAATAAAATAATCTATATATTTAATGTAGAAAATAGGTGGGAATAAATTTGCTATCAATCAATTGTAATTGAATCCTTAAGTG
The DNA here is from genome assembly GCA_963988835.1 of Hexamita inflata. Lineage (NCBI taxonomy): Eukaryota > Fornicata > Diplomonadida > Hexamitidae > Hexamita > Hexamita inflata. The sequence goes on from CAXDID010001211.1 coordinate 240,682, forward strand.
TTAAAAGAGTTATCTATTATATTAGATGATCTTGACTTAGTAATATAAAACACTATTATTCAAATTAATTACTAAAATATAGTAATAGGTAGTCATAGCCCCGATATAACAACATAATATCTTGAAAATAATTAAAATTATATAACGAAACTCACTTCTGGCGAATAATAATTGATTGTAGATTAACCAATATCATAATTCAAATTATCAACATATCTAAGTGACCAATTCTAAATAGCTATGAACTTAATCAAAGAACAAAAATTTAATGAATATCTTTAATGTTAAGATTATTAAATTATATGCTAGACACTTCCATTTATTGAATATACATAACTTTCTTAGCTTGTTCCATTTTTAAAGAATCCATCGGAATAACTTCTAAATAAAGGGAAATAGTTCATTACTGCTGTAGCTAATAGATTAAATGAACATTTATTAGATAAAGACATTGTAACAACTTCAAACTAAAAACAATATTCTAAAACTCAGTTACAAGTATAACAAATAGTAGGAACAAATATAACTTGGTTAGGCAAGATACAAAATGATGAATTACTTCCATTTCCCAGCGAATATTATAATATTATAGAATAATTATCAAGTGCTTTATCGCTTAAAATACCTGCGTTTTTACTAGCAGGAAGAATTAGACATTATGACAGACCTGAATTTACACAAATATTGAATTATCTGGGTAGGTTACGAAACTAGCAATACACTATTTATATCATAAATTAATGTGATTCATTTGAAAAGATTGAAAATGATATCACACACTATTTAATTTAAAATTTCATTGTATTTATTGGTGGATTAGAGTATATACCGTTAGAATTATAAGTTAGAATTCTATACGTATCAAGTTGTCTATAATAAAATAATGGGTAATTTATTAATCGTAATTCGGAAGGAGGAATTATATTTTTAACTCCACTTCTTGCTATAACATCTAAAGATGTTTAAATAACTCCGGATGCAGAAAAAATAGTCAGTTTGTTTTAATCTAGAAAAGAAGTTATATTAACATCAAATATGTCTTTAGCCTTTAGTAAATTAACAAATTTATACGAAGAATTATCTGAACTATCAGGATTCATATCATGTTTAAATTTTAAATATCCTAATATTCGTCCAGTTAACATGCCACTAATTTTAGCAAGAACTTTATCATAAGATAAAATAGCAATAATTAATTCTATTTATTCATTTTTAGCACATTAAACTAGTAAAGAAATTGCTGAATCAATCAAAGAGATAATTGCATCTTAATTTAATGTTGATATTAAATTACTTTCGGATGATATATAATAATTTAAAAAACCTAAGCAACATGAAATATTTAGTGAACAAGGAAATTTCTATTTTGAATTGTTGTAATTCTTTATTAGAAGTAAAATTACTGCTATAGTAGGTTAAAGCTAACAACTTTCTTAAGTAATTGCCAGCTATTTAGCAAAAGTTAATAATTGGTAAATAATTTGGATTATGTCACAAAAAGATTTTGAACATCAATTGTCTGAAATCCTAAAAGACCCAGCTAATACATTGATAGTTTATAATTTTTAATATATAAATGAGAAGACAGCTTAATCTCTTTACAAATAAATTATAGAATTTAGTATGTTAAATTAGCCAATAGAAATATGTGGTAAATTTTATAATTTATAGTAAACCAAACAACTAGTTTTAATGAATGAATTTGAAACTGATGATGTTATTAAAACTCCATTAAATTTAATTAAATAACGAATTAATATCAATGCAAATTATTTAAACAGAAGCTACGTTATAAGTAATTTTATGTTAAATAAGTTTAGTTTAGAGAGTAGTTCTTAAAATAATATTAAAATATAAACCATAAAAGACTGCAGATAATACGGACAACAAATTGCACATTTTTAGACTCCAGAAGAAATAAATCAATAAGATAACTAAATAAAAATTAAATAACGAGCTTGTAAACTTTTTAGTGATCTGCTATAAAATTGGTTAAACAAATTGTACGAAAGTAGTTAGTTATAATTAGATATAAGAGGATGGAAAATTTTAAGAACATCACTGGCGCTATATTTATTTGTTGTAGGCGTTTTCAAAACATACCCAGCCGAGCCACAACACACTAATTTTATATAAGACTAACAAGAATAAATTAACGATGAATCAATACACGTTGGGAAATATTAATGTGCTGACTTGTTTTCAGACGAAAACTTTATGTATTTAGGATTTGATACTAATAATGCATTCATTGATAATATTGATGAAAATTCTTTAACAACGAGTCTGACTCTAGCTGCTTTTTGTGCAGTATATAATTCTTTTAATGTTTTTATGACAAATTATTATAATCAAGGTGATTAGCATGCAAAAATATTTAAACAACTACAACAACACGTTGTTGCAAATACAGAAATTGAAAACATAAGTTAAAAAGCGATTGATGTTATAAATTAAATTAAAACTGCTCCTAGTTAATATTATTATCTTACAATATAAAACGGACAGTAAATAGTTTAAGATTATCAAGCAAACGATGAAGAAGATTCATATGATAATATTGATTAACAATAACAATCTTAAAGTAATTTATCAGATATTAAAGCTGTATGGATTATGTTTGAATTCGGAACCGGTTTATTAGCAACACCACCGATAAGTAGGTTTATGTAACAAGATTCCAACTATTTATTGCCTAAATATTTAAATCCATAGTAAAGCATACAAGTAATTTATATAACTGGATTAGTTTTATCTTAAGTACCATTTATATTACATGGTGATGATTAGTGTGGTAAAACAACAATATTAAATGCATCCATTGCTCTATTATATGGATTAATATTTAAAGAATCTCATATTTTTACAGCTAATGTTGATTATAATGTTCCAATCTAACATGCTGTTCAACAATTATATCTTAATTATAACGGTAACTTAGTATCGTCTTCATAGCTGATTAAAATTATTCACTATTAAGTGGTTACAAATAGTGTAGTTCCGTGTATGAACTTTGGATAAATAAATTATTTTATTGGTTAGAACTTACTGGTCTACTAGCCATCATTTTATCCTATTATGCAAATTAATTCATTTAGAAATTCCAAATATTTTGGAGTTTCATAATTGTAAGGAATTTGTGTAGTAAGTGAAGCAGCTATTATTCCTCCGCCATTGATGCAAAGTTAAATAGTTATTGTAAAAATACAAAATCTCTCAGATTAAAACATTATTCGCTTATTATAACATGCAGATTAAAATCTGGAGTTATCTTCAATATAAGAATTTACAGAAGGTTACATGTTAGTTCGAAATATTATTCCATGCTCTATTTATTAAATATTAAATTAAATGTGGAAATATCGTATGAGTCTTACCAGAGATGATACTATCAACTATTTTAGTATATCGTCATTTTTTAATGCTTTACGAGCCATTCCATAAATAAGTGTTGGAATATTAAGTAAAGTTATGGATGAAATTAAGGCAGCTATTACTGTTGGAATACTTAAAAAAGAATTGTTTTGGGGCGGTTTAGATTTATCATTTATGTAAGGCATTTCAAGTACTGATCTTCAATTATTTGAAAAACTAAAGTATTAATAATTTACTTAATGGGAGCTACAGACATTAAATATATGTAGAGAATAATCTATGGATTAATTTACTGATGCAGAAGAAGAATCTGATGACATTTTTGCATAAATTAATACTAAAACTGATAAAGAGGACTTAAATGAAGAGGATCAATAGCTTATTCAATAGTAACCCACTCATAAACTAGAAATATTAAATGCTTAAGTCAAGTTTAAAAGATCACTTATACTAAAAAGTGATGTTAAAACCATAGATCAGAGTATTTTTGAGTTATACACAAACTTTTATAAATAGTATTGTTGTGATATGGACCCAACATTATGTAATCGTATGCTGTAAATGCATTTAGAAATATAGTCTGAGCTAGAAAAAAATTCTTAAAGACTTCATAATTATTTGAACTATTTGTGTAAAAATAACTAAATAAAGGCTAAGGAGATAGAAGACTAATTTAGATTGCCAATTTTCACATTTTATTCATTTTAAATGCCGGCCGGTTAATATAACGATCAAATCTAGCTTTTAGCAACATTAGGTAACTATTAATTATCAAATTTAAAGTTATTTACTTAAGTCAATTAAAAAAGACTAGATTCTGAAAATTCTCATGGTTCTGAAACTTCAGATTTTTCATAATCTTCAGCGTCTTAGAGCAGTAGTAATGCATCATAAAGATCAGCTTTTTCCAGTTCATTAGCATCATCACATGGTTTTGGTGATGTACAATATAGTCACTAAATTCATGCTAGACGATAAAGGAGAACATTAATTGATATTTAAACACTATTATAACAAGTTTCAAAAGAAAATAAAGCTAAATAATTCAAAAAATCATCAAAATATAAGTATGAGGAATAACTTACTATGGCATTAGTTGAATGTATAAGTAAAAATGGAGAAATTCGAGCTGTTGGCTATGCAATAAGAGCAGCCTTTTGCTAATCACTGGGTATATCGCCAATTGTTGGTTTGTAAAATTTGGCACTATAAATTCCATTGTAAACATCATATGGTGGATAAACCGTTGCATCTACACCTACAATTAATGAAATTATCAACCTGGTAAAGAATGTAGTTGAGAAAAATGAAACTTTGGATACCAATATAGATGATATAAATCTAATGCAACTGATGCAATATAACATTATTTAAGAACCTATTGACGTTTTAGTTGTTGTACCTATTAGCTAACTCTTTTAAATAACAGATAACTTAACTTTAATGACAATAATTTAAGCATCAATAACTGGATCAAGTATTTTACAACTATTTTCCGAAGCAGAACTTAAAATTATTTCTGCATTGGTATCGTATAATTTTGGTATAGAATCTGTGTTAACCGCGTAATAGATAATGGCAATCGCCAGCAGATCATTTGCTATTGCAATAATTTCTGACATTTCAACAGTGTCATGGTTAAGAATACCATATACACCTGTAGCCAGGCACTCAATAATAGAACAAAGAGTTAATGCGTTTATAGCTGGACAATTAGATAACTTAATATTTTGGCCTCTTTTCAAAATGTCAAAAGTGCCTCTATTATCTCTTAAAAAATTGAATATACCCACTTTTATTTTAGAAAATCAATAATAAAAATAAGGATATATTTAATAATATTGTAAAGCATTATTAGCTGTATATTCATTCTGTGAAGGAAACTGTCAGCCAGATCATCTAAGTCCATCGCTAAATGCATTTGCTCACTTAGCTTTAAGGATAATAAATAAGAGAATACGATAATCAGTACATTTCTTAAATAGTATTGAACCAATAATAGAAACAATTAAATCTATAGATACATATTAAAATTCTCACGAATATTCATCTTCTTAACGAGATGTTGTTCTGAATATAAAATAAACTTTGTAGTAAACAAAGGAAAGTATTAAATGGGACTATATTAGAAATGTTGAATACATTAAAAACGCAATAGTTGATGGTGTTATGATTGCAGCAAGAGTGGTCTACTATCCATTTATTAAATAGGATTACAAATCAGAAACTCTATTTGAAATTGGTTTAAGCGAAATGTTACGAATAGAAAAAATTACTAATTTTTCAATAAATGATCATTCCAACAATAATAACATTGATAATCTAAACGATATAATAAGCGGTAATACAAAATAATAAACTAAATCGGGGTTTGAATTTATCTCTAATGTAAAATTGAATAATACAGGATTACAAAGTCACATATATGGTCTATTATTGGAATAATTAGAACCGTAATGGAATTTTGTGTCGTTGTTTGAGCAAGGCCATCTTTAAACAAATTATTTATCCGAAGTTTTAGGGATAATAATTTGCAAACTATTTAATATTAAGTTTCCATTTATATAATGGGATATTTCTAGACAATGTGTTATATCTGCAGAAAACTATATATAATAAACTGATAGCTAAAATATTTAAATCTCATACTTAAATTGTTGTTTAAATCATGAAGAGTTTTGTCATCAATTTGAAATTGCCATTCAAAGTAAAAATCCTATTTTATTTGAAAACTTCGCATCTCCGTCATCTTCTCCTGACACAATAGTCATGCTGTAAAAAATATCATTAATGTGTACATCAAAAATTAGTAGAAAGAATTAAATTTTGTAATTTGGATGTTTCAAAATAAAAATACCAATGGCTTTACACAAATATAGATTTTATTATTCTTTGTAAGAAGGAATTTAATATGAAGAATTAATCAAACTTGGTATAGCTAACCAAAAACTAAATGATACGACAATTATTTTAAGACCTCAATTTAAAGTATTTAACGTTTTACAAAATTTATTATTGGAACTAGGAAAACAATAATATTAACATGTATTCAAAGATATTATAAATCATTTAACGGAAGAAATGTTAAAATATTCAATTGATATAAAAAATTACGCTATTAATTTACTAGCGTAATAACGATAAATTAAATAGAACTAATATAAATAACTAGTAACGTTATCAGATTTACTGATAAAAAATAATATGATGAAACCTTCATAAATAAACATAGAAGATACTGAATCTATTCTAACTTTGGGTAATAACATATCAACCTAAACTGCTACAAGATAAAAAATTATGGAATCAATTGAATAGCAGTCACAAATTTAAAAAGTAGCGAAAACTATTGCTTAGGGAATAACATCAGTATTTTTGGCTTGTGCATAGTTAACAAAAGTTCTACCTCAACTTAGTGCAGTATTTACCGATTATTTTTCATCTGATTTTATGAGTTACATTAAAATGAAAAATGCTTAAACTCAGTCTTAAAATATTTAAGCTGATATAATTTTAAATTTATTGCCATATCTGCTGAATAAAATAAGTACTATGATTCCACAAACATATGAAAATCCATTACACATGTTATGCTATTGTTATTATAACATAGCGTTTGGAATTGGCAAACTATCTGATGTTGAATTATTAAAAAATGCATTTAAATTAACATATGAATAATAGTAAAAATCGATAGATTAACAGTTAGAGTTATTTGCTCCCACATTAAATAAAAGATATAATATAAACATTTCATAACTATCCCCGCCAATATTTAAAATGAACAAATAGTTAGCACTGGCGTGGAATTTATTTTGTTAAAATAATTAATATCATGAGAGAATGGATGAATGGTTTAGCTTTTTCTAAGAGAATCATGCATTATTTGCTGAACTATCTTTATCAGAATCTGCATTTGATACAATACTTGGAAATTATGTTTTTAAATTGTTATAAAATGGCAATAAACAAGGAGTAGAATAACTATTTCCACAGTAAATTTTAAAATAATTAAAGTAAAAACCTATTTCTTTGCCATTTAGTATATAATAACCAAATTTCGAAACTTTGTGGAGTGGTATGATCTTATCCATTATAGTACAACCTAATAAAGTTCTTCAAACTGTTTCTAGGTTTAGTGAACTAATTCCAATCTCTCCGCTAAATTTAATTGAAGCAAGAAAATAAATGGAATACTAAATATATTAACAATTTTTGGAAAAATTTTAGATCCCACCATAACTATTAAATGATGTTCCATCAAAAATAGAAACAGTAGGTAAGAAAGCTGTTTTAAATAGTAAAACAGTTATATTTTATTTTGATGAAGGTTTAGCTATGGCATAGGTAGTTAAACTAGTGCATACATTGTGTGGATTAACAATAGCTCCAGTAATATTAACATTAAATCCAACATAATAATAATTATCAGAAAATTCAGTCATAGTAGATTCTTCTTACGATATTTGTCTTTGTATTGAATAATTAACTAAATTATATTTAAACGGGTTCAAACCAAATCATATATTATGGTTATTAGTACCTTTATAATGGAAGAATTTTATAGGAACAGAAAATATAGATTCTAAATCTTAGCGCATTGATAGTTAACTTACCAAATTCGCTATATTATCTAAACCAGAAATACTTTACATTTAAAGACCTTAGACTATATAAAGTTCGATCACACATTACTCAATGATTGGAACCGGAATGCTATTAGATAATGGATTGTCTATTTAAATTCTTTCGCCAGATGCATCTCATATATTCTTTACAAATATTATGGATGCTTCCATATAATAATCTAAAAACAGCGAGAAAGTTAACGACTAAGACTTTTTAATTAAAACTAACTAACTAATTTAGCTTGTGAAGCAAAATAAGGTTTTAAATGTTAGTAAATATATTCCAGTTGAAATATTTAAATAGGTTCACGAAGATTCATTAACAAATAACCCTAAATTGATTCCGGTGAACGATATTTTATAGGAAGCTTTGTCTGGAGCTCCAATGTTATCAGTACCAGTTGTAATTGAGATGTGGAACAAAATTACTCAATTATCTACAGACATTGTAGAACCAAATAATTAATAAATATAGTTTTAACAATAATCAAATGCTTATATAATTCGAGACTTCATTTAGTTTATTTCTTTAAATGATATTAAATATATTATGTAGTAACAAGATATAATTGGAAATGAATAATATGAAGATTAATCTGATTATAGCATTATTCCTATTTAGCTTCAAAAAATATTAAACAATTCACTTGTTATACTAAGTAATAATATAAATATTCATTTATTTTCTAAGTAAAATAAGTAGGAAATAATTGAAATGTAAAATGTCATGATTGCTGGATAGTCTATTCCAACAATAACTTTAAGAGGGGCTATTTATGATAAAGTTTTAGGAAATATGTTATATTTTGTAAAAGTTGTTTCGTCCTAAATTTTATAGGTGTAAACAAATCATTTAAAGATAATTTGCACTATCGATTATCCTTAATATTAAGCTTATGTTGATAAAAACGATAATATACGATATAATTCGTAAATATCGGATAAAGCTGTTCATTTGTAAGTAACAGACTATAGATTAAAAAATTGTGCATATAGTAACTAAAATAAATATATTTGCGACTACTCTTAAGAATAAAAGTATGGTTATTCACAGTAGTATAATTTCTTCGTAACAGTTGCTATTATTGAAGACACTGTTTATGAAAAATCAAGTAATTTATAAGGAGATGCTTTAGTTGGGATACCTGTAATGTGTGGTGGATATATACAACAACCCTTACTTTACATAAGAGATAAAAGTGGAATGGATCCCAAAGAGTGGAAATCAAAAGGAGCCAGAGTTGAAATAGGTTACTTTTGAAAGTGAAATAAAATATATTTAATCACAATTATGATGTACGATTCGCAAAAACTGCTTAACTCTTTTCCGCCTAGAGCGGTGGTCGAAAATTGAAATCTTCATATTCAGATTATTATAATTTTTCTAAAGATTACAGCTGTTTTATTCTCCCTTGGCGCTTAAATCAGCGGTATTAACGTGGTCATGATGTACGCTACATCCATATTTTAGAATCTCTTCAACTCACCCCTTTCTTCCGTTTACGGCTTGTTAATAGCTGGTGGAGTAAACGCGCTTGGCTGTCTCCCCTCCATTCCACTAATTCCGAAACTTAAGAGGAAAACGATCCTCCTTTCTGGTTGGTTCCTCATGAACCTGGGCCAAGTGATTCTCATAATCGGGAACGTTTTGAACAATCAAATGATGATTTTGGCCGGGTCGATTGTGTTCCTCTTTGGGTTCGAGTTCGGGCCGGGAACGATGACGGTGGTGGTTCTGGGCGAGATATTCCCACGTTAATTCACTTAGTAGTTGAACTCACTTGGGTACAGCGTGATGTGTACGACCAACATAATCGTAATACTTACCTTCCCGTTCTTCAAGAGCATCGTGTGGGCGGCGTACGTTATATATTTCGTCGCATCACTGCTATGCGGAGTGGTTTTGATATTCACCATGCCAGAAACGAAGAGAAAATCGGTCAAAGAAATTGAAGCGGAAATACTTGGGCAAAAGGATGGAGAAGAAGGCAAAAATCTGGTTGATGGACAATACACCAAGGAGCAGGAAATAATCGATACTTACTGATAACACCATAAAACTTATTTGGTCTATTTAATAAATTGTTGATATTATATAATAATATATTTGTAGAGTTTAACTGTAATGTAGATATTACTTCAAATTACTTTATATTAAATATTAATAACATACAATCGCGTCCAAGAGATAAACTCTCCACTTCGATATATTCATGATAAATTATATAATATTTATGTTCAACGGAATTACCAGCGAAATAGACTCCCCAACAGAAATAGAAGACTGCTACTCAGAGCTGAGCAGAGTCGTTTTGAAGGAAGACCAGGCGCAGATCTGCGTGCAGCTCATCTCGGCCGGAAACAGCAGCTGCAAGAAGCTTCCGAAGGGCGTGAAGGTCACCGTCGAGCTGGACAACCTCAGCGGCTTCTACACGCCAACTGGATACTTCTCGGATTTCAACTACTCTTCTACGACCGAACTTTGTGTAAGTTGCTCGAATCAAGCTTGCATCGACAACTTCTTTTATTAGTCCAAAACAGCGAGTGCGGATATCGAGTCGTATGGATACAAAGCACCGATCTCAATCGGAGTTGTCGTCAGAGAACAATAAGATTTAGTTAACTGTATTAAATATACCATATTAAAAATATTTAAGACGTAAATCTAATTATCTGTGGAATTATAAGATTATTGCTGGTAAACATTAACTAATAACAACTTTAATATTTTGAACAGCACTGTGTTACTTCGTTTTCAAGAAACATAGTTATAACTAATTTACACACCTGGTGTCCAAGGTTAATGTGATATTAACGGCAAGTATATTGTATTCACGCATACTAACTTAGATGCATACACTATATTTGATAATAATAATTACATAAACACAAAAACTTGGATTACAATTCAATAATCTAACACAATAAATATATTATTCGCACAGTCCAACAACGTTATTATTGACGGTCTACCTTCAGGTTACTCTCAATTAAGTTTAAAAATTAATCAGAATATTATATAATTAACTGGGACCCCATCTGATATTGGAAAAAATTACTCGTAATAAGTCATAACAGACAATATTGATTATTATCATATCAAGTTGTAAATTATATTCAGTGAACATACCTATTTTTTCGAGAGTAATGATTTGTAAAATTATTAACCGAATTAGACCTAGACATTCGCATGTTCAAATGATAGCTGTGCAGCTGACTTACAATATGTATTCAAGAATCTAAAAAATATTATAAGTGCTAATACTGTGACTAGTATGAAAAGGAAGTAAAGCATAATATATATTGTGACGGAAACTGTGACACAGATGTACGAAGGCTGTTACTACGGATTTGATTTAAAATATGATCATAAACAAATATAGTTTGAACTTGATCTCAATGAACAATCTACCACTTGCGCCATCGACCTAAATCGAACTTACTCGCTGACGCTAGCATCTAAAAACCAGTCTTTTGTCCAGATTATGTCATTTGATTAAATTTTGAACAAGTCTACAGATACGATAACTGTCGAATCAGTACTCACAAAAGCTCAAACTGCAATGATAAAAAATAGTGATAAAACTGTGTTGCTGATCAATCAGCTAGATGGAACTATTGTAGATTATTCGTTTCTTTTAAAAGCCATAAATGAGGATGTGCAGGGATTTATCAACTCCCAAATAATTATTTTAGTTGTTTCTGTTGTGGTTATCGCTATCATGGCAATAACAAGAGATATTATCTGGATGTTGTACAAAAATTCAAATAGAAGTAAGATAAAGAAAATCCAAATCATAGATATTGACATTGACGAGCTGGAATGAAGTATAATCACCATATTATTCATATTTTCAAAATTATTGATTAATTTGTATTTAACTTTATCGATGATCTTTTCCACTTTCTCAGCAGCGCTATGTAGATCTATTCAATATTTCAATTGAAGTAATAAAATGCAGTATTGAAGTCAAAAGTAGAAACGCTATCCGATCATCACTACCAGCAAGAAATAGGTCAGATGAATGTCTAAGCAATATTTTCCACGATCATCGCTTCGATCCGAATCAACTTCAACCCGGAGATAGAGAGACTGGTGCAGTTCACGAGACTCATGGAGCAGCTGTGCCTGGAGTACAAAGTGTCTTTCGTGACCGTCTCTTCCAAGACCTTCCAGTTCTTCGTGTCGGAGGAGGTGTCCACCATCCAGAAGAAGTTCGACCAGGCGCTGCAGCTGTGCTCGGGGGCCCAGGTCATCGCGAAGTGCCTTGACATGAAGGTGAGCGCCGGTGTGGCCTTCGGGGAGATAGAGCAGGTGAAGCAGATCTTCGGGAACCTCCAGTACAAGCAGTACTACGGAGACGCGCTCGAGCTGGCCGACTTCGTGTCCCAGCACTCCTTCGACGAGATCCTCGTAGACGCCACCGGGCTGTACGACGACACCCGAAAACCAGGCGCGGACCACCGCTACGGCCAGCACTTCCAAGAGCCCCACTTCGCCTACAAGACCGAGCTCAGAAAGCTGGACTTCGAGGGAGAGACCCGCCTGATCGCCGTCGCGGAGCCCAGGGACACCATGACCAAGCAACTGTCGGAAAAAAGCGGGGACAATTACAAAGTGTTGTAATTGTGAATATTTTTGGCTATGTTTTGATGCGAATTGTTCTTAAAACTATCATAATATATTATTCTTTAACAATCTCTCACATATTTGTTGGGCTGTATTTTAAGGTGGTTTTTTCTCCGTCGTAAACTTATTATATATTGTCGTGCTTCTTTTTGTACAAAATTAATCCTATAATCGCGCCTGCTATAACTACTACTCCGCCTACTGAGCATCCTACAACGAGTCCTACATTTACTCCTTTTGTTTTTGTGTCAACGTCCACCTCCACATCATAGAACTTTTCAGTGTTATTGTTTTTATCGTGGAATGTGATATCTACATGTAAATTCTAGTTGAGCTCGCGCATGCTCTGTATGCAGCTGTTTTCATACGTGTCACTGCAATTCATTGTTCCAATTGTGCCCCTATCCGCACTTCTAAGTTCAAATTATTTATTGAAGGTGATATTTCCTTTGCCTGGAAATTCAGCTTCCATAGTCACGTTAATGGTCGTTCCGTTCCATTTTGAACATTAATTGTTAATGTTGAAATGGATTGCGAACTGTTACTTAACCACTGTTACTGAGACGTTCTTAGCGCAAACCTGAACTGAGTACAAGTAAAACAACATTGAAGTGGAGTACGTTCAAATGAGTACAATGCAAAAATGCATAAACGTTAAATTCAGTTTTATGAATATTAGATTATTTATGATTAAAAAGCGATTATTTATGATAATTTTGAATACTTAAGTTTTTATCAACAAATTCTGTGTAGAAGCACATATGCTTTCTAATTGCAAAAAATAAATGGCGTAGTAGTGTTTACAAATATACAAAACTTGCATAAAATACGGTATGTATACTTTATTCTAATTATTGAATTATCAATAAGTATAATGATAGTTTAAAATCAAAATACTGAATTTAAGCTAACCACTTCATCTATTACAATGTTATTATTCTTATTTTCAATTCAAGTTGATACATTTGATGTAGTAAGTGTACGAGTGGAATAAATGAAGCTTAAATTGGACTTTGTCACAACAGCTTATCCAAGCTCTAAAGTAGCTATCAATATTAAAGCCTATCTGCCTGATGCTCAACTTATATTTTTTAAAAACGTAATAGTTGATTACAGAAACAAAACTTCTGTTGTTATGAACTGCGAAGAAGATTAAGTTTTAGATGCTTTTTGTAATGGATTATTACTCAACCTTAAAAAGAACATTAAAGTTGATATAACTTTTGAACAGACCAATATATTAGGCCAATATTATAGATATACTTTACACAATATATACACGCCCGTTGACACATATTCTAATACCTAATAGATTGCCGTTATTGTAGGTTGTTCAGTAGGAGGGGTCGTTATAATCGTATTACTTGTTGTTTTAATAATATTTTTGAAAAGAAAAAGAAACACCAAGAAAGAGAAACATTTGTTTGTCTGAATGAAAAGATAAATTATACTATATATAATGTTTACTTGTTATTTTCATTAAAGTTGTTTAATTAAGTATAATTAATCTAAGTTACTTATTTGATCTAAATAGTTAAATAGCTGTTGAATGTTAATCGTGTAACAACCTATGATTTTCATGTTATTATATGTATGAAATACATTATTTTGATATTTATAAAACATTGAAATGATTTTCACTTCTAATATGTCAATTCCCTATTAGCCGTAGATTGAGGCGATTTTGGCCAAGTTGGAGCAGACCATTCAGGTTCCGTGTAAGATCTTCGACGACACCACTGATTAGTTGTTGATTCAGTGCAATGCGTTGCAGGAGTTGTACATTCAGCTCTTGGACGATTCTTCAATGGACGCCAAGTCTCAGCGCGCGATAATTCAGTAGGTGTACCAGGTGGTTGGTCCGATTGAGTAGAAGTACAAGCAGATTGAGTTCTTCGAGCGTTTGTGCGAGATGATCGAGTCTGCTGTGATTCAATTAGAGGAGATAGTGCAGAACAAAACCAAGTCACTTTTTAAGCGGTAACTAACCGAAATCGAGCTCAAGGACAGGAAAAACAACATTCAGAACCTGATCAAAGAGGCCCAGAACTTTTTACAGCTGAGAGGAATTAAAGCAACCCCAGTTGTTAAATCTGAACCGGCCGTTTCAATCGTCACTGAATAAAAAGAAATTATAAAAGAAGCGGAGGTACCTGTACAAAGTGTGAGCCCTAAGGTTGAAGAGGTCAAAAAGGTTGAACAAAAAGTTACTCAGATAAAAGGAATCGTGATTCAAGCAGAAGACGAGAGCGATGAGTGAGTTATCCAATTTATTGTTGATTTTGAATTATATATTTGCTTATTTTATCTTATTTTAGATACTAATAATATTTTAGTATATTATTTAAAAATGATGTAATTAAAAAAGAATTTAACAGTAGAGTGAATGTTAGATGATCTGCTTTTAATTTTGATCTGTTTTAATCGTTGTTGAGAATAGCTGACTAGTTTTGTTAACTTCTAGTTATTCGTGTGCAAACAACACTATTGTACTTTAAACAATATGTATTCAATTATAAATCAATAAATACAACAATTTCTATTTTATTCACTCCAACACAACGAATGCGCTTCAGTTACAATATATTCTAATAATCACGATTGTCCAGTTAAAAGCCAAACTCCAGACAGGCGTCTTACGTTCCAATAGCTTCATAAATAAACTTACAAAACTATAATACAAAATCTAAACTTGAATACATAAGCTTTTAACATGAAGAAAAAACAGAAAGGTCTAGAAGTGTTAACCTTCTTGAATCATTACCTGCCTGTACACACAAATAAATGATAATTAATTCAACCAAAGAAGAATTCTTTAAAAACAAAAAGAAGTTGAAAAAGGATAAGTTCTTAACGAAAATTCCTGAAACAGACTAAGCTAACCCAGCTTGGAAAACGATATCTAGAATATAAAAATCGCGAAAAAACGATTTAACTATGAGTTAACCTATTAATTACAACTCAATGCCAATTAGACCTACATCAAACAGTATACGAGTTGAAGATTCACAAATAAATTATCATCATTGGCTTAGCGCTAGTCCCGAGAGAATAGTACTTGAGAAAAAATGAATACATATAAAAATGAATACATATAAAGTCGTTAAAAGAAGTAGTTAAGATAATTGAATAGTAAATAATATTTTGAATAATTAATGTCATAATTATCTTATAAGACCAATACATATGTTATTACTAAGAATTCCATGTCGTAATGATTATACTATATTTCATTGTTATTTCATTATTATTAACACAACATATTATTAAATTTGTTGTTTAACTAATAAATTATATAATAATATACTATAATAACATTATCAGACTTCCAGGTTACATTAACTAATCGATATATCACATACTGTATTATTCAATTGATTGAAAACTAAAAGTTAACACATCGCAATATTTAATAATTTATAAGATATTTAAACACCACACCACTTTCCACTCCTCTTCTTGTAACTCAACATGGGAAAGGAAAAGAAGCACATCAACCTCGTCGTTATCGGTCACGTCGATAACGGTAAGTCTACCCTCACTGGTCACTTGATCTACAAGTGCGGTGGTATCGATCAACGTACCCTCGAAGATTATGAAAAGAAGGCCAACGAAATCGGTAAGGGCTCCTTCAAGTATGCCTGGGTTCTCGATCAACTCAAGGACGAACGTGAACGTGGTATCACAATCAACATCGCCCTCTGGAAGTTCGAAACCAAGAAGTTCATCGTCACCATCATCGATGCCCCAGGTCACAGAGACTTCATCAAGAACATGATCACTGGTACCTCCCAAGCTGACGTCGCCATCCTCGTCGTCGCCGCCGGTCAAGGTGAATTCGAAGCCGGTATCTCCAGCGAAGGTCAAACTCGTGAACACGCCACTCTTGCCAACACCCTTGGTATCAAGACCATGATTGTTGCCGTCAACAAGATGGACGACCCACAAGTCAACTACTCTGAAGCTCGTTACACTGAAATCAAGACTGAAATGCAAAAGACTTTCAAGCAAATCGGTTTCAAGTACTGGGAAGAATTCGACTTTGTCCCACTCTCCGGTTGGACTGGTGATAACATCATGGAAGCCTCTCCAAAGACTCCATGGTACAAGGGCAAGTGCCTCATCGAATGCATCGATGGTCTCAAGGCTCCAAAGCGTCCAAACGACAAGCCACTCCGTCTCCCAATCCAAGACGTCTACAAGATCAACGGTGTCGGTACCGTTCCAGCTGGTCGTGTCGAATCTGGTGAACTCATCCCAGGTATGATGGTCGTCTTCGCCCCAGCCGGCGAAAAGACTGAAGTCAAGTCTGTCGAAATGCACCACGAACAACTCGCCAAGGCCGGACCAGGTGATAACGTTGGTTTCAACATCAAGGGTCTCTCCGCCAAGGACATCAAGAAGGGTTACGTCGTCGGTGACGTCAACAATGACGCTCCAAAGGGCTGCGAATACTTCAAGGCTAACGTCATCATCATGAACCACCCCAAGAAGATCAACCCAGGCTACACCCCAGTCCTCGATTGCCACACTTCTCACCTTGCCTGCAAGTTCGACAAGTTCCTCGCCAAGCTCAACTCCAGAACTTTCAAGGTTGAAATCGAAAACCCAACCGAAGCCGTCCGTGGTGAATGCGTCCTCATGCAAATCGTCCCAACCAAGCCACTCTGCGTTGAGTCCTTCGAACAATACCCAGCTCTCGGTCGTTTCGCCGTTCGTGATATGAAGCGTACCGTCGCCGTCGGTGTCGTCACTGAAGTTCTTAAGAAGGATAAGTGATTTAATCTGTGATCATATTTATATATTTTGACTTGTCTGCCCTTTATATTTATATGAAATTAAAGGGTTTTGGAAAAATGTCGTAGATAATTAAATTAGGTAATTATTTCTTGATCATGAACTAGTAAAGCATAACCACTTCACATAATTTATGCCAATCACATTGACTAAATCAACAAGCAACGCTTATAAATCTGATGTAAAACCACATAGCAAGTTAACAATTACTCATAAGGACAACAAATCTGAAAGTTAAGAAGTAGCTTGCGTTTGTTTATCTAAAATTACAGCTTCTGCTACTCCAAATGATATTAAAACTAAAATATTCACTGATTTTTCAGATAATATCAAGGGTATGAAATAATTAGCAGACTCATGCTATTTAATTTATATAGATTCTAAAGATGCTGCTTGCAATCTTGCTGCTAAGTATAATGGTGCTGAAGTCGATGGTTAAAAAATTCACTGCATCCCAATGTTAAAACTGATACCTGAAAGAAAATTTGAGATAAAACTCAAATAATGAGATAATATTATTACATACAATATTAATACAAAGCAATTTCAATCGATTTCAAGTGCTGATACTATTTACGTATTGTTATTTTAGTTTTAATTTATATGACTTTTTTTGTTTCATAACTATTTGAATGAGGGATGTAAAAGATGATCAACTATTAGAAATAATTAGAATATATTTTAATATTTATGTACATGAACAAGAATTAAACTATATTTGTCAAGTAAATACCACTTCAATGGATCTTTTCGAGTCTGCTAGAATTTAATATGACATACTTAAAACAATCCCAGAGGAAGAAAGGGCTGTCGTTTTGCCCATAGTAATGTCATAATTCGAGGCTATTATTGAGTTAGGCGAGTAGTCAGGTGTATTTTCAACGAACGAAACTATTCAGGATTTGAACGAGGAGTCGATTCCTTTTGCGCTTGCTAGATTTTATTTGGCCTAGTTAATTTCAAATTATATAATGTAGAAGGAGAAGCGTTTGCAGGCTGTGAAGCTGGCTTCGTTGCATTTCTCAACCTTCATTGACATTCTGTTGCAGTATTAGTTGTTGTCTGACTAGGAGATATAGTTGCACAACGGTAAGTTGAATCCCACGCAGCAGCGTGATTTGAAGCGGTAATTGCTGCAGGAGGAGAACAAGGCTCGCATAGCCGCTTAGCAGGCGAACTTGGAGCTAACCACCAAGGGCGGTAAGATGGAGCTGGAGGCCTGCTACAAGGCCTTGCTTATCTTCGCCAAGTACCAGGTAGTGCGCGAGCTCAAGTATTTGGATGAGGAACAGTAGTTGCTCGAGTTCGAGGCCGCTGACCCGGATGCTGCCCGCAGGGCAGCCGAGGACTTCACTTTACAGTCCAACTCCCTTCAAAAACCGAAATTAGTTCAACTTACTCCACAGGATGTTGACCGCGTGGTGAAGAACAAGCGCTTCGTCCCTCTTGACGAGGTTGAGCTCATGAAACAGGAGGAAGCAAAGCAGAGCGCGAACAGGGGCGAGTAAAAAGTGAGGTAAACAGCCGGTTAAATAAACCAGGAAATTGACTTCAAAAATGTCGATTTAGTGTACGGTGGAGGGAACCCGTACACGTTCTCTCAGAAGGGGGAGCAGGGAGACCACAGGGACTACTCGTACAACGTCGTTAAAACGGACACGTTCTATCCGGGCCAGCCGAAGGAGGAGCAAATTGACGAGGAGCAGGCGTTCAAAATGGAAGCAGCTGGAAGGGACGAGGTCATGGAGGAAGACTTCGACGTGAACTCACAGAGGGAACAGGACGACTGGAACGACGAAAACCCCAAAGGATACGGAAACAAACCTAGACTCGTGTGAAAGTAACTATATAATATAATTGTAGATGTATGGTATGAGGAATATGAGCGGTATAAATGGAAGCTGTTAGATTTATTTGCTTTTGTGCTAAAATAAATAGAATATTTGCTCATTTTAAAATGCACCATTTACACTTTCACATGAAAATAGACAGAAATATTTAGAAATCCACTCCAAACTGGAGAAACTGAAGTGGACATAAAGTACAAAATAAAAAGTATAATTTATGCTTTATAAAAATATGAGACTTAGGAAAATGCACTTGAAATAGGCTAATTCTTACAGAAAAAATATTGTTGTGAGAAGTGGCACTTAATATTAAATATATAGCATACTCCATATACAAACAACGTAATAACACAATATTCGTATAGTACTCAAAATCTACAAAATATTGAGATTTAACAAACAAATCATATAATATATTAAAAAATATTATAATACTAGCTTAATTAACATGTAATATACTCATTGTTATTTTTTCATACCATACCATCCATGTCCACATCACCGTTTCAATTAAAAGCAATTCCACTCCACTTCTTCTTGTGATGGCTGAAGTTTAAGTCAAGCTTTTCGACAAATGGTCTGTTGAAGACGTCGTTTGCAAGGATCCTTCCCTCCAACGTTACATCTCTATCAAGAACCACTAATTCGTTGCTCACTCCGCCCAAAAGTGGAATGCCTGCCGTTTCAAGAAGGGTTCCTGCCCAATCGTTGAACGTCTCGTCAACACCCTCATGATGCACGGTCGTAATGCCGGTAAGAAGGTCATGGCCAATCGCCACGTCAAGGCTGCTTTCGACATGGTCCACCTCCAAACTGGTGAAAACCCAGTCCAGATCCTCGTCAACGGTATCCAAAACGGTGCTATCCGTGAAGATTCCTGCCGTATCGGTAAGGGTGGTTAAGTCCGTCGTCAAGCTGTCGACGTTGCCCCACTCCGTCGTGTCAACCAAGTCCTCTTCTTCATGGGCTATGGTGCTCGTAAGTCTGCTATGCGTAAGGCCAAGACCTTCGCTGAATGCCTTGCCGACGAACTCATTGCCGCCGCCGCTGGTACTGATCGTTCATACGCTGTCCAAAAGAGAAACGAAATCGAAAGAGTCGCCGTCTCTAACAGATGAGTTTTAATTTTAATGATGTAACATATAATAAATTATACTTTATTACCTATTAGGACAATTTTTTAATATACTAAAGAAGCTCTGGAATAGAATTATTCAGTATAATCAAATAGCTAAATTATATATTTCACTCTAAGAAGGGCTTCATGTTTTTCATAACAAATTTGTAAATGGAAAGTTAATGAAAATGTTAATCTGGGAATTTTTCCTTTAGAGTGGTTTGGATTTTCGTTGTGATATAGCTTACATCCTAGTGATATGTATTCTATATAACTCGTAACATGATATCTGTATATTTTTGTGTTAGTTTTGTACAAAATTGTTTTCCAAAAGTATTACAGTAATAATTTGCAACATCTTTTCTTTTAACATTAAATTTTTCAGCCATTACCGTGAATATTCTGTTTGTGGTCAGTCCAGGTTCATTTTGAAACTACTCAAAAGCTTCTTCAGCTGTTTCGACTTTAAATGTTGAGAACTTATTAACTTGTTTTACGAATTCACTTGCAAATTAATTTTTCCATTAGCTGTTTGCTTCTACTTTAGGATTTACTATTTATTTGACACTGGTCATTTGATCAGTCATTTAAAGTGGATAATAGTTAGTAAATTTATAATATTAGTATAAAAATAATAATATATTGTATTTAAACGTTTCTTTTAATATTTGACTTTTTGTTTTGATATTGTATGTATAGTATTTTCTTATTTGCGACGTCTTTATTATAGTATTCTAGCAATCTAAGTGATAAAACATTAGTCAGCTCATCTATAAGACTTTTATCTTCTGGCACGGGCACCGCGACCACCGAACTTCTTCTCTTCGCAACGACGGGTGTCGGCAACGATGAGGTGGCGATCATACTTGACGAAAGCCTTACGGAGGGTTTCCTTCTGGACATCGTCGTGAGTGTTGGCAATGATGGCCTTGGCGATGGCTTGACGGATGGCATACAATTGAGCGATATAACCACCACCCATAGCGGAGAGTTGAATGTTCATGTTCTTGTAGTTCTCGAGACCAGCAACGAAGAGTGGTTCGAGGACCTTGGACTTGAGGAGTTCTGGTCTGACAAGTTCGATTGGAACACCGTTGAGACGGATGTCGCCGGTACCTTTGGAGAACTTGGCGACAGCGACGGAGGTCTTTCTCTTGCCGATGGTCTGTTAAGCAGTTTGTGCTGATTTTTGAGACATCAAAAGAAAGGGGGTGGTGAATTAATAAAAATACATTAAAATGAATATCAATATTATTATTTAATTTTCCACAATCATATGACAAAATTTTTGGATAATGATTCCATGGAGAATGAATTTGATTTGCCTGTGAATTAGTCCATTTCTCTCTCGTAGAAGCCCGCTTTGGACGCTGAGGAGGAGTAAGCTCCAGCAAAGCCGTAGGAGCTTCCGCCAATTTCTTCTCCTTTGAAGAATAAATCAGTGGTGAATAACAATTAGTCCTTCCAGCAGCCTGCTTAGAATATGAATAAGAGCACAGTAAACAATTCTCCGCCACCACAACCTCTATAGAACAACTCACTCGAGAAGCAGAAATCTATTCAGAATCAGGGCCCAATCCCCTTCAAAACCGAGTACCCCGAGTCCAAGCTGGACCTTGTTCTTCTTATTTTAATCATTCTAACCTCCGTTCTCCATTTTATCGCGCTTGTTATGTTCCTCTTTAACGGGACCATTTTGTACCAGAATTTCTGGTTTACGATCGTTTTCTGCCTCATTTCCGTTCTCATTGTCGTTTCGTAATTTAGAATTGAGGGATACCGGGCGTGGGCCGAGAAGAACTTCAGATTACTCCTGAGGAAATCGGGGAACATTTCATTTTAAGTCATTATTTGCTTCATTTACCCGTACACGTTCACGAACACAGTGAATAAGGCAGCCAGTGTTGTGATGTTCGTGTCGGCTGTGTGCTGCGTTGGAAGTATTATACTATGGTCAGTTAAAAAGATTAAAAAGTGAGTTGTGAGTTAAAATATGAATTAAACGTGGAATATTAATTTGAGTACATCAATAAAATCTCAACTCTGTAGCAGAATTAAAAGATCTTTTGAAATTTTAGTTGACAAAAGCTGTCATGCTACTTTTGCGGTATACAAAAATGACACCAAATGAATTAAAATTTGTGTTTAAGATTCTTTACTTTATTATGTGCTACACGAGATCATTTAATAAAAACAATAGTTGTATGAGTGTACAAAGTGTACATGTAATATGTACATATTGAGACTATGTTTTGTGTCAACATAGTATTAAATACTATTTACTAGATTGAACATTATATTGTTATTGTGTGTTGTTTAATAATAATGTACCACTCTCAAACATGAATAATTATAATATTCAACGTACTGCAATTTTCTTAGCATTCTACACAGCCATATGTTTAGCATAAATATAATATCTGTATATTCAACTTATCAAAGGAAATATTAATAGAATTATATATTTAGCTTTACAGTCCATCAGAGCATTCACAGCCATTAATTTAGTTCTAAAACAATAATACTAGAATAAATAAGCATTCATAAATACAATAGGAAAGAATTTAGTTAATTCGGAGATACTGTTTTAGTTCTGTTTTAACATTCCTAATAAAAATTCAAGACCACATGATGTTGTTATGTATAGTTTAATGATGAACTTAATAGCTTCATTTGCAGCAGAAATTTCGACGTCTTTGAAACAGTACTTATTCTACGCCATCAAATAGACACTAATGGTTTTTAGTTTAAGCTTTCAATACTTTCATAGTATAAAATTGGCAGTAGTGTTAGCAATTGGGTCAAATTTTTCAATAATATAATACTTTTAATCTAATTCAGTGAAGTCTCCACAACACGAGAAGTAATAAAACACAGTTCTAAAGTCAAAAGTTGAAACGCTATTCGATCGTCACTACCAGCAAGAAATAGGTCAGATGAATGTTCACGCTGTATTCACCACGATCATCGCTTCTATCCGCATCAACTTCAACCCGGAGATAGAGAGACTGGTGCAGTTCACGAGACTCATGGAGCAGCTGTGCCTGGAGTACAAAGTCTCTTTCGTGACCGTCTCCTCCAAGACCTTCCAGTTCTTCGTGTCGGAGGAGGTGTCCACCATCCAGAAGAAGTTCGACCAGGCGCTGCAGCTGTGCTCCGGGGCCCAGGTCATCGCGAAGTGCCTGGACATGAAGGTGAGCGCCGGCGTGGCCTTCGGGGAGATAGAGCAGGTGAAGCAGATCTTCGGGAACCTCCAGTACAAGCAGTACTACGGAGACGCGCTCGAGCTGGCCGACTTCGTGTCCCAGCACTCCTTCGACGAGATCCTCGTGGACGCCACCGGGCTGTACGACGACACCAGAAAACCAGGCGCGGACCACCGCTACGGCCAGCACTTCCAAGAGCCCCACTTCGCCTACAAGACCGAGCTCAGAAAGCTGGACTTCGAGGGAGAGACCCGTCTGATCGCCGTCGCGGAGCCCAGGGACACCATGACCAAGCAGCTGTCGGACGTCCTGATCAAAAGCGGGAACATCAACGACATCTCGCTCAACATCGTCATCGCGCCCTCCAGCGAGCCAACGACGGATAACATAGGTGACAGCGATTCTATTAGTAGAACTGTAATTGAAAAACGAAAAGCCAGATACGAGAGTAGCTAGATTCAAAATAACTGTATTTTAGAAATTGAATCAAATTCAATTCACAAAGTAGCTGAAAATAGTAACGTTCAATAATACCAAAGTTAATTTAGAGACAACGGATTTGGCTCGTTTTTCAAGTTTAGCAGAAGGATTTGTAAATTATCTACAAAGCTTAATTTGTATGTGAAACATAAGAAATCAATTCACATTTAAAGTGAACGACTCAGTTATTTCCTCTAGGTGATTTACAGTATCGGAGGTTTAACAGTATTTTTAGCCAATAATTAAGTTGATCGTTAAACAAATATTGCAAGTTAGTATGGTGTTAGAGTGCTATTTGGTTAGATTTCATTACAAAAATGGATTCAAATATATATTTAATCGCACTCTATTGATATATTCTGCAAGTTACTGTGTGCGTTAACTGTTGTAAGTTTAGAGCATTTTAAGAAGCTAAATCAGGTAAAATGGTAGAAAATATCACACAAAATAGATAAAGTCCTATAAAATATAATTTTTATATCAGATTGTTAGAAATACATCGTAAACACGTATGGTGTCGAAATGATGCTTGGCATTACATAAAACTATCAATATGTTTAAACCATCCACAACCAAGCAATCGTTAGAATTTACATTATTACTACGCTTTCAGTTTAATATTTAACACAAGCTCTCCATTGTTAGATTTAAAATCCAACCGCAATATCAAGAAATATTTTGTTTTTCTTCAGTTTTGAAATCGTTCATTGGTTCAGTATATTCGTACAACACTCATTTCTAAGTTTAGCTTATGCGCTTTTACTGATGTCTCACCTACCATGGTTGTTGTTCCAGTTTTCGACGTCAGTAAACAACATCGGAAAGAAATTCCAATTAAGCCAGTACATAAAGAAGCAGGCCTCGATCCTGAGCCGCCACCGGATGCAGCTCCAGGTGAACAGCGAGCTCCTGCTGCTGACGAAGAACCAGCCGATCCTCCAGCAGGACATCGTGGGAGACCTGATGGTGAAGTACGAGAAGCTGAAGACGGAGCCGGTCACACAGAGCGACGACGAGACGATATTCATGACCTACCTGAACGCGAAGCTGAAGCACCAGCTGGCTGAGGTGCCGGTGGTGCACCTGAACAACTGCGTGCTCTTCCAGCTGGAGTACGGCTTCGAGTCGGTGGAGAAGACGAACGCGGTGCTGGCGGAGGTCTTCCAGAGCTTCGGCGCCCAGCACCACCTGCTGCTGCTCCGGGCCTCACGAAAGGCCACCAGCTGGGTCTGCTACAGGGAGTCCGGCACCAAGGCCGACCTCTTCCCCCACGTCCAGTTCGTGCTGCTCTGCCTCTTCCAGCTGCTCCAGAAGCACGAGCACGTCGGCGTGAAGCTGGCGGTCGGAGACGTAAGAGGCGTCACGCTCTGCTACGAAGACGTGCACTGCGACGTGGTGGGCGAGGCCGCCGCAGAGCTCCAGGACTTCCACAGCAGCGCCGGCAAGGTGAAGGTCTCCAAGAAGTTCTGGGAGTGGTACAGACAGCACGAGGCGGGAAGCACTGGGAATTAAGCCATCAAGTTCCAGAAGAGGTTCATCGACTACGGCGTCCAGGTCGAAATGTGGAAGTGATACTGTTGTAAATATCTATTCACGATGATTAATTATTCACTAACTTTTTTGGAGTTTTGATGACAAGAACGATTTATCAAAATACAACTGCTCATATATATAGAATACAATATTTTTGATACTATTATAATATATAATTATAAATATTAGCTTTCATCTACATCTTCATGCAATAATCACATTTCAACAACTCAAAATTATAGTTATCGAAATAGTTAATTTTTTAATAATTTATCGAAATAACCTTGTTCTTTATAACTATTGAAGCTCTTCTCACTTAAAACTAACGGTGTCGCCTTCCACTTCGACGGTGATCCATTCCAGTTCTCCCCATTTTTCCAGAAAGCCGATTGCGAATCCCAACAGCTCCCTCTTAACCTTCTTCACTTTCACGGTCCTCAATGTTCTTTCCGAGTATTCCGCCTCTATGATCTCTCCCAGAACCACCTGTAGAATGAAGACCGGGTTGAACTTTTAATAAATCATCAGCTTCTGAGCAAGCAGCTGCCCCAGGTACTTCAGCTTCTGATGCGTTTCGTAGTCCGTGAACACGCTCGTGAGGAACTGGGTGTAGTTTATGAGGAGGAGCTTCAGCACCTTCGTGTGGTTCATTTGGTTGCAGTAGCCGTTTATGAAGTTCCGCAGCTCCTCGGCCTGGAAGTGCACTTAAAATGACTTCAGGCTGGTCTCAGGGACCGGGTACTGGGAGGAGCCGGGCTTCACGAAGACGAGTGCGCACTCCTGGTGCATCTTCGCTACCAGGTACTTTATCTTGGACATGTGCGTGTGAAACTTCGAGTCCTGCACGTCCAGGAGAAAAAGCACCAGCTGGGTCTATAATGTGTGACAATACTTCGTGAACTCGTCGAACGTGATTACTGAGTAAGGCAGCTTTAAATTATACGCTGAAATGTCTAAAGATAACGCGGAACGCACAATATCGCACTTTGATAAGAAATCACTTACCGTTGAAGGACTTGAAGAAACTAGGACAATCGACATTGGTGTGTCAAATGCAAAATTAATCAAATTATAGAGTATATAGTAATCTAACATCACATAAATATATGAAACTATATTAAAGTTGATTTCGAAATTTATAATATTTTCTATGCGCTTCTATAGTACAGTAGGTTAGTATCTCGGACTTTGAATCCGGTGGCCCCAGTTCGAGTCTGGGTAGAAGCATTATTTTAATTATCACGCTAAAAATAAATTATTTTGAAATATTATTTTATATTCTAATTAATTACTATTTTCACTTCATACAAATGAACAATGATTATTACATGCTAAGCGAAAAATATATATCAAAACTTCAATAAATTCTTTCAAGTTCTAAGCTGTAAAAAGAAAAAATTACAGAACTTATTAAAAATTAAGATTATAACCGAGATTTAATATAATTAAGTTAAAACTTGATTATAAATTAATCAAACAACGCAATACTATGGCGTATAATATAATAATCTATAAAATACGAAATATTAAAAGATCAAATACAATTAACTCTTGTAAATAACTTCAATTTATGTAATAACAATATAATACCAGTAATAATTTCTTTATTATACAATTGTAAATATATACCAGATCACATGTAACAAAAAATCAACAAATATACTGAAAATTAACCAACAAACTTCGAAGAATTCGAAATGTATTTGAAAAATATGCTATCCATTTATTAGTTAACAAAAACAAGCGCTTGTTTAATTAGCAAAGAACTATTGTAAATAAAAGAATATTTATCAGCTGAACAACTTACATATTTGAAAAATTAGTGCATAACACCATTTCAATAGTATACATTATTAAATCATGCATTTGACAACAAGTATATTCCATCATAAGAGTTGCTCACTATTTGCTTTCACAATCAGAATATTTAACATAAATTATTTTAATCAAACTATTAAATTGATGTGTAGTTATTGGTATCAAATAACAAATCTAAGTATCATTCAAAATAAGTATCATGTCTAGCTTACAAAGGTAAATTACCATCATCTGATGAGCTATTAGCTATATTCACTGATTTTTATTCTAACAGTTCAATATTTAGCAAAGAAACAATTATTATGTTGATGTAATAGAATGAATGCCAAAGAGTTATAAAATAAATTATATAATTACTCAAATAATATAACTAGGAAGCTGAAATCTTTCGTCTTTCCAAAATTGTATTTACATCCTTTAAATCAGTTAATTTATTATATGATATGATAAGTGAAACGACTATAGAAGACGAATTAATTTATTTGCAACACGCTTTATATTTGACTGGGTGTAAAAATGTCAGTGTGGACAAATATCTCCGCAAAGAGCACAGCATCATAACGACAGAGCGCATCATAGAGATCCAGCTGGCGAACAAGCAGGAGCTCGGCTTCCACCTGCTGAAGCAGTGCAGCTTGTGTCAGAACGCCGCCAGGCTGCAGAAGCTCACCAAGCACTGCGTCGTGCAGGACGCCGACTTCGTCCAAGAAAACTTCGACGACCTCCAGCTGATGAGCTCTTACCTCAACGCGGCCCAGCTGAAGCAAATGCTCTTCTGGGCGCACTCAGAGTACACCGGCCAGTTCAACCAGCTCGGGAAGTGCTTCTTGGAGAAGTCGGACCCGCAGAACCAGCTGGAGGTGCTGGAGTTCTGCGTCCAGCACGCACACGAGCACGTGTCCCTCAAGGCCGGGCTGCAGTCTGGGTGCGCGGGCTTCGCACAGCTGACGGGGCACCTGAGCCACGCCCTGAACAGACCAGTGTTGTTCAGCGAGATCGACAGCCGTCTTCCGAGCGAACCTGTTTCTTCGACTCGCGTGAGGGAGCTGGTCAACGAACATCCACAGCTCATGTTCATCAACCTGGCCTTCATAAGCGCGATTTGCTCGTTCCAGCCGGACTTCGACTTTGACCTGTTCTTCTAATACTTCTTGGTCGGCGCCGGCGTGTGCTCGTTTGTAACCCAACGCCCAGACGACGTTATGATATCTCAGTCCGAATAACAGTATCAATAAGTTGGTGAATTCGATTCAGTAATATCTCGTTGCTTATTAAACTAGTAATACAATGGTAAAATATAAATAATTGAATAAATTAAAGATTCAGTTAATTTTGAGTTCTTTTTAAATTATGTGTATTAATTTGTTCGCGTATTTGCCATTATTTGTTAAAATAGTAAAATAAGTGAATTATAAATTGAATAATTGAGCGAGTATGTGCTGAACATAAGGTAAATTTCAATTTAGGAGTACTTATTTAAGACTTTACCTAATTTATTGGCTAAGTCAGAACTATTTAAGTAAATTCTCTTGAATAAGCAAGTATTTAGAAGGCGTTCGAGCAATTTAATAAATATTTTCGAGTTAATAACAAATTAAAACCCCGAAATATTTAAATTCGTACAAAATAGAATTCACAGACTTATAAATGATGAAGAGGATGATTTGCAAATTGTAGGACTGATTGGCTTATTCCCATCTCTCCTCTCAATAAATAATCTCATTAAAATTATTTAAAAACTTGATAGTGAGGAGTGGTACATAAAAAACTGCTGGAACTTAACTTTATAGAAATTTGAAATCTTCACGAATAAGCAGAACTAATTTTGTTCTGATGATTTAGTATTGGAACTGATTCAAATATAGAAATTAGGAGAAACTGGAAGTTTAGTAAGACTCATACTCCTTAAAAATCTGGACTATTCAGACAACACTCCGTTTACAAGGGAAGCCTTATAATATTTTGTGAAGTAACAGTTGAAATTTTGGGAAGATAAATAAAATGATAAAATAGGTCTTGAAGGCTATAAGTATGAATAATATACAATCGTTTCAAAAGCTATTCTTAATAAAATATGGTGATAATAGTGAATTGTAAAATATTTTTGCGATCAATATATAATTAAATTTTATCACCACAATCTATCAATGACTTGTTACGCGATTATTCTATATTACTCATATTTATACCCATCTATGCCATTTTACTATTTACTTTTATTTTCCCAGATTATACGTTATTCTTGAGAAAACTCTAAAACTAATTTTCTAATTTGATCACTATTTTCAGAATAATCGCATTTTTTAAGAATTATTAAACGAACTAAACATCCACTTTCACCTAAAGATAATGCTACTATGTTATCTAGCAAAATATCAGAAACAGATATTTCAGCTTTTTCAGCAAACAGCGAGTATCTTTGTAAAATACCATTGAGTGAATTTTTAACATTCCAATCAGTACAATCTAGAAAACGGAGTAAAAGTAGTAGATTTTCAATAGAAAGACACTAAGGGGTAACTTCTATAATATTGATTAATTAAGTTTATTTTTTGTTTAAATTCGTATCAGCATTCGTTAAAAGTTCGACATATTCATTGTGTAATGATTTTTATAACTCATAATCGTCTTAAACAATTATTTCAAACACATTTCGAATGTTTTAGCTTCTTCTCCTCAAACTAAATAGAGTTTCAAGTTTTATTTATTTAATGATCATTTATTAGAAATGCTTGCATTAATTTAATACAGTTTTAAGAGTTTTAAGGAAGAATTCCTAAGTGGGCATCAAACTGATTGTTGTTAAAAATGCTGCAATTTACTCACATTAATCTTATTTAACTTCAAATCGAACAGTTGGACTGAACAAACCTTTTTAACTATTACCTTGAATAATAAGTGCAAATACACGTAAGAATTGAAGAACTTAACCAATAAAGAACTATATATTCAACTTTGATTCATCTAAAACACAATGTTCTGGTTATGGACAAATTTCAAAATACAGCAGCTTATTAATATCGTGATATTTTGGACGGTGGTCGTTTGTTTTGTTAACGTAATTTTTCATGAATTCATTAAGCTCTCCAACTTATTGATACTGTTATTCGGACTGAGATATCATAACGTCGTCTGGGCGTTGGGTTACAAACGAGCACACGCCGGCGCCGACCAAGAAGTATTAAAAGAACAGGTCAAAGTCGAAGTCCGGCTGGAACGAGCAAATCGCGCTTATGAAGGCCAGGTTGATGAACATGAGCTGTGGATGTTCGTTGACCAGCTCCCTTACACGAGTCGAAGAAATAGGTTCGCTCGGAAGACGGCTGTCGATCTCGCTGAACAACACTGGTCTGTTCAGGGCGTGGCTCAGGTGCCCCGTCAGCTGTGCGAAGCCCGCGCACCCAGACTGCAGCCCGGCCTTGAGGGACACGTGCTCGTGTGCGTGCTGGACGCAGAACTCCAGCACCTCCAGCTGGTTCTGCGGGTCCGACTTCTCCAAGAAGCACTTCCCGAGCTGGTTGAACTGGCCGGTGTACTCTGAGTGCGCCCAGAAGAGCATTTGCTTCAGCTGGGCCGCGTTGAGGTAAGAGCTCATCAGCTGGAGGTCGTCGAAGTTTTCCTGGACGAAGTCTGCGTCCTGCACGACGCAGTGCTTGGTGAGCTTCTGCAGCCTGGCGGCGTTCTGGCACAAGCTGCACTGCTTCAGCAGGTGGAAGCCGAGCTCCTGCTTGTTCGCCAGCTGGATCTCTATGATGCGCTCTGTCGTTATGATGCTGTGCTCTTCGTTGAGATATTCAGGTGGCAGGGTTATATTTTCTCCAGTGCATTGTGCTGAGTGCAGTATGAATATTTTTGCGTCTAAGTCCTGATTTTCGTTGATTTTTTGGCTAACAACATAGTTTTTGTTTTTGCTGAGTGTTTTGAACAGGTTTGATCCGAGTTGGAATATTTCCATTTGTTGGTTGTGTTCAATCATGAGTTCAACGATGTCATTAATAAGTGTGTTATTCGTTTGCGTCGCGCCAAGATTTGCGAGTTCTATGATGCATTCCCTAGCTAGATTTGACCTCTTTTTATTTAAAAACTGATTTATTACGGTTTCAAGTTGCTCCTTACTTGGTATTCTTCCCCTAACGGCTAGTGCTAGGATTTGCGTTGGGTAAAAGTGAGATTTGCTATTTGGCTCAGCTTGAATTTGGAAGTTGATTTTGGACTGGAAAATGTCGTGCTGAATATTTGGGGTGTTAAACGACTCGTTAATTATTCTTTAGAATTCGGGCGTCAAAACGAACTCCTTTTAATTTTGGATGAACGTCAGGGCTATGAACTGGTCAAAGGGTTAATTAGAACTAGATACGCCCGTTTTAATCAGCGCTAGGCGGTCGTTTAGGAGTGGGGAGGAGGGAATCTGGGCGGAATTCAGGATCTGAAGGATCATGCGCATGTTTCGCAGGCACAACTCGAATAATGTGAAAGAAGTTGGTTAAATAAGGAAGTAGTCGCACATAATTTGGACCACGTGTGGAGGGATCTCGCGGCAGCGCATGAGCAGGGACAGCTGAAAGTGGAATATGGTCACGTCACAGTCAGAAGTGAAGTTGGATAAAATGATTTATTCAATTTATACATTAAGATTAGTTTGCTTACACGCTTACTGCAGCATCAGCCAAAATCTGCGCTCAGGGCACTGTTGAGATAATAAATTGTACGTGAGCTGCTTGAAATCATCTACAAAATTTTCTGAACTGAGCAAATCCTGCAATATTTACTTCGGATTACAGTTTTAAGCCAAAATCTCGTTTATTTTCTGCATAAATATAGGCGAAATCTTGTTAAATACGTTCATTTCAATTTGTGGAGTGTTAAATTAAATATAAAAGTAAATATATTTTATTTAAGTATAAATATTATTATATTATTCTTATCATATTTGTACAAATACTAATATATTGATATTACCCCAAATACATTACCACATGAGCTAGTAATTAAGACACCTACCTCTCTGTTCGACTAGACAGACACCCGATCAATGATAGTGTAAGTGAGAGCAAATACACCTATAATCGAAGGTGTCTGAACACTCCGGTGCGTATATAATATATACTTCGACCAAATCATATATAAACTTTAATAACTTTTAATAAATAAAGCTGATAATAGATATATCACGTATTAAGTCTATACCGATCAACTTATCATTTAACTTAATAATAATTACGTTTTCGTTCTTATTTTTATTTCTTTCCAACTAACTTATCAGAAAAATTAGTGTACTACATTACCTCGAATGCAGACCCCCACCCCTATTCACTTACAGACCCTCTCTTGATTTTCCAAAAAATATCAAAGGGTCTATAAGTGAGAGCAAATCTGGCTGTTTTTAGCTCATATTTCATATCAGATTTGGGTTTCCATTTCAGTTACAGACCCCTTTTCTGAAAATATTCTTCAAATATCAACATATTTTTGAATTTAATGTACATAATGACTTAAATAGGACGATTTATTAAAGATTGTTTAGTTTCCTCGTTTATGTTAGTCTTAAAACACGTTAGAATCAATAATATTTAATCAATTAAATATCAAATCATTTCAGTTACAGGTCTGTAACTGAGCGCTTTTGGGGTCTGTAAGTGAATAGGGGTGGGGGTCTGCATTCGAGGTAATGTAGTATTATCATCATAGTATATTGCTTTTGAGTGATATTGAGAAGATGTTGACATTTTAAACATCAAATCGAAATATTGTTAAAGATATAATATTATGAGAAAGAGAATTAAGATTAGGTGAAGTTATAGTAATGTGAATAAATCAAAGATTATAGATTGCATTGTTGAATATTTGAAATAGTTAATATTATATACAGTTAATTAACTTTAATGTTTTACCACTCTTCAACAATGTTATAAACACATCACACTGTGCGAGTATAAGTATTTATTATGTTTTATGTTTCTATTTGTCTTTCATAAGTTTAGTATTAGTACATAAAAATGATTCAAGGTGATTTGAATAAAATTATTTTTATGACAATATAATTCATAAAGCTCATATTGGTTATGCGTCTTATTTTGATCACAAAATCAAATAACAAAAATTAAATACCTATAGGAATATAATTAATAAATATAGAAATGGTTTTCTAATTTTTATTCAACGTCCCTAATAAAAATTCAAGACCTCATGATGTTGTCATATATTGTTTTATGACTTGTTTGATTTCATAATTTGCTGTTGAAATATCGTCATCGTTTCAATAGTTCTTTATATTCATTATGAAATATGCGCTATTTCTATTTTGCTTATGTTCATAATATTTCAACAATATAAAACAAGGGTTTATTTAAGCTTTGACAGCAAATTTTTTATTTTTGTAATATTATTAAAATAATTCTGTTGAAGCACCTTTGAATGAAAAATAAGCAAATAATAATTTAGAGTAAAATGTTAAAACATTATTTGATCGTCACTACCAGCAAGAAATAGGTCAGATGAATGTTCAAGCTGTATTCACCACGATCATCGCTTCTATCCGCATCAACTTCAACCCGGAGATAGAGAGACTGGTGCAGTTCACGAGACTCATGGAGCAGCTGTGCCTGGAGTACAAAGTCTCTTTCGTGACCGTCTCCTCCAAGACCTTCCAGTTCTTCGTGTCGGAGGAGGTGTCCACCATCCAGAAGAAGTTCGACCAGGCGCTGCAGCTGTGCTCCGGGGCCCAGGTCATCGCGAAGTGCCTGGACATGAAGGTGAGCGCCGGAGTCGCCTTTGGGGAGATAGAGCAGGTGAAGCAGATCTTCGGGAACCTCCAGTACAAGCAGTACTACGGAGACGCGCTGGAGCTGGCCGACTTCGTGTCCCAGCACTCCTTCGATGAGATCCTCGTGGACGCCACCGGGCTGTACGACGACACCAGAAAACCAGGCGCGGACCACCGCTACGGCCAGCACTTCCAAGAGCCCCACTTCGCCTACAAGACCGAGCTCAGAAAGCTGGACTTCGAGGGAGAGACCCGCCTGATCGCCGTCGCGGAGCCCAGGGACACCATGACCAAGCAGCTGTCGGACGTCCTGATCAAAAGCGGGAACATCAACGACATCTCGCTCAACATCGTCATCGCGCCATCCAGCGAGCCAACGACGGATAATATGTATGACAGTGATTCCGCTAGCATGACGGTAATGGGGAAAAGAAAAGCAAGATTTGAAAGTAGCACAATATAAAATAATTGCATACAAGAAATAGACTAAAACTGTATTCATTAATTGGTAGACAACAATGTAACATAATAATATTCAAATTAGTACTAAGATCCTAAAATTATATAAATATTTAAATTTATTCGTCGAATATGTAAATTATCGCCTAAATTAACATTATTCATTAAACAAAAAAAGTCTCTTCATATTTAAAGCAAATTGATGAATTACATTGTGTCCATTTGTTATAGTATGGGAATTTTAATGTCATTCTTAGTGAATAACTATGTAGACCATGAAAGTAAAATTATCTATTAATATGGGGTTCCAATATTTTTTGGATAAATAACTTTAAATGAATGGGTAAATGTATAAATTTCAACGTATATTTTTGATATATTTTGTAAAGTTATATGTACATTACTGTTTCTAATGTTGAAATAATATGAGCAAACATAAAAAACTGATAACTACTATATGTCTTACAAATTCGATTAAATTCTTTTATCCTTGTAATTTCTTTCAAATTGCATTAGAAATATTACTAATACTTATGGGATCGAAATTATGCTGGGCGTAATTAAAACATATTAAAATACTAAAATTATTCATAACTAAGCAATAGTAAGAATATTTGTCAACATTACATTAGGATTTTCAAATTTAAATGTTGTTTTGAACAGTTAATTATAAAATGCTGTCGTAATATCAAAGAATATAATATTTTTCTTAGCATTTGATTTGATTCACTGGTTTTCAATATGCAAATAATATCCCTACATGATATTACCTTACGCTTTATCATAAATTTCACATACACCATGGTTGTTATTCCAGTTTTCAACATCAGTAAACAACATCGGAAAGAAATTTGAGTTGAGCCAGTACATAAAGAAGCAGGCCTCGATCCTGAGCCGCCACCGGATGCAGCTCCAAGTGAACAGCGAGCTCCTGCTGCTGACGAAGAACCAGCCGATCCTCCAGCAGGACATCGTGGGAGACCTGATGGTGAAGTACGAGAAGCTGAAGACGGAGCCGGTCACCGAGAGCGACGACGAGACGATCTTCATGACCTACCTGAACGCGAAGCTGAAGCACCAGCTGGCGGAGGTGCCGGTGGTGCACCTGAACAACTGCGTGCTCTTCCAGCTGGAGTACGGCTTCGAGTCCGTGGAGAAGACGAACGCGGTGCTGGCGGAGGTCTTCCAGAGCTTCGGCGCCCAGCACCACCTGCTGCTGCTCCGGGCCTCACGAAAGGCCACCAGCTGGGTCTGCTACAGGGAGTCCGGCACCAAGGCCGACCTCTTCCCCCACGTCCAGTTCGTGCTGCTCTGCCTCTTCCAGCTGCTCCAGAAGCACGAGCACGTAGGCGTGAAGCTGGCGGTCGGAGACGTCAGAGGCGTCACGCTCTGCTACGAAGACGTGCACTGCGACGTGGTGGGCGAGGCCGCCGCAGAGCTCCAGGACTTCCACAGCAGCGCCGGCAAGGTGAAGGTCTCCAAGAAGTTCTGGGAGTGGTACAGACAGCACGAGGCGGGAAGCACTGGGAATTAAGCCATCAAGTTCCAGAAGAGGTTCATCGACTACGGCGTCCAGGTCGAAATGTGGAAGTGATACTGTTGTAAATATCTATTTACAATGATTAATTATTCTGTAACTTTTTTGGAGTTTGGATGAAAAGAATGATTTATCAAAATACAACTGCTCATATATATAGAATACAATATTTTTGATACTATTATAATATATAATTATAAATATTAGCTTTCATCTACATCTTCATGCAATAATCACATTTCAACAACTCAAAATTATAGTTATCGAAATAGTTAATTTTTTAATAATTTATCGAAATAACCTTGTTCTTTATAACTATTGAAGCTCTTCTCACTTAAAACTAACGGTGTCGCCTTCCACTTCGACGGTGATCCATTCCAGTTCTCCCCATTTTTCCAGAAAGCCGATTGCGAATCCCAACAGCTCCCTCTTAACCTTCTTCACTTTCACGGTCCTTAATGTTCTTTCGGAGTACTCCGCTTCAATGATCTCTCCCAGAACCACTTATAGGATGAAGACCGGGTTGAACTTTTAATAAATCATCAGCTTCTAAGCAAGCAGCTGCCCCAGGTACTTCAGCTTCTAATGCGTTTCGTAGTCCGTGAACACGCTCGTGAGGAACTGGGTGTAGTTTATGAGGAGGAGCTTCAGCACCTTCGTGTGGTTCATCTGGTTGCAGTAGCCGTTTATGAAGTTCCGCAGCTCCTCGGCCTGGAAGTGCACTTAAAACGACTTCAAGCTGGTACTGGAATGATTCCGTTTTGATAAGAATCTCATATTGTTGAAAATATTTAAATGGAATTTGGCGTGTGTTCATGATCGCTTAATTAGTGATAACACCATTATTTTGACTAGAATCAAAAATACACATGTATATGTGGTTATTAGCAAAAATCGATTATATTTTAAATATACTATTGATGAAATGAATGAGTTATTTAATCTATAAATGAATCATTTCTATGATATATATTTGAAATTTCATAAATATATTAATAAATACACTTTCTATTAAAAAATCCACTTCAAATGAACTATAAGAGTGCTAGAATTATGTACACATACATGTCATATTTCTTGCTGAACGTCATCAACATACAGACTCAAGTTCTGAACAGCATATAAGGCCAAAATGTTAAAAGTTTCAACGTGATTTACAGGTGTCTTAAAGCTTTTTTGATTGGAAAAATAATATTCACACTTAAACGCGAAACTGCAGGCAAAAGGATTGAGAGAATCCGATCGTAGCTAATTCTGTGTGAGGTGTGCGACTATTTGATGTTTCCGTTGACGCAGCCGTTTTCACGATTCCAAACGGCTATAGTAGAAGCCAGCATCATGTACACGACCTGTGTGTTTTCGATTCAGACATGCCAGAACATGCTGGAGTTCGTCGGGCTGGCGATATTTTACATGTTCCTCGTGACTTATATTATGTGGTATCAATCAAATTCGTTCGCGTTCGCTTCCGTCGGCTTTTCTTTGGTGTTTATTCTGATGTTGTATTATTATCAAGAAAGCGACCAGAAATCACCGATTACAGAAGAAGTCCAGTTGAAGAAAAACAGCCAGCAGCTGGAGAAAGTATTCCAAAAGCACTACTCTCAGTACATCTAAGACGTCAACCAAGAACAAAACAAACACATTACCACGATCATCGCCTCGATCCGAATCAACTTCAACCCGGAGATAGAGAGACTGGTGCAGTTCACGAGACTCATGGAGCAGCTGTGCCTGGAGTACAAAGTCTCTTTCGTGACCGTCTCCTCCAAGACCTTCCAGTTCTTCGTGTCGGAGGAGGTGTCCACCATCCAGAAGAAGTTCGACCAGGCGCTGCAGCTGTGCTCCGGGGCCCAGGTCATCGCGAAGTGCCTGGACATGAAGGTGAGCGCCGGAGTCGCCTTTGGGGAGATAGAGCAGGTGAAGCAGATCTTCGGGAACCTCCAGTACAAGCAGTACTACGGAGACGCGCTGGAGCTGGCCGACTTCGTGTCCCAGCACTCCTTCGATGAGATCCTCGTGGACGCCACCGGGCTGTACGACGACACCAGAAAACCAGGCGCGGACCACCGCTACGGCCAGCACTTCCAAGAGCCCCACTTCGCCTACAAGACCGAGCTCAGAAAGCTGGACTTCGAGGGAGAGACCCGCCTGATCGCCGTCGCGGAGCCCAGGGACACCATGACCAAGCAGCTGTCGGACGTCCTGATCAAAAGCGGGAACATCAACGACATCTCGCTCAACATCGTCATCGCGCCATCCAGCGAGCCAACGACGGATAACGTGACCGAAAGCGACTCCAACACGGCGACTAAATTCATTGACACGAGAGTCAAGTACGAGAGCAGCCAGCCGATCATCAAGAACTCGGATTCGCCGTACACCGAACCGATCCACATTATTTGTCCACCAGTATAGTAGAAGGCGAACCAGCTAGAAAAGCGATCGCGCTTCGCCTTCTTGAAGGAAATCCAGCAGGTCATGTCCAACTAGCAAATTTGCAGCATCGACCAGCTGAACATCCACTTCAGCAACTCGCTGGTCCAGAACATCCAGCCGCTCATCCCCTACTACTTCGCGTTCGGCATCGCCTGCGCTTTGCAGTACCAGTTCAAGGTGCTGTTCAGCGAGGAGATGCTGGTCCAGATCGAGATCTACGACCAGGTCACACTCGAGCAGTGGCTCTCGCGGCAGTTCGTGATTTTCGCTGTAGTGGGCTTCGCGGAGCTCCTGTGCGTGGTCCCGTACCTGCTGTTCCACTTCGGGGCCAAGATCGACAACATGAAGATGAAGACCATGAAGGCCGTCGACATCCAGATCCAGAAGCTGCTCTTCGCCATCATGGCGCTCTGGAACCTCACGATCCTCTACGGCTACCAGACGATGCTTAAGATCCTGAAGAACTACCCGCACCTGAAGAATGTGTGCGACGTGGCCCAGACGAGCGCCTGGACGATCACGCTGTACGTGATGCACAATTTCAACCAGGTGATCAACGTGAGCTCCCAGCACCCGCTCTATATCTACCGCAACCTGAAGGTCTTCACAGTGATGGAGCTGGTCCACTGGCTCATGGTCTTCCGGCAGTTCCCCGTGATGGCGGCGCTGATGCTGTTCATGCAGGTCCAGCAGCTGCCGGTCCAGATCTACAAGTACTACGTGGCCGTGAAGAACATCTTCCTCCAGAACGGCATTCGCGTGAACGCCAGAAAGCAGATCCAGATCCTGAGCCGCCACCGGATGCAGCTCCAGGTGAACAGCGAGCTCCTGCTGCTGACGAAGAACCAGCCGATCCTCCAGCAGGACATCGTGGGAGACCTGATGGTGAAGTACGAGAAGCTGAAGACGGAGCCGGTCACCGAGAGCGACGACGAGACGATCTTCATGACCTACCTGAACGCGAAGCTGAAGCACCAGCTGGCGGAGGTGCCGGTGGTGCACCTGAACAACTGCGTGCTCTTCCAGCTGGAGTACGGCTTCGAGTCCGTGGAGAAGACGAACGCGGTGCTGGCGGAGGTCTTCCAGAGCTTCGGCGCCCAGCACCACCTGCTGCTGCTCCGGGCCTCACGAAAGGCCACCAGCTGGGTCTGCTACAGGGAGTCCGGCACCAAGGCCGACCTCTTCCCCCACGTCCAGTTCGTGCTGCTCTGCCTCTTCCAGCTGCTCCAGAAGCACGAGCACGTAGGCGTGAAGCTGGCGGTCGGAGACGTCAGAGGCGTCACGCTCTGCTACGAAGACGTGCACTGCGACGTGGTGGGCGAGGCCGCCGCAGAGCTCCAGGACTTCCACAGCAGCGCCGGCAAGGTGAAGGTCTCCAAGAAGTTCTGGGAGTGGTACAGACAGCACGAGGCGGGAAGCGCTGGGAATTAAGCCATCAAGTTCCAGAAGAGGTTCATCGACCATGGAGTTTAAGTGGAGCTTGTTAAGTGATAATTATAATATAATTATTTAACATTAAGACATTACCTTTGATGCTCTCAAAGGTTTGAACAGAGATCAAACCAGTATCAATGAAAGTTAAGTGGGACATAAGATATTGGTATAATATTGTTTTAAATATCGGGAGATCGCAGCATCATATCACCAGAAGCCACGTCATTTGGAGTCCATTATTCATAAAGAAACTTTATTTTTAATGAAGCATGAATATGATCTTATAATTAGTTGCTTTATCATCAATCTTTACTTATACATATATACGTAGAATTTATTCACAAAAGCGCTCAAAGTTTAGAAGCATTGCGTGTTTCTGCTGGTACGCGAATCCTTAGGAGGTTACGAAGATAACATCTGAAGATAATTCGGTTGGTGCGAGAGCAGGACTAGCTTAGACTGTTTGGAAACTATCCAGCGAGACAATCCTTGAAGATGAGTTCTTATTTTGATATGTTTTTGGTAGCGTTTTGTTTGTGAGACAAGTTTAGATTTGAGAATCGTAATTACTTTCGAAATGAAGACGGAATGAATAGATCGAAGTAGTTTCAGGGGGAAAAGAAATTCGCGAAATCAAGCGAGACAAACCAAAGTGGCGTAAGTAGTTAGGTAGAGCTACTTATAATGTCCAAATTTGAGTATCTTATTGTATACATGAAAAAGGTCAAAAA
Source organism: Hexamita inflata (assembly GCA_963988835.1). Classification (NCBI taxonomy): domain Eukaryota; phylum Fornicata; order Diplomonadida; family Hexamitidae; genus Hexamita; species Hexamita inflata. Next base: position 281,476 of record CAXDID010001211.1, read on the forward strand.
ATTTTGAGTAGGAGTGAAATAAAGTATATATTTGAATGTATCAATATAAATGCACGACGTTTATTTTTTATTTTATCTTAAATATAATTATATTTTTGAGTAAAAAATGATTATTTTTTAATCGTAATTTTCTTAATAGAATATATACCCCAGATTTTCTGGAAACTTTAGCTTTACTAACTTATACTAACTCTATGGTTTTAATAGCAGATTCATAGCCATTAGTTTAAGGCTTTATTTCACAAAATCACTAAAAATAGCAAAATTGAGTAGTTTAATCTTAAGTGATCTATAACATCTAAAGTTGAATAGAGTATCCAAAGTAGTCAATGACCTTGAGTGTTACAAAAATATGTTAAGACAATAAGAAGTATCTAAAATATTTTTTATCACTCGATTAATTTATATATTTTATTAGAATGAGCTGGAAAATAATATCTCCCCAAATACTTTAAACTACTTATAATTGAATAACTATTCAATACTGAGATAATAAACTTATTTTACTATTTTAGTATTTGTTTACCTAATTTTTCCAACAATTCTTCAAATGTATATTTCTAATTAAATACTACAATTCAGACCAAAATATATTAATGTTATATTAATTACAAATGATATAATATACTATATCAATATGAGTAGTTAAACTCCTTATTAAAAAATTATAAATTTGTCAAATATTTCGACTTTTATCAGATGCTCACAAAAAGTTTAACTTTTAATCTATAGTTATCTCATAATTAGATCCGTCTATTTATTACAATAAACTCGACATCTTGTCTTTACACGTTAAGTTGTAATAATTTTACTATCAAATATAAGCGATACTTTTGAACTACAATAGTTGAATGATTTCTAAACAATTAATAGCTTATTAAACCGCCTTAAATAAATATTAAACAATATTAAAATTGTTCATTCAATATTGAGTGCGAGCTTTCCCGAAAATTTCAACTTAATTTTGTTCTAAATAACTGTCCAAACACTATATGATAAACCATACTACGGCTAACATATTAGCTACTTGTCATTAGTACAAAGCGCGATGTTCGAGATCTGAAGTAACTTGCTTCTGTTTTCAATATTCGGATATTGATAATTTTGTATATAATTGATTAAAATTAAAAGTTAAACAACTAGTGTGATTATTTTATGTATTTGATCCAATTATAAAGCATTTTAACCTACTAAATAAATTTATTTAATATTTTGAAACAACTTAATTTGATTTTATGGATAGCGACTCTATTTAATTGTAGCAGAATAACTTATTATAGAATAGTTTGTGTGTTAAAATAGTGGAAGTAACAATACTATCAAATATTTAAGTTAAATCGTTACAGGAGCTTCATATTGTTGCACGAAGAATTTTTGAAAAGTACTATTTAATTTGAGCAAGTCTGAGTGCATAGCCAATTTGTTGTGCGAATTTTCAATGCCTACTAGCTACTATTAATAACTAACAACAAGAATAAATTTTATTGTCTCCTTGTTATTTTTACTGTATTACCTTGATGGGATTAAATTTCAGATGCAATAAAGTAAGTCAATATTGCTCTATAAGATTACTGAAGAGAATACTAGTATGGCTGGACACTCTATTTGATTTTCAATTCATTCATACTTTAGTTTTGAGAACACCGTTTTTAACCCCGAATTTTGACCATTCAGAAATAATAGCAATAACTCATTTATTTAATCTAATTATAGCTTTGCTTACGGGTTCTAGTTAGTTCTAACTCGTTGCGACTTTAAAAATTAAATTATGTTTCTTATTAAGAATTTATCAAAATCAAAAATTGTTAAAGCTCTGGAAACTGGGATGATCCATCAATTTTAAGAAACATTAAAGCTCAGATTTATATCTCTTATTGTTAGAACCGGAGAATTCCGGTTACTTTTGGCAGTGTTTAGGTAATACGATTATTTTATTGAAAATGAGCATTTTATTAATGATGTGGAAACATTAACAAAAAATGAATTATTTTGATCGCACATTTTTAATAACTAATATAAACATATATTCAAATGGAAGAAATTCTTCAAAAATGCACAAAAAATCATGTTATTGTATTCCGTTCCTTTTTGCACGAGTTCCAAATTCTGATGTAACAAAATTGAATGTTGGTTGGTAACTTTAATTAGACATAGACAATTAAGATTTACAAACACGTGGACAGTCTCTATAAGTTGCGTAGTCACGAATCTATTGTGTTTAGTATTTCTAGACGGGTTTCATTTTAAGCTAGTGATGGGAAAACTATTTTGACTATTTTGCCGGTATAGTAATCAACCCTTATAGATTGTCCCAACAGTTTTCAAGAATGGAAAAAGACCTAATGAGCGAATTTCTGTATTAATGATGTAGCTATATAAAGCCACAATATATGATTTTCAAGTGGAATAATCATAACGTCTAAAACTTTTAAACATTGCATTATCACCGTAGATTATAATTGAGATTAACACACATAACGACGTTTAATAGTGAGTAAAAAAGAATATACCAAGCAGGTGTGTATATAGAAGCTTTATGATTTCAACCAGTCCCGCTGCAATTATACCAACAAGTGGTATAATTGAACCTTTATTTAGTTATGTATTCATAAAGCCTACCTAACAGCTATTTAGTTGAACACCGATAGAATAAATTTAGTAGAATTTATTCACAAAAGCGCTCAAAGTTTAGAAGCATTGTGTGTTTCTGCTGGTACGCGAATCCTTAGGAGGTTACGAAGATAACATCTGAAGATAATTCGGTTGGTGCGAGAGCAGGACTAGCTTAGACTGTTTGGAAACTATCCAGCGAGACAATCCTTGAAGATGAGTTCTTATTTTGATATGTTTTTGGTAGCGTTTTGTTTGTGCGACAAGTTTAGATTTGAGAATCGTAATTACTTTCGAAATGAAGACGGAATGAATAGATCGAAGTAGTTTCAGGGGGAAAAGAAATTCGCGAAATCAAGCGAGACAAACCAAAGTGGCGTAAGTAGTTAGGTAGAGCTACTTATAATGTCCAAATTTGAGTATCTTATTGTATTCCGTTCCTTTTTGCACGAGTTCCAAATTCTGATGTAACAAAATTGAATGTTGGTTGGTAACTTTAATTAGACATAGACAATTAAGATTTACAAACACGTGGACAGTCTCTATAAGTTGCGTAGTCACGAATCTATTGTGTTTAGTATTTCTAGACGGGTTTCATTTTAAGCTAGTGATGGGAAAACTATTTTGACTATTTTGCCGGTATAGTAATCAACCCTTATAGATTGTCCCAACAGTTTTCAAGAATGGAAAAAGACCTAATGAGCGAATTTCTGTATTAATGATGTAGCTATATAAAGCCACAATATATGATTTTCAAGTGGAATAATCATAACGTCTAAAACTTTTAAACATTGCATTATCACCGTAGATTATAATTGAGATTAACACACATAACGACGTTTAATAGTGAGTAAAAAAGAATATACCAAGCAGGTGTGTATATAGAAGCTTTATGATTTCAACCAGTCCCGCTGCAATTATACCAACAAGTGGTATAATTGAACCTTTATTTAGTTATGTATTCATAAAGCCTACCTAACAGCTATTTAGTTGAACACCGATAGAATAAATTTAGTAGAATTTATTCACAAAAGCGCTCAAAGTTTAGAAGCATTGTGTGTTTCTGCTGGTACGCGAATCCTTAGGAGGTTACGAAGATAACATCTGAAGATAATTCGGTTGGTGCGAGAGCAGGACTAGCTTAGACTGTTTGGAAACTATCCAGCGAGACAATCCTTGAAGATGAGTTCTTATTTTGATATGTTTTTGGTAGCGTTTTGTTTGTGCGACAAGTTTAGATTTGAGAATCGTAATTACTTTCGAAATGAAGACGGAATGAATAGATCGAAGTAGTTTCAGGGGGAAAAGAAATTCGCGAAATCAAGCGAGACAAACCAAAGTGGCGTAAGTAGTTAGGTAGAGCTACTTATAATGTCCAAATTTGAGTATCTTATTGTATTCCGTTCCTTTTTGCACGAGTTCCAAATTCTGATGTAACAAAATTGAATGTTGGTTGGTAACTTTAATTAGACATAGACAATTAAGATTTACAAACACGTGGACAGTCTCTATAAGTTGCGTAGTCACGAATCTATTGTGTTTAGTATTTCTAGACGGGTTTCATTTTAAGCTAGTGATGGGAAAACTATTTTGACTATTTTGCCGGTATAGTAATCAACCCTTATAGATTGTCCCAACAGTTTTCAAGAATGGAAAAAGACCTAATGAGCGAATTTCTGTATTAATGATGTAGCTATATAAAGCCACAATATATGATTTTCAAGTGGAATAATCATAACGTCTAAAACTTTTAAACATTGCATTATCACCGTAGATTATAATTGAGATTAACACACATAACGACGTTTAATAGTGAGTAAAAAAGAATATACCAAGCAGGTGTGTATATAGAAGCTTTATGATTTCAACCAGTCCCGCTGCAATTATACCAACAAGTGGTATAATTGAACCTTTATTTAGTTATGTATTCATAAAGCCTACCTAACAGCTATTTAGTTGAACACCGATAGAATAAATTTAGTAGAATTTATTCACAAAAGCGCTCAAAGTTTAGAAGCATTGTGTGTTTCTGCTGGTACGCGAATCCTTAGGAGGTTACGAAGATAACATCTGAAGATAATTCGGTTGGTGCGAGAGCAGGACTAGCTTAGACTGTTTGGAAACTATCCAGCGAGACAATCCTTGAAGATGAGTTCTTATTTTGATATGTTTTTGGTAGCGTTTTGTTTGTGCGACAAGTTTAGATTTGAGAATCGTAATTACTTTCGAAATGAAGACGGAATGAATAGATCGAAGTAGTTTCAGGGGGAAAAGAAATTCGCGAAATCAAGCGAGACAAACCAAAGTGGCGTAAGTAGTTAGGTAGAGCTACTTATAATGTCCAAATTTGAGTATCTTATTGTATTCCGTTCCTTTTTGCACGAGTTCCAAATTCTGATGTAACAAAATTGAATGTTGGTTGGTAACTTTAATTAGACATAGACAATTAAGATTTACAAACACGTGGACAGTCTCTATAAGTTGCGTAGTCACGAATCTATTGTGTTTAGTATTTCTGGAAAAGAAAGAGGATAAATAACCTGTCTTAGAAAAGCCTGTCGAATAGCCAAAAGATGGTCCAAATGAATAAAAAACGATTACTGACGCAAAATAGGAAACCGAGCCAATCTTAACGAAAGCCTAGAAGAAGAAGCAAGTTAAGGAATATCAGAAATAGTTCATCTAACAATAGAGAGCTAAGGAAGATTTCAAAGCAGCTAAACTCTAGGAAAAAGTTAATCTACCACCGGCAATATACCCCGAAATTAGGAATTTGCAAAATCAAATAAACTAAGAAGGACCCCAGGTACCTAATCAAGTTAATGAAACAGTGCATCAAAGGCAACCACCACCAAGCAATGCCAATACAACGGAACAACCTCCCGTGCAAGCCGAAGGAAATAACGAGCAAAGAGAAACTGAGAAGCGAGAACCAGTATCTGGAAATTAAGTTAGCGAATCAGGTAAAACTGGCTGACGACTCCGTGAGGACCCTGTTGGGTCTTTACTGAGTGGGCACAAATGACGGTTTGAGCCCGTTTTGAAAGTGGAAACACTGGCGTGCGAGAGCCTATGTTTTACTTTCGAAAGTCTCAATGAAGTCTGTTTGTGCCGTCTCGAGGAAGTGAGATATATATAATAAGTAATATAGATTTGATATTAACTCTTCTTGGTATTGCGTATTAGTGGAGTTATAGTAATAATATTGAATTCTATTTTTGAGTTTTAAGTATCAAGCAAAATACATATTCTTCAAATGTTTGTCTACACTAATAATATATCAATTTTATAATAAGAAATAAAAATTATTCCATAAAATAGTCACTCAGCATCCGAAATCCCCATTTACACACGCGTAACTGAGAGCTATTTTGGCTCATAACATGTGCCTCTACACATGCTACAATTTACCATCATTCGATGGCAGAATATTTTCCTCTACTTTAATAATCAATCTAGTGATTCAATTTTTCTCTTCAATTTGCTTCTTCAAATTTTATATAGTATAATTCTAAGAAATAAAACTTAAAGCATTTAATCGGTAGTAGAAGTTGATATAATTGTTCTTAAATATTTGTTTGCATCGTTGAAGTTTAATAGTTTCGAAACTTCCTTTTAGACTACCAAAAATATTTTGTTGTTAATAATTAATGATGAGATATTAACCAATACTTAATTAATGAAATAATGTCCCCTTAATAATAACAATTATAAATTAAATTCAGCTGCTACTAACTTCGTTGTTGTGTTTTCGAATTCAAAAATTTGTAGGTAAAGTGTGATAACTCAGCAATTCGAAGCGACAAGAACGTCTAATGCTCACCAGCGATTTTTGAACATCTAAAAATGATTCCTAGAAGAAATATTTGAATGATCGCCAAATGTTTTTTATGATATTTGTAGTTTCTTTATTTGGCATCATATCTGAAAATAAGTCTGGATTGCCGCAGCATGAGAACCAGTATTTAAGCTACTTTTGTGTATTAATTTACTTTGAAGAAATATTAGAAATTGTAAATTTTGATCTTTTCTCCAAATATAGCGCGATTAAAGCAGTACAAGTCAAGTGCGTTAGGTATCCTTAATATCAATTGCATTAATATAGTAATAAAATGTTTGCAGATGTGACGGGAATCAAGATCAGGTCAAAATCAGGTCGGAAAAATGGAGTGTAAAGGAAACTTAAAAATGAAGAAATATTACTGTAGAAATATTACTGTATTATTCCATATAATATAATTTAGTATTATTGATGTCATGATTTCATCAATTAAATCAAGATGTTGTCTTCTATCATTATCTTTAAACAATTACAATTCAAAAATTAATACATTTAATGTTACAACAATATATAAGTTGACAATAACAATTATAATTATTGCCAAAAACTGACATCATTAAATAATTTGAAACTAGGTGATAACATATATCTAACGTAGAAATCAAATAACATAAATTTATTCATTTACACAAATATCACTTAATAATCCTAGATTGATATAACCGTTAATAATATGAATGTTAATACCTTTTCTCTATTTGGATTTAGTTTAAATAGTCAAACAATAACTGAATCGAATATTAATATTTCAATTCAGTTTAAAGTGATATCTGGAGCTCTTCTTTGTATAACATGTGATGTTGACGTTAATTAATGTAATTTAGTTTTCATAGCTTCTGGATAGCAAATATCTGGAATGATAATTTAACCAAAATATAATGTAAAAATATTATTGTCTTTTATTCAATTTAGAATTAGTAGTATGAATTCATCTGGATTGACGAATATTATATTGTAAACTTCTGTTACATTTATTATTAGTTAATGCAAACTAATAGGAAGCAATTTACTTCAAAGTAGTAATAATGGATACATTGCATCGACTGTATTAGTAGATATTTTACTAAATATAACATAATTTGATATATGTGTGGATGGAACATCTCGCTTTGGTCATAATAGTGTTATAATTTCTACAATTGGTAGTGAATCTGTTTAGTGCGATTTATGCGAACAAAAGTTTGTCGTATATGGATTGTGTAGCGAAATTATTAAATATAGTGAGAATGTAAATGGAATGCACTAGTGTGTATATCCTTTTGAGTATGATGATAACCAATGTGTTTGTGCAAGTGGATATTTACTCAATTTTACAAAATGCATTAGTATTTTAGAATCGTTGAATGCCATTGGTAATTTAGTTAGTAATAGCAGTAATGATCAAATTAAGTAGTTGGAGTAAAAGATTGATATAATTGAGAATTCTCTATTTGTAGTTGATTTGAGTATTGCAAGCAATATATCAGAGATAGAGAAAACAATACTTTCAAATTTTTCTAAATCTGATAAAAGCTTGATGTTGAACACATCTGTTTTGGACAACAGAATATATTAAAATATATCTTCTGTTAAAAATGATATATTAATGAATTAAATTTCAGCTGATGCGAATTTGCTTATAAATACCACTGCATTGGACTTGAGAATATTTAACAATATCTCATATTTACAAAATATGGTGAATAACTTCACACTTTACTATAACGATTCACTAAGAAAATAGTAGTAAACGATTGAACAGTAACAGAATATAATTGATAATCTGACTGAGTAAATTCACTGCTTGAGTAATTCTGGTTCTATATGGGTAAATGGCTCATGTGTTCAAGCTTCATGCGCGATTTTAGGTCAACAAAGAATAAAAGGGATCTGTAAGTGCGTAAATGTAAACGCAATTGTTCAAGCTGGTTCGTGTGTGTGTCCAGTTAACTCTAAAGAAGTCGGAACTGCCTGCGTATGCAGCATAAGTGGACAAACAATACAAAACGGATAATGTGCTTGTTCGACTACTGGAGCATTTGTTGAAAGTGATTCTTGTACCTGCGGAGTAAATAGTATTAATATTTCTAATACATGCAGCTGTCCGAGTAGAGCAAGTTTGGTTAATGGAGTATGTGTTTGCTCTGATGTCAATGCGTATATTTCTGGAAACTAATGTATTTGTCCAGCATATTCATTGTTAGTTGGAAACACATGCACATGTCCAACTAATTCGTAAATTGTAAATAATATATGTACATGTAATCTAATAACTGGCTAAATAATGAACAATGGAGTATGTGAATGTTAGGCTTTAGGAGCCTTTATAAATAACGGCGACTGTATTTGCCCAACTGATACGTCATTGGTAAATAATGTTTGCATTTGTGATAAAATTTCAGGTTAGTAAGTTATTAATGGAATTTGCTAATGTGTTGCAGGACAATCAATTGTTGATAATTCATGTTAATATATAATAAATATTTAGAATATCGAGTGCAGTTAATAATTATTCGTTCAATAATTCGATATATATAGTGTAACGAATTTAATAACTTCAAGTAATTTTAGTGCAGGTTACGTATTTTCTGGCACAATGATCATTGAAAACGCTTTCATAGATATTTCAGATAACGTTTACTCAACTACTGTTTATCCACTATTTCAGTCACAAAGCACATTCACAAACTTGAAGATTCAGTTTGGGACACAATCTTTAAACAGTGGTTCACTAATTATGTCCTCATCTTCTGTCTCAATAAATCAGATGAATATAATTTCAAGACCAGATAGCCAACTTAAAGTTAATTCTGCCGAATAGTTTAATATCTTAATGTCATCATCAAGTGCTACAAGCATAAGCAATCTGTTGCTTAATTTATCTTTTGCTCCTTCAAATGGAAATATTACATTAATTAATAATTTTGAAAATTGGTTTATCATTGATGGATATCAGGTTCTAGGAACTTATATTAGTACTGGAACAGTTGCTATGATTGCGCTTAATATAAACTCTGCAACTGTTGACGTATTTTCAGTCAGCATTATACCATCTGCCTTCAATGTTGGAAATGGTTCGTCATATCTCTTTGGAAATGCGGAAACAATGAACTAAGTTGGTATTAATAATTTATCTGTCATTATTGGAAATAGTTCCAACTTTTTACTTCTTGATTCAAATTCTTATCAATTTGGAGGTGTATTTGCTTGTATTAACAGAGATTCAAATATTAACGTTTCAAATGTAATTCTAGATTCATACCAAAATTTTAGTGATATCAATGTGAATAATTCAGGATTGCTTTTTGGATAAAACTTAAAATTATCAAGCATTACAATAATTAATGTGTGTATGTAGCAAAATATAACTAGCAACACATAATTCGTAAATTTTGGTCTTATTGGAATTAATTATGGGAGTACTTCTATATTAAATGTGTCAATTGCATTCTCTATTCAGGGAGACACTGGTATATGTTTTGGTATTATTGGATCACAGTATGATGATTCAATTTATGCGGAAGTAGTAAATTTGAGAGCTTCAGTAAGTTTTGTCTTTCGTTTTGGAAATTAAATCGGTTCGCTCTTTGGTTATGAATCTGCGTAAAACTGTTCTATATAAAACGCAAGTGTGATTGAAGGGAATATATCTATAAGTTCTTAAAGACACTCTGATTACGGGTTCGGTGGTTTCATCGGCAAATAAAGAATCAACGCGACAATTGCGGATTCTTTAATATATCAGATGAATATCACGGGTGATAGATATACAGGTGGATTCGTTGGTTATTATAGCAGTGGGCAATTGTATTTAATAAATTCAAAGATGCATCTTGTACGTCTTTCAGGTTCCATTGTCGGATTAGTTTCTTAGACTACTTAAGATTATTTTCCTGGAACTATCTATTTTACAAATTCTTCATCAACTTAAAATTATGTGAACGACCTTTTACAAAGTGACTGTGCAGATATAATAAGCGATACGTTTGGATGTATGGATATATGAGTGAAATATTTTAATATAGAGATTGGGACAAAATCTTTGGTCTGCATTTGAGAATTTAGTGTTGGAGTGGGAATTCAAAAATAAATGTAATAAGCGATATATTTTGAAAAGAATGATATATTTTGTTATATTTGATGAGGGTACTCGCTTCCCAACTTTTAAATCAAATCCACATTTTTTAAGTTGTTATTATTGAAAATTGTTCTATATTATACTTCAACTTAAAAAATTAAGCACAAATAATCGTTACTATTAATAAAAGATAAATATTCTCTGTTATGTCGAGTGTCTATTGTTATTAGATAATACAAAATAGAAATATAAATCAAAACGTCTTCATTACATTAGGTGTGGAATAAAATAATATATAGTTTAAATATAATATAAACCATAAATATAGTATTTTAATATATCATTATCTATTTCTAACTAAATCATTAGTATATACAGACAATAATGATTATCGTATTCTTATTTTATTATGAAGATTATCGCATTTACATTAATTACACTTTACCGTGGTTAAATGTAAACTAATTATATATAATAATAAATTTTAGACGGTATTACGGGATAACACCTGAAGTACCTTGTCTACCAACATGAGTTCTTTCTCAAAATCTTGTAATTTTTCTTTAACCAGCTGTTGAACAACACCCGTCACCTGCAAGACTGCAAGCAACTTTTCCGCTTCAGAGCTCTTCTTATCCCTAAGAAGGTGGCTTCAGGCCAGTTAGTTGCGAATCAATGATACTAGCTGTATTTTCTTTGTGTTTAAAAACGAGGTTGATGCAACAAATCAAAATACACGATCACCAATTCTGTTTCAAGAGCGGGGGTATTACTCACGCTCTCGCAAGGGTCGAATCCTTCAAAGCTCAAGGGAAAACGCTAACTCTGGCCGATTGTACGAACGCGTACTAAGCCATAGATTAAAACGCGTTAATTTACTCCTTACAATTGAACGGGGTTAACTCACTCTTTGTTGAGTACTACCGCACCTACTTAGATACGCGGAGCTGCAAATACGCAGATAAGATAACTTCTGGCTGCTCCACTGGAAACAGCACCAGCAGTCTGGCTTCGCTGGAGCGCTAACAGACGTAATCACTGCTTTGGAAGCCAAAGGGTACCAACTCACCGTTTTCGCTGATAACATCCAAATAAGCCACGACCAGAACGTCGACAAGGACGTGGTTCTCTAGGAACTCTCTGAGCTTCTTTAACCGCTGGGTCTCGAACTAGCGTTGAATAAATGCTCTTCAACACAGGATGGTGGTTAAATCACCTTCTTGGGTCAAACATTCTCCCAAAGTTCAACCGTCTCTCTCGCAGAGCGGATGACAGCAAAAATTGATAAATGTCTTAAAGTTTTGGACGCCTCCCCGATCACGAACCATCAGAAATATCTTCTTTTGCGTTCTGTGGTCCTCCCCAAGGTCAACTATGCACCGCTAGTCGACTTCGCACCCAAGACTCCATATGACGGTTTTGGAAACTAATACGGTCTCATCGACTAGAAGGTTTTCAAGTACGCAAGCGATCTCTTAGGTAGGCCGTCAAGGACTTGTCTGAGACGGAGTAAGCCGATTTCTTCACAAATTCTGCTTCGAAGGGCGGACTAGAAATGTTCGTGCCCTCATTATACTACGACTTCATGTAAGCCTAGTAAAAAGCGGTTCTTGCTGGGAAGTGTGGCATCTTCAAAGCTCTGCGGAAAGAATACATCAACACCCTTCAGGATCACCCTGGAGTACCGGCCATTGGCTATGCCATAAACAATTTCACTTATCTGACTGATAATGAACTCTTCGACCTAATAAAACACCGATTTTAGGTTTTAAACAAAGAGTTCGACTCGGACAGCAAGTTTTTGTTATGTGGAAAGAAAATGACCGCTCAACACGAAATCAGATGCAGCCTAAACACCGGAATCAGAACAGTACGCCATGATTACATGGTGAACCGTATCCTGACCAAGATAGACCATCATCGTCACCCTCGCCCGGTCGACAAAGCCCATGGTAATCTTCCAGTATCCGACAAATTGGAGAAACCTGATATAGAGTTCCAATACAAAAACGCAACCTACGTCACGTTCTTACTATTTTACTTATTTATTTCCCTTCTCACAAACAAACAAACAAATAACAACAATTAACATTTTTATTCCACATTATGTGCGTCCAATATACTCCTATATTCTCAACCTCACTTCTTCTTCCCTTGCAACTCTCCAACGATCTTCGCTTTTATCTTCTCCAGCTCTTACTCCACTTATAATTCTATTACTTTCGTGAACTTCTCTACGTCAACTTTCTTCTCAGGATTAATTTCAGTCTCAGCCGTTTTAATTTGCTCAACGTTACTGTTTATTTCCTGCGTGCGAATTTCTTGAACGGTTGGTTCTGGAGGTTTTACGTACAATTGAGCTTGAGACAGAGGGAGTAATGTAACGTTGAATGCTCTCTTGGGCACTTCCGCGCGTGATTATCTCGACTATTCAACGGGTGTTTTTGGTTTATTCTTGGCGTCTTTTGGATCAAGTGCTTGAGGTTAAACGCCTAATTGAGACAGTGATTCGATCTTGGTCACCTCCACCTGGTGCAGGGTTCTCACCTTGAGCAGGTTCAGCGGCTTGAACAAGTACCTATACAGCTTGTAATTGATCAAGTAAGTCTGCAAAAAAGTACCAAAAAGAGGGAGCTCGGAAGCATTCACAGCAGCCTTGTACAACGGTGGAAGCTCCAACGAATACCTATTCACCAAATCGGTCGTATAACTCTACAACTTAATGAAAGTCATCTCAGCCTGAGATATGTTGTACTGATGCATATCCGTTTAACACGTAAATAACGCGCAAATCGCTGACTGACTCAGGTTCTAACGACCAAAAGTCTGCAGATTCTGCAACAACTCCTATAAGACGACAAAATTACGCGAATTTGATTGCACGCCAAAATATTGCTCGATCGTAGCATCAACATTGTCTATCAGTTTCTCCTCTAACTCATCGGGTTAAATGTACAACATGGTTGTATGTGAAAATGACATTGCGGTTTGGTGTGGACGTTTCATAAAAGTTTAGCAGATTGTATAACATAATAACACTCCATTGAAAATGACAGATTAATTATAAAATATTACTTCCTTAAGTATGACAGACGACCTCAAAAACACGTTGATCAATATTATAAATATCCTTTCGTCAAAATACTAATTATTCGCATCGCCAGTTGACTGGGAAAAAATGGAAATAATTGATTATACTAAAATTATTAAAGACCCTATGGATCTAGCAACACTTCACAATAATGTTGCTTTAGATGAATATAATTTCTTTTTCTAGTTTTTAAGCGACGCTTTTCTTATTTTCGAAAACTGCAGGAAGTACAACTCTACTAAACCAGAATATATTTAATTGGCTAATTAAGCTGAATCTGAATTCATTGACATGTTAGCTGAATGTAGAGGACTCAATTTTTCAACTTAAGTCTATTAATATGCTGTTAAAAATTAAGAATAATTGTCTAAAATTAATCCAAATAAAGTACCGGAATTGGAACCGTTCCCGTTAGATTAAGCCTGGTAACTGCCTGCCATTATAGAAAATGAATTAAATGATGCTTAAAAAACAATAATTCTAGATATACTTGGCGCTACAAAAGAATCAACAAGAATTGTAACATTAACAAATGCTAAAAATATAAAGGATGCATATAAATAATTACAATAATGGGGTAAAACGTAGTGATAATTGTTATATATCTTCTATTTATATTCCTTATTCAGATGATAAATGATAAGATGCTTTATTTATTGTTGTATTGATCAACAAAGGAGTTTATATTACAGTTATTATATATAATACAAAAAATTATAAAAATTATATATTTTTCACTCCAACCTCTAAATGGCAGAACTATCATAAATATAAAAAACAATTGAAGATTCTGTAATATTCCTTGAATCGTGCACACCAGAATAGCTTAACGAGAAGTGCAAGTATTTATTCGAGTTGGTTTTACCACCAAAATCAACTGTTTAAAAAGATGAAACAAAAGCAAAAGATGAACCGAAGACAACAAAGGCTGTGGAATCGGCCGTGACCCATTTGAACCCAGCTTTGGTCCAAAAATCGCTGGACTCTCACTACGATCGCTTGGTGAAAATATATGATCGTTCCAAAAATCGTGACCTAGGTCTTGTTTTAGCTAGACTTCTTATGGTTTTCCACTAAGATGAATCTCTACCTTAGAATATGTCCGTTCTTATGTGTAAAATCGGGCCAGAAGCATATAAAATATGGGGAACTGACTTTACTAGAAATGCTTGCATATATTTAGCTCAACATTATAGAGCACATAAGGACTTGGAAATACTTCCAAACATCCACGCTGCATTAGAGTATTTAATGCGCTTCGAACACCATGTTGAAGTTTTAGATTGTATTCTTGAAACTAATTAGTTAGATTTAATTATACCATATGTAACCGACAAACTTCAATTAAAATTCTTCCACTATATTTAATAAAATTTATTCTATTCGTCTGATCCAGAAAACTACAAAAATCAAATGAGAGTGTTATTCTAACTCTATAAAGCTCAATATCCTTTCACCGCCCTTTCAATAGCTCTTGAATTTACTGACAAAGAAATGGTAAAATAAGTTTATGAAGTAATTTTATAAAAAGAATAAGAAGAACAGATGTAATTCTGCTTAATATTAGCTTAACATTAAAACTTACAATCAGACTTCTTCATGGGAGATAAAATATTGCAAAATGTTTTGAAAAATAATCATCAATCTTCCATATACTTAAAAGCCGTATAGAAACTTAATTTGGTTCCACCAAAATAAGTTGATGATATCATGAAGCGCAAAGATATTGAAATAGATTGGGCAAAGTTCAACTCATATGCCGGTAATTACTTCTTGAATGCCTTCGTTCACATTGGTTATCAAGATGATTACATGTTCAACTCTGACATTCTTCGTGAAAGCTAAGATGCTGAAAAGGCAGTTTCTGAATCATAAATTTTGACAGCTCAAGCCGAAATTTAGCAAAGCAATTTGCCACAACAACTTCCTGAAGGTCACAATCTTTTCATTACATCTAAGTTTGATGCACAAAAAACCGATATTTCTACAGCTATCGCAGCCGGTTCTTTGGGTATAGTGAATATGTGGGCTGGTTATGCCAAGAATTTCGAGTTCATGTAAAGATATGCTAATTCACCAGATAAATGGATTAGAGCCGGTGCCATGCTTGGATATGGTCTTTCAGCTCATGGTTGCAAGCCAGATACTTTTGATTTCCTGATAAACTTATTGGGTGGTTAATTTAACCCATACATGGACCAAGTTGTTGAGCCAGTTACTGTCAAAAACCTTCCAAACTAATATGCTTCATCAGTTTCAAATTCATCAGTAAATGATAAAGTTGCCAGAAACAACAGCACCATCGAGTACACTAACTGCAAAGAAGCCTTGTGTGCACTTTCCTTAGGTATTGCATACATGGGAACTAACAATGAAAAGGCAAAGAACATTTTCATCCAGCGATTGAAGCAATCTTCTTCTGACATACAGAATGACATTCCACTTCTCGAGAAGAATCCAAGATGCTACGCTTGCTTAGCTTTGGGTTTGATTTGTGCTGGTTCCGGCGATCTTGAGGTTGCTGATATAATTCTCAGAGTTATGGCTGGTAACAGCCGTTCTTAGAGAGTTTTGCGTTTCTTCCCACTTTGTGTCATTGGTCTCGGTCTCATCTTCATGCACGTTGCCAAGGAAAAAGACGGTGAGAAGAAGGTTGAGGAGTATTGCAGTTAAATATTTGAAAAATTAACCGCTGTTACTAAGCCAGACTCTCAGCAGGAGAAGCTCGCTGTGACTGCTCCAGAGGACAACACTCAGTTAGCAGCATATTTACAAACTCTTATTACCATTTTCGCATACGCTAACTAGGGCAACATCCAGGTCATCCAGGACTTGATGCAGGCCATGACCGATTCCATCCAGGGCCGTGTTGCCGCCGAGGAAGCTGTGAACATCTCCAAGTTCGATAAGGACCAGCAACTTGGTAACAAACAAAACGAGATCAAGGACTACGTAGCCGAAACCGGCCAACCCTTATTATTGCCCAGCTCAGACAGGAACATCTGGCCCGGAGACAACATGGACCCAGCCACACTGTTCGTTATCGGCCTCGGACTGTTAACCGGTGACGATCAAATAACGAATCAAATGGTCTCCAGATTTGCCGAACGTATTCTAAAGTTCGCGAACATTAACGCCCAGAGAGCCGTTCCCTTCCTCTTAGCTTTAACTAGTTTGAGTAATCCCAAGCCAGAATTGGTTGACGATTTGTCTAAACTCGCCCTTCACACCGACAAAACGATCTCGTTCAACGCTCTTATTGCCCTTGGTCTGATTGGGTGTGGAACGCAGAACTTCAAGATCGCGGGCGTTCTCAGGCACTCAATCGAGTCTAAATGCTACTCAGAAGACAACATCGAGCACGTCATCCTGGGTGCACAACTCGCATTCGGTCTCTTGAATGCTGGCAAGGGAGCAGTTGGATTGAGCAAGAACTCGCTCACGCAAATCACCAGCTTGGCCACCGTGCTCATGTTCACCGGACCATCCGCTGAAGTCATGCTCAGACCTAAATGTCAGCCAATATTCTATTTGCTCGCTTGCGCCATGAAACCAAAATTCAGATCCGCAGTGGACAAAAACGGACAAGACGTACAAGTAAAAGTCAGAGCTGGACGCGCCATCGAAGAACTAAGCGGCGAAAAACCATTCAGACTAGCCGGATTCGCACTACACGAAATGCCAATCGTCACTGGACTCGAAGACCAAGTCGTCATCGTCGACGAAAAGTGGAAGAGCACATACGAAAGCATCAGAGGCATCGGCGATGTTAATGTAGTTGTAGTTAAACCAGAAGTATAAGAAAGCGCCAAAGAAAACGCTGGAGAGGTCATGAAAGTTGAAGAACTTTACACATGAGAGAATTTATTAACTTTATTCTTTTAAACTTTTACACCTTTGCAATACCTTACCTAGTATACACGAAATTCTATATTAACGAGCGAATATATATTAATAATATCAAAAATATTCTATTCTATACATATGAGCAGTTGTATTTTGATAAATCATTCTCGTTATCAAAACTCCAAAAAAGTTACAGAATAATAAATCATTATGAATAGATATTTACAACAGTATCACTTCCACATTTCGACTTGGACGCCGTAGTCGATGAACCTCTTCTGGAACTTGATGGCTTAATTCCCAGCGCTTCCCGCCTCGTGCTGTCTGTACCACTCCCAGAACTTCTTGGAGACCTTCACCTTGCCTGCGCTGCTGTGGAAGTCCTGGAGCTCTGCGGCGGCCTCGCCCACCACGTCGCAGTGCACGTCTTCGTAGCAGAGCGTGACGCCTCTTACGTCTCCCACCGCCAGCTTCACGCCTACGTGTTCGTGCTTTTGGAGCAGCTGGAAGAGGCAGAGCAGCACGAACTGAACGTGGGGGAAGAGGTCGGCCTTGGTGCCGGACTCCCTGTAGCAGACCCAGCTGGTGGACTTTCGTGAGGCCCGGAGCAACAGCAGGTGGTGTTGGGCGCCGAAGCTCTGGAAGACCTCCGCCAGCACCGCGTTCGTCTTCTCCACCGACTCGAAGCCGTACTCCAGCTGGAAGAGCACGCAGTTGTTCAGGTGCACCACCGGCACCTCCGCCAGCTGGTGCTTCAGCTTCGCGTTCAGGTAGGTCATAAAGATCGTCTCGTCGTCGCTCTCGGTGACCGGCTCCGTCTTCAGCTTCTCGTACTTCACCATCAGGTCTCCCACGATGTCCTGCTGGAGGATCGGCTGGTTCTTCGTCAGCAGCAGGAGCTCGCTGTTCACCTGGAGCTGCATCCGGTGGCGGCTCAGGATCTGGATCTGCTTTCTGGCGTTCACGCGAATGCCGTTTTGGAGGAAGATGTTCTTCACGGCCACGTAGTACTTGTAGCTGGACCGGCAGCTGCTGGACCTGCATGAACAGCATCAGCGCCGCCATCACGGGAAATTATCTGAAGACCATGAGCCAGTGGACCAGCTCCATCACCGTGAAGACCTTCAGGTTTCGGTAGATGTAGAGCGGGTGCTGGGAGCTCACGTTGATCACCTGGTTGAAGTTGTGCATCACGTACAGCGTGATCGTCCAGGCGCTCGTCTGGGCCACGTCGCACACATTCTTCAGGTGCGGGTAGTTCTTCAGGATCTTGAGCATTATCTGGTAGCCGTAGAGGATCGTGAGGTTCCAGAGCGCCATGATGGCGAAGAGCAGCTTCTGGATCTGGATGTCGACGGCCTTCATGGTCTTCATCTTCACGTTGTCGATCTTGGCCCCGAAGTGGAACAGTAGGTACGGGACCACGCACAGGAGCTCCGCGAAGCCCACCACCGCGAAGATCACGAACTGCCGCGAGAGCCACTGCTTGAGTGTGACCTGGTCGTAGATCTCGATCTGGACCAGCATCTCCTCGCTGAACAGCACCTTGAACTGGTACTGCAAAGCGCAGGCGATGCCGAACGCGAAGTAGTAGGGGATGAGCGGCTGGATGTTCTGGACCAGCGAGTTGCTGAAGTGGATGTTCAGCTGGTCTATGCTGCAAATTTGCTAGTTGGACATGACCTGCTGGATTTCCTTCAAGAAGGCGAAGCGCGATCGCTTTTCTAGCTGGTTCGCCTTCTACTATACTGGTGGACAAATAATGTGAATTGGTTCGGTGTACGGCGAATCCGAGTTCTTGATGATCGGCTGGCTGCTTTCGTACCTAACTCTCGTGTCAATGAATTTAGTCGCCGTGTTGGAGTCGCTTTCGGTCACGTTATCCGTCGTTGGCTCGCTGGATGGCGCGATGACGATGTTCAGAGAGATGTCGTTGATGTTCCCGCTTTTGATCAGGACGTCCGACAGCTGCTTGGTCATGGTGTCCCTGGGCGCCGCGACGGCGATCAGGCGGGTCTCTCCCTCGAAGTCCAGCTTTCTGAGCTCGGTCTTGTAGGCGAAGTGGGGCTCTTGGAAGTGCTGGCCGTAGCGGTGGTCCGCGCCTGGTTTTCGGGTGTCGTCGTACAGCCCGGTGGCGTCCACGAGGATCTCGTCGAAGGAGTGCTGGGACACGAAGTCGGCCAGCTCGAGCGCATCTCCGTAGTACTGCTTGTACTGGAGGTTCCCGAAAATCTGCTTCACCTGCTCTATCTCCCCGAAGGCCACGCCCGCGCTCACCTTCATGTCCAGGCACTTCGCGATGACCTGGGCCCCGGAGCACAGCTGCAGCGCCTGGTCGAACTTCTTCTGGATGGTGGACACCTCCTCCGACACGAAGAACTGGAAGGTCTTGGAGGAGACGGTCACGAAAGACACTTTGTACTCCAGGCACAGCTGCTCCATGAGTCTCGTGAACTGCACCAGTCTCTCTATCTCCGGGTTGAAGTTGATGCGGATAGAAGCGATGATCGTGGTAATGTGTTTGTTTTGTTCTTGGTTGACGTCTTAGATGTACTGAGAGTAGTGCTTTTGGAAGACTTTCTCCAGCTGCTGGCTGTTTTTCTTCAACTGGACTTCTTCTGTAATCGGTGATTTCTGGTCGCTTTCTTGATAATAATACAACATTATAATAAACACCAAAGAAAAGCCGACTGAAGCGAACGCGAACGAATTTGATTGATACCACATAATATAAGTCACGAGGAACATGTAAAATATCGCCAGCCCGACGAACTCCAGCATGTTCTGGCACGTCTGAATCGAAAACACACAGGTAATGTACATGATGCTGGCTTCGACTATAGCAGTTTGGAATCGTGAAAACGGCAGCGTCAACGGAAACATCAAATAGTCGCACACCTCACACAGAATTAGCTACGATCGGATTCTCTCAATCCTTTTGCCTGCAGTTTCGCGTTTAAGTGTGAATATTATTTTTCCAATCAAAAAAGCTTTAATACACCTGTATATTACGTTGAAACTTTTAACATTTTGGCCTTACATGCTGTTTAGCACTTGAAACTGTATGTTGATGACGTTCAGCAAGAAATATGACATGTATGTGTACATAATTCTAGCGCTCTTATAATTCATTTGAAGTGGATTTTGAAATGCGCCGTTTAATAGTAAATATATAAATACACACAATTATATTTGTGAGTGGATACATGATTCACAACACTATTTACGTACTAGCAAATAAATGACTAGA
The DNA here is from genome assembly GCA_963988835.1 of Hexamita inflata. Lineage (NCBI taxonomy): Eukaryota > Fornicata > Diplomonadida > Hexamitidae > Hexamita > Hexamita inflata. The sequence goes on from CAXDID010001211.1 coordinate 302,171, forward strand.
ATCATATTAGAATATAAATAATGTTATATTAGAAAAAGCCTTTAAAATAATTTAAATATTTGTACCTACACTACTGTAATATTTATTTTTGCTATTATGATAATAGTATTATTAAAATGATAAATAATAAATATAGTAAATAATTACATTTATGATTCTATTAACAATCAATAGCATTTTCTAGGAAAGTTCCAATCAAAATCATTGAATTGATGACACATGATAAGAAAGCGAGTTTAACTAACTATTAAGTTTAATTTATAATTTAATAATTTCCAAAATAATTAGTGAGCAGTTAAATCTCGATGTCTCATTCTTATTAGTATTCTTATTAGACAATGAAAAGGCAAAGAACATTTTCATCCAGCGATTGAAGCAATCTTCTTCTGACATACAGAATGACATTCCACTTCTCGAGAAGAATCCAAGATGCTACGCTTGCTTAGCTTTGGGTTTGATTTGTGCTGGTTCCGGCGATCTTGAGGTTGCTGATATAATTCTCAGAGTTATGGCTGGTAACAGCCGTTCTTAGAGAGTTTTGCGTTTCTTCCCACTTTGTGTCATTGGTCTCGGTCTCATCTTCATGCACGTTGCCAAGGAAAAAGACGGTGAGAAGAAGGTTGAGGAGTATTGCAGTTAAATATTTGAAAAATTAACCGCTGTTACTAAGCCAGACTCTCAGCAGGAGAAGCTCGCTGTGACTGCTCCAGAGGACAACACTCAGTTAGCAGCATATTTACAAACTCTTATTACCATTTTCGCATACGCTAACTAGGGCAACATCCAGGTCATCCAGGACTTGATGCAGGCCATGACCGATTCCATCCAGGGCCGTGTTGCCGCCGAGGAAGCTGTGAACATCTCCAAGTTCGATAAGGACCAGCAACTTGGTAACAAACAAAACGAGATCAAGGACTACGTAGCCGAAACCGGCCAACCCTTATTATTGCCCAGCTCAGACAGGAACATCTGGCCCGGAGACAACATGGACCCAGCCACACTGTTCGTTATCGGCCTCGGACTGTTAACCGGTGACGATCAAATAACGAATCAAATGGTCTCCAGATTTGCCGAACGTATTCTAAAGTTCGCGAACATTAACGCCCAGAGAGCCGTTCCCTTCCTCTTAGCTTTAACTAGTTTGAGTAATCCCAAGCCAGAATTGGTTGACGATTTGTCTAAACTCGCCCTTCACACCGACAAAACGATCTCGTTCAACGCTCTTATTGCCCTTGGTCTGATTGGGTGTGGAACGCAGAACTTCAAGATCGCGGGCGTTCTCAGGCACTCAATCGAGTCTAAATGCTACTCAGAAGACAACATCGAGCACGTCATCCTGGGTGCACAACTCGCATTCGGTCTCTTGAATGCTGGCAAGGGAGCAGTTGGATTGAGCAAGAACTCGCTCACGCAAATCACCAGCTTGGCCACCGTGCTCATGTTCACCGGACCATCCGCTGAAGTCATGCTCAGACCTAAATGTCAGCCAATATTCTATTTGCTCGCTTGCGCCATGAAACCAAAATTCAGATCCGCAGTGGACAAAAACGGACAAGACGTACAAGTAAAAGTCAGAGCTGGACGCGCCATCGAAGAACTAAGCGGCGAAAAACCATTCAGACTAGCCGGATTCGCACTACACGAAATGCCAATCGTCACTGGACTCGAAGACCAAGTCGTCATCGTCGACGAAAAGTGGAAGAGCACATACGAAAGCATCAGAGGCATCGGCGATGTTAATGTAGTTGTAGTTAAACCAGAAGTATAAGAAAGCGCCAAAGAAAACGCTGGAGAGGTCATGAAAGTTGAAGAACTTTACACATGAGAGAATTTATTAACTTTATTCTTTTAAACTTTTACACCTTTGCAATACCTTACCTAGTATACACGAAATTCTATATTAACGAGCGAATATATATTAATAATATCAAAAATATTCTATTCTATACATATGAGCAGTTGTATTTTGATAAATCATTCTCGTTATCAAAACTCCAAAAAAGTTACAGAATAATAAATCATTATGAATAGATATTTACAACAGTATCACTTCCACATTTCGACTTGGACGCCGTAGTCGATGAACCTCTTCTGGAACTTGATGGCTTAATTCCCAGCGCTTCCCGCCTCGTGCTGTCTGTACCACTCCCAGAACTTCTTGGAGACCTTCACCTTGCCTGCGCTGCTGTGGAAGTCCTGGAGCTCTGCGGCGGCCTCGCCCACCACGTCGCAGTGCACGTCTTCGTAGCAGAGCGTGACGCCTCTTACGTCTCCCACCGCCAGCTTCACGCCTACGTGTTCGTGCTTTTGGAGCAGCTGGAAGAGGCAGAGCAGCACGAACTGAACGTGGGGGAAGAGGTCGGCCTTGGTGCCGGACTCCCTGTAGCAGACCCAGCTGGTGGACTTTCGTGAGGCCCGGAGCAACAGCAGGTGGTGTTGGGCGCCGAAGCTCTGGAAGACCTCCGCCAGCACCGCGTTCGTCTTCTCCACCGACTCGAAGCCGTACTCCAGCTGGAAGAGCACGCAGTTGTTCAGGTGCACCACCGGCACCTCCGCCAGCTGGTGCTTCAGCTTCGCGTTCAGGTAGGTCATAAAGATCGTCTCGTCGTCGCTCTCGGTGACCGGCTCCGTCTTCAGCTTCTCGTACTTCACCATCAGGTCTCCCACGATGTCCTGCTGGAGGATCGGCTGGTTCTTCGTCAGCAGCAGGAGCTCGCTGTTCACCTGGAGCTGCATCCGGTGGCGGCTCAGGATCGAAGCCTGCTTCTTTATATATGTACTTACTCCAAACTTTTTCCCAATATTGTTCACTGAAATTGAAAACTTTTTTAGAACCCAAGGAATATACGAAACTTAAGCAATAGCAAATGTAATGCCTAAAAATGGAAACATTACAAATAATTTAAATAAGTGCATTATTTGAAAACACAAAAAGAATAAATTATAAGTCATAATGAGTGAATTTTGTAACTGACAATGTAAAGCTTGATTTAAATTTGTAAATTACAACGTTATTAAAACATACAGTCTTACAATTGCCTGATTATGAATAATTTTAATATGTTAATAGTTTTGTGTTAAATCAAGCATAATTTCAACTCCATACAAATTTATAAGATTCTTTTAACAATTCGAGACAAAATGAATCATAAGAATCATAGAATCAATTTTTTATGAAACAGAAAACAGTTATGAACTTTTTGTCTGTTTGTATTTATTTGTAAAAATAAATAAAAGAGTACATAATATTTTCAATATGATGTCAACAATGTACGAAAATACCTATATATTTATCCATTATTTAAGAGTTATTTACCCAGTTAGAATATGAACGCCAAATTGATTAACAATTTAAGTTTTGTGATCTACCCAATCATTAACTTTAAATAACATTAAACTTCCAACACTATACGCAATTAAAGAAATATGATCGGATAATGTGCTTTATAAATGAACAGTTTTCTTTTATTATATATATTAACTGAGCTTTGGAGACAGTTTACAGATCCTCCTGATAAACTTGAAAAATTGAACAAATCCGCTATCTTTAGATTAACTTTGATATTATTAGACATTATTATTTTCAGCTACTTTATGAATCGAATTAGTTTCTATTTCTGGAATGCAGTTGTTTTGAATCTAACTGCTCTCGTATCGAGCTTTTCTTTTCTCCATTACGGTCAAACTTATTGAGTCACTATCGTATTTATTGTCTGTCGTTGGCTCGCTGGATGGCGCGATGACGATGTTGAGAGAGATGTCGTTGATGTTCCCGCTTTTAATCAGGACGTCCGACAGCTGCTTGGTCATGGTGTCCCTGGGCTCCGCGACGGCGATCAGGCGGGTCTCTCCTTCGAAGTCCAGCTTTCTGAGCTCGGTCTTGTAGGCGAAGTGGGGCTCTTGGAAGTGCTGGCCGTAGCGGTGGTCCGCGCCTGGTTTTCGGGTGTCGTCGTACAGCCCGGTGGCGTCCACGAGGATCTCGTCGAAGGAGTGCTGGGACACGAAGTCGGCCAGCTCGAGCGCATCTCCGTAGTACTGCTTGTACTGGAGGTTCCCGAAAATCTGCTTCACCTGCTCTATCTCCCCGAAGGCCACGCCCGCGCTCACCTTCATGTCCAGGCACTTCGCGATGACCTGGGCCCCGGAGCACAGCTGCAGCGCCTGGTCGAACTTCTTCTGGATGGTGGACACCTCCTCCGACACGAAGAACTGGAAGGTCTTGGAGGAGACGGTCACGAAAGACACTTTGTACTCCAGGCACAGCTGCTCCATGAGTCTCGTGAACTGCACCAGTCTCTCTATCTCCGGGTTGAAGTTGATGCGGATTGAGGCAATGATCGTGGTGAATACAGCTTGGACATTCATCTGACCTATTTCTTGCTGGTAGTGACGATCAAACAGAGTTTCAACTTTTGATTTAAGATCGGAGTTAGATATCTATTCATTTAGTGGTGATTTAACCGAATTATTTAATCTATATTAAATAAATAGAAAATAGGACGCTGTGGTTTGTATTAAAGCTTATTTCATATTGCCAAAATACTGCCAAGATAAGCAAAATACTAGAAATGCATATTAGAATAAGTACACTAGAAATTAAAATAAGCTAGGTGCAAGTTCAACGGAAAATTGCGATATTAAGCAAAGGCTAAAACTATAGATTACGACATCATGTGGTCTTGAATTTTTATTTGGAATATTATAAAGAAACTAGAAAAGCATTTCGAAATTAATCATTTTCTTGCTAATTTTAACAAGTAATTGTTATTATTATCGTTTTTATTTCAGTACAGAATGTAAAATTGAAAATAATCGTACTGACTAAAGAATTAAGTGGATAATTTAATTTAATTATCCTTATATTATTTGTACATATGGTTTTTACAACTGAGTTACACATATTATTGTGTAGAACGTCATAAATATTGTTATCCTGGTAATTAATAGATTGTTGACCATATACTAAATTGTGGTGTGAAATTCATGAATTTATTATATATAATGCTATTTTGTGATTATGTTAATAACACAAGTTTCATATTTATTTTTGGTTATTCCCCCCCAACCTACATATATTCAATATTGCAGCAGTTTAGTCCACGTTTTTGAGTTAAATTCCCTTCACTACTTATTTACCTGTATATGTGCTATATTTTCAATTTCACACTTCAATTATAATGAAAGCGGAATCGTTATAAATCATCAAGCAAACTAAAGTAGCATTTTAGAAACGAAATTCTTGAAAACTACTGACATAGAACGCAATTTAAGTTGACTCATATGTATTATTATAGATTTAGTAATAAATGCTGGCCATTGATAGTTATTAAAATTGTAAATTTCAAAGAAAAAGCTCATTTGACGCTGATAATTGCTAAAATATTGTCATTCAGGACATTTTTAGCTTATTAGAATCACTGTCCGACCTTTCATAAGCCATTTACTGTAATACTCATCATTTTGAGATAAATAGTAACAATTGAGATGAAATATTTGCATGTATCGTGTTAAAACTATATAAACTAGTGATAATGACAATTTTATATTTTAATGTATTTTTAAATATCAATATATGTAGGTTGGGGGGGAATAACCTTATTTTTTTATGATACCATCTTAGGATACAAAGTCTTGTTTTCATATTTTAAAATATTATTTCTCAATCACACATTCTCAAAACAATTTGCCTTAAGTATTTTTGTCAGCGTATTCCAAACATACCGTCCCGCTCTGTTCTCCTAATAACCGGTCTGAACTACCTGTAACATTCTCCATACCCCTCAATTTTAGCTGCATTCTCGGCCTCAATTTCCTTCCTTTCATTTTCTTGCATTTCCTTCTCAACCTCTTAAAATATTTTGTAGCTGAATTCCATTTCGTCGTTTTCCTCCTCTTAAAAAATGAAAACGGCCGTTCCCCCGGCACCCGAAAACACCTTCTTTCCGTTCTCAAACATAATTTACAGTGAATCCGAGTCCGCTCCAAAACACTCGGAGGAGGAATAGCCCATTGAGTAAACGGTGCTGTTTTTGCGCACAAAAATGGCCGTTGAGCACGCTTCAAGCTGGTCCAAGTGAGTTAAGGTTGAGATTAGTTGTGGTTTAATCTGCTTTGGCTTTGAATTGGTGAAGGACTCGGAGCCGCAGGAGTAAAGGCCGTCAAAGGACTCGAACACGGTTGTGAAGTCAAGGAGCTGAATCTTAAGGATCCCGCCCATGATCATGGTGGGAAATTCATAAGATGGGTCCTCCGTGCAGAAACGGTTGTGCGTGTTCTCCCCAATCGCATACACACTACCGTCCGCGAGCAAATAAAGTATTCCATTCGTTCGCACTGACATCTGGATTATATTGGACGCGTTAAAGGGAAGCTAAATGATTGTCCAGTCGTTCAAATACTCGTCAATGTTGCAGTAGGAAATATCGCACGAACCACGCGCATAGAGGTTGTTAGATGTAACCACAAAATCAACACCGTTCAAACAAGTGACCAGTTTGAGTTTCTCGTCAAAATCAACCATAAACAACGCATTTTCACTGTTGTGAAACACATCACTATCCTTTATATAAAGCGAATAAAAGCGAATTAAATCAGAATCAGCGCAGACTTGAATATCTTATGCATATTTATATACCAAAGTTAAATTTTTATCCTAGTTCTCAGTTGAGTTGCCGCTACTGCTTGAAGTGTGACCAGATTTATTGGTTTAATTGGCTTAATTAATAGTTTCGTTTTCTGGTGGAGCAACGCGCTCTTATTCAACCTTTGTTGCCGGTAGTACGATTTGTGAGGTATCAAACATATTATTTGGGTCGACTCCGAATAGATAAATTTTGTCTTGGTCAGTTTTGAATAGCGTGGTGCCCAGTAAAGTGGTCATTGACACAATTTCAATTGGCGGTATTTTGTATCGTACCATGTTTTGTTCTACTTTTGTGTCAGTTACGTATCCGGCGTAGTACAGATAGTCGCAAAGTACGGCGATCATTGGAGTGAATTTTTAATATGTGTTTAAAAGTATATTTCAGTCAAAATCGTCATTTTTGGGTTCATTTTCTTCGTCATTATTCGAGTTGTCAAATTCATCATCATTGTTTTATTTTTCGTTCTTTTTGTTCTTATTTTCTTGTTCATATTTTTATTTAATAGGTTCCTCATCGAATCCGTTGTGCTCCTCGTCAAATTCATCAAACTCATTCTCGGGTTCTTATTTATCTTCTTTCTTTTCTGTTGTTTTGGCGTTAAAATAATCACCCGGTTCTTTTTATTAATTCTGTTTTTTGTTTTCCTCCTTAAATTCGTTGTCAAATTCATTTTCTTTTAACTATTGACTTTAATTTTCTTTGTTTTCAACCGTTGCGTTAAAATTATCAAATTCAACTTTCTATTAATTTAATTCGCCCGTTATCGGATTGAATTAATTTTGAACGTTTTGTTCCTCATCAAATCCGTTTTCTTCGTTTTAATATTCGTTTTCCTCCTCGAAATTTTGGGGGAACAACTGAGGGAGCTCAATGTTTGCGGCTGGGATTGATTTATACGCTGGCCTCTTTGACTTCTTCAACGGGCTTACGCTGAGTGAGTCAACGAACTTGTTTTCTAATTGCTTCTTTGGACTATTTTGCGTTTTCAGGGCTTCTCCTGTATTATTTTGAGGCTGATAATTCGGTTTTTAGAGGATTTAAGGGACTTTAGAAAAGGAGTGCTCCTTCATTTACATAATTAAAGGTTTTCCACCCTTGCTCACGATACCAGCCTCCATCTCAAGAATTTTATGCGTTCCAAATCCAGTTGAGAGCTAAATCGCCTTTAACGGATCAGATCGCGCCTCCCTTTGTATTTAAACCTGCTAATTAACCTGCTTTTACTGCTAATTCTGCGGAATAATCAACTTAATCTAGCGCTGAGGTGAATATGCTTTTAAAAGCTCCTACCGTTTCTAAGAATGCCTAGGTGATTGCTGAACACTAGGCAAATTCAGCGCAATATTCATTGGAATGGAATTATAAGAATAAATATTTATATATTTAAAATAAAGCAGAATGTCAAACTATGTGATGTGTTTGATCAAATAGTTTTCCAAACATATACGTATAATAAATGACTCACTTAACTGCAACCTTATCATCAGTACTAAGCTCAATTCAATCATTCCATCTTCATCTCATAAATCAGGACAATCCACAAATCCAAACTTAGTTACACAAAACACTGTTCAAACAATCTCAATAACATATCTCATCTACAAAGATACAAAGGTACAAAGATTGTCGCTCTGAATAACTTAATGATAACACAGCATAAGACCTGACTAATATACGGTACTTTTACGTTACGGTTTTGAAATTTATTTATTTATTTGATATTTGGAATAAACCAATATTAGTGTAATGTATCTTCATTACATTGTATTAAATCAATGTGACAAACTGTATATTTTATTGTAAATAACAAACATACATAATTACAATACTGATATTTATGTTTCGTGATGAGGTTGTTACTTAAACATAAGTTTTTTATGTATTTAAATATTAATAGAACTGATAAGAAATTTAACAATGATACATCTACTAATTTTATAACTTTATTTATTTGTTTATTTAATGCGTAATTTACGTATGGATTAATTTTTAAAGCTATACACATGCAGATTACTTTCAAAATCAAATCATATATGGAATCATAATAATCTTAATAAATAAACACAACATACTTAGTAGTAACATAATATATCTAACACTCCAAACTAATGTTTACATATAGAGTTAACGGAGATAATCTATATATCGGAAGTAAAATAAGTGATTAATAATGTTAAAATAGTCTGAGTTAATTTGATTTATTAAAATATCGAAGAATAAATATAACTGGAGATTTGAATAATGATTTCGAACTCTGTGGCATATAACAACACAATAAATTTCTTGAAATAAACCACTCAAATGTAAATTTTTCAACTTTCAGTGGAATGTGGGAGAAAGTTCAGCTTAAACAGTGTAATTGCGTAAATTAACCAGTTAACTTGCAAATACGTTAATTAATTCTGTATAATACCGTGATTAGTTCTGAGTAATCGCATTTTTCGCAGTCGATTGATATTTTCTATGACATGAAAGTGCTTCAAACAGATTTCAAATTGTTTAGTAACTTGAATTTGTTGTGCATTTCGAACGCGACTGTAGATTTGTCTTAGCTGTCTGGCGTTTGGAAATCTGTTAAGCTAATCAATTGTATTTGCACAAATTAAATGCAGTAAAGCCATCTAACCGTTCATTCCTTGGAACTATAGGGCTATATGCAAATTAGTTTGGATTAAATTATCTCCTTACAATTTGACAAGGTACTTATTGACATTATCTCTCATTAAAAGGCTCCTTTTGTTTTATACCCCTTAAATTCGCACTAGTCAGATGTTCTGCTTGAAAATTACATCATTTCTCCAGCTCCAGTTTACAACGAGCTCACTTTGGTCCATTGTACGTTAATTAACTCAGTTAAAACGTTTACGAATAACGAAAACAACTCATTAATCCTCAAATCGTGTGACCTGAACAGCTGCGATTTGAACTTTAAAACGATTTCCTTGAACAATTGTTTGAACATTCCACAAATTAAAACTGAAACTTTACTGTTGACTTCAATGGACACGAACACTTTAAATTATCGCTGCGAGAACTTGTACGCGTTCAACTGCAACGTTAACGGAGGCATCTCAGCGCTTAAAGCGAATTTCCAGCAGTGCCAAGGAGCTTTGAAGTGCGATCAGCTGCAGGAGCTCCGGATCGTGTGCAGCAAACTGCAATACAGCTTGAAGAATTAAATATAACTTTACTTAATACAAATTGACAACAAACAAATAGAATAACTAGTTGAACAGCGAAATAAGGTTTATAAATAACAAAAAACACTCCAATGCGATTATTAGCAGAACAAATCATGGTACAACACCAACGACAAAGAAAAAAGATAAATGTATTGTAGTTTCTTCAATGTTACACATAAAATTGACACAATCAAGCCAGGATATGAGTGAGTACTTTTTTCCTTTCATTAAATAGTTTACATTAATAATGGTTTTGTTTCGTTTTCTAAACACTCATTTTGGATCGTTAACCTCTGAACTTCAGAGTCTGAAGTGACATATATATAATGTTGACAAAAAATGTAAATTTACAATTTTTTCAACTTGCATGCTAATTTTATGATTTGATAAATAATACTGGAATTAAATTACTTACCTTTACTTAAAATGTAATTTCAATCAATGAATATATATCTTATTGAGTAAGATATTGAAGGTATTTTAGTTTATATAGTAGCGTATTTGTCTCTAAGTTTAGATTGGTTGATTGTTATGATTTATGAGATGATGTTATGATTAAGTATTAAGTGAGTAAATATATTCCTATAAAGTTTACACATAATCATTATGTTATTATATGACTTAGTATAAACATCTATAAGCAATTATTTATATCAATTATTAATATCATATATGTTATGTTCTATACTTATATCTTACAAATAACTTTAAAATAATATTTTGTAAACGAAAAACATATGTGATAATTATCTTTTAGTTAATAATGTGCAATATTCATATTGCTAAAAATTGAAGAATATTAATAATATTGTTATCAATAAATAGTTATATAGTGCTTAATAATCTAATTATATGTTTATATATACAAATTAAATGAAATCATCTAAAATATATTTAAATTTATATTAAGTTAACTAGTTCGCTGTATTTGGATTCAATTCTAACTATTAAATATTAGAAGAATCAGAAATCTATGTTAGTATCAATTATTCTATATTGACAGGAGCACTACTGTGTTTAGAATGTGATATTATCATTAAGTAGTCAAATCTGAAATTCCTTGCCAATGGCTTGCAGATATCTGCATTAATTCTTAAATCTAAAGATATTATATAAATTGAGAATGTTAATATTTCCTACAGATTTTCTTGCGATTCTTCGTCTGGAATCGTAAATTAGATTTTAAATGATATCATTACATTTTTAATTGATAATGTAATACTTACTGGATATAATGATATTTCAAGTCAATATAATGGTTATTTAAGTTCTAAAGTTGATGTGGATATAAAAATATAAATAAATGTAATGTTCATTTGTGTAGATATGGCAACTCAAAGAATAGGATCAACACTAAATACAATTAATATTTCATCTTTAGAATTGTTACAGTGTAATTAAGTATGTGATGACTATTAATTTGTTATCTACGGATTGTGTTAGGAAATGATACAATTTTCAGTTCTTTTAAGTAACAATACTGTTATATGTGATCATCCGTTTGAATTTGATTAGTTTTCAAACACTTGTGTATGCAAAAATGGATATTACCTTAATGATACTGTTTGCGTAAATATAATTTCAAAAGTTTCTTTAATTATAACGGATATGTAACTATATGATTCAAAACTGTAAACAGAAATATATAATACTCAAATTGCACTGAAATCGCTGTTTAATAATTTGGAAACTGAAATATAACATAACATTTCTAACCTCTTTGATATTGCAGTAGTATCATATACAGACTTGAAATAATTAATAATAAGCACAAACAATTCACTTTAAGAGAACTTAAATGTACTTTAATCGAATGTATAGTTATAATTCAAATTAATTTCAGATTAGAACTTAATTTCATAAGCGATGATTACAAGTTTCAAAAGCGACACATAAAACAACTTCTCAGCTATTTTAACATTATTGGACAATAATCAATTAAATATTAAAAATAATTTTACTTAAACAAATTTTTTGATAACTAATCTCAACACAAGCATGAAATCCAATTTTGATCTAGTTATAACAGATGTATAAAATATAAACCTGAATATAAAAAATAATTTTACTCAAACTAATTAGAAAATAGATACTGTAAACGCTTAAATAGGCGCAGTAGTAACAAATAGTAATTTTTAAACTCAAATTGATTTATTAAAAGAACAAATATAAAACATCTCAGTATCCATCAGTTAAAGCATGACAAGTAATCAATATCGATGTTTAATAATGGCTGCATATATAGGTAGTTTTGATGCCAGAGATAATTACGCAAGTCACTAATAATATTTGTTTGATATGACTTATTATGGTTGTCCATTCTAATAATGGTGGTGACTAATTGTATATAATTATATAAATGTTATATGAATATATAATATATGCATATATAAATATGTTTCATCCATGAGGCAAGGTGACACCAAAGGCAACGTTGGATCCGATTATTGTCAATTGACAATTGAAGACTTGGAGCATGAACGAGTGAGTTTAAAAATTATTAAAAACCAATGTAAACAACTAACAAATATACAGCTTTACACCCCGTTTTATAACTCATTCAAATGTGACATTTTCAAGGTCAATTTTTGATATATTTCGTTTATAAGGGGGTTAATTTTCACCTTAAAGATAGATAATAAATCAAATGCTAATGAAAATATACACTTCTTTCACTGATCAAATCCGAACCCAAATTCTTCGTATTCTTTGTTTTCAGTTTTCTTTTCCTCAAATAGTTCCGGTTCGTTTGTCTCACTTTTTGGGGTCTTTTCTTTTGGTTCAGATTCTTTTTGAACCGGCTCTTAATCGAATTCATCAAATTCTTTCTTCTGGACTGGAGCTGCATCGAACTCGTCGAATTCGTCTTTCTTCTGCTCTTCGTGTTTGTGAGCAGATTCTTTCTTCTAGACTGGAGCTGAGTCGAACTCATCGAACTCGTCCTTCTTCGGCTCTTCGTGTTTGTGAGCGGACTCTTTCTTCTAGACAGGGGCTGCGTCGAACTCATCGAACTCGTCCTTCTTTGGCTCTTCGTGTTTGTGAGCGGATTAGTTCTTCTAGGCTGGAGCTGCGTCGAACTCGTCGAATTCGTCTTTCTTCTGCTCTTCGTGTTTGTGAGCAGATTCTTTCTTCTAGACTGGAGCTGAGTCGAACTCATCGAACTCGTCCTTCTTCGGCTCTTCGTGTTTGTGAGCAGATTCTTTCTTCTAGGCTGGAGCTGCGTCGAACTCGTCGAATTCGTCTTTCTTCTGCTCTTCGTGTTTGTGAGCAGATTCTTTCTTCTAGACTGGAGCTGAGTCGAACTCATCGAACTCGTCCTTCTTCGGCTCTTCGTGTTTGTGAGCAGATTCTTTCTTCTAGACTGGAGCTGCATCGAACTCATCGAACTCGTCCTTCTTCGGCTCTTCGTGTTTGTGAGCGGATTAGTTCTTCTAGGCTGGAGCTGCATCGAACTCATCGAACTCGTCCTTCTTTGGCTCTTCGTGTTTGTGAGCGGATTAGTTCTTCTAGGCTGGAGCTGCATCGAACTCATCGAACTCGTCCTTCTTCGGCTCTTCGTGTTTGTGGGCTGATTCTTTCTTCTAGACAGGGGCTGCGTCGAACTCATCGAACTCGTCCTTCTTCGGCTCTTCGTGTTTGTGAGCGGATTAGTTCTTCTAGGCTGGAGCTGCATCGAACTCATCGAACTCGTCCTTCTTGGCTCTTCGTGTTTGTGAGCGGATTAGTTCTTCTAGGCTGGAGCTGCATCGAACTCATCGAACTCGTCCTTCTTCGGCTCTTCGTGTTTGTGAGCGGACTCTTTCTTTTAAACTGGAGCTGCGTCGAACTCATCGAACTCGTCCTTCTTCGGCTCTTCGTGTTTGTGAGCGGATTCTTTCTTCTTAAATGGAGCTGCGTCGAACTCATCGAACTCGTCCTTCTTCGGCTCTTCGTGTTTGTGAGCGGATCTTTCTTTTAAACTGGAGCTGCGTCGAACTCATCGAACTCGTCCTTCTTCGGCTCTTCGTGTTTGTGAGCGGATTCTTTCTTTTAAACTGGAGCTGCGTCGAACTCATCGAACTCGTCCTTCTTCGGCTCTTCGTGTTTGTGAGCAGACTCTTTCTTTTAAACTGGAGCTGCGTCGAACTCATCGAACTCGTCCTTCTTCGGCTCTTCGTGTTTGTGAGCGGATTCTTTCTTTTAAACTGGAGCTGCGTCGAACTCATCGAACTCGTCCTTCTTCGGCTCTTCGTGTTTGTGAGCGGACTCTTTCTTTTAAACTGGAGCTGCGTCGAACTCATCGAACTCGTCCTTCTTCGGCTCTTCGTATTTGTGAGCGGACTCTTTCTTTTAAACTGGAGCTGCGTCGAACTCATCGAACTCGTCTTTCTTCGGCTCTTCGTGTTTGTGAGCGGATTAGTTCTTTTAAACTGGAGCTGCGTCGAACTCATCGAACTCGTCCTTCTTCGGCTCTTCGTGTTTGTGAGCGGATTAGTTCTTCTTAGACTGGAGCTGCATCGAACTCATCGAACTCGTCCTTCTTTGGCTCTTCGTGTTTGTGAGCGGATTAGTTCTTCTAGACCGGAGCTGCGTCGAACTCGTCGAACTCGTCCTCTTCGGCCCTTCGTGTTTGTGGGCTGATTCTTTCTTCTAGACCGGAGCTGCGTCGAACTCGTCGAACTCGTCCTTCTTCGGCTCTTCGTGTTTGTGGGCTGATTCTTTCTTCTAGACCGGAGCTGCGTCGAACTCATCGAACTCGTCTTTCTTCGGCTCTTCGTGTTTGTGGGCTGATTCTTTCTTCTAGACCGGAGCTGCGTCGAACTCATCGAACTCGTCTTTCTTCGGCTCTTCGTGTTTGTGGGCTGATTCTTTCTTCTAGACCGGAGCTGCGTCGAACCCATCGAACTCGTCCTTCTTTGGCTCTTCGTGTTTGTGAGCGGACTCTTTCTTCTAGACAGGGGCTGCGTCGAACTCATCGAACTCGTCTTTCTTCGGCTCTTCGTGTTTGTGAGCGGACCCTTTCTTCTAGACAGGGGCTGCGTCGAACTCATCGAACTCGTCTTTCTTCGGCTCTTCGTGTTTGTGGGCGGATTCTTTCTTCTCTTTATGATTGTGGGCCAGTGCTTCGTGTTCATATTCGTGAACTTGCTCAGGGTCAAATTCTTTTGTTACAGTTTTTTCCAACTTATCTTATAAGTTTTCATTCGTTTTGGTTTTCTTTATTGATTTTTTCTTAACTTAACTTTTTTCTACAGCGTGTTCTTGTTGTTTTTTAACAACTTAAGCCAAAGCACTTTAACTTTCATTCTTTTTATCTAATTGTTAGATTTCAAGAACATTTTCTTGCTTCTTTTATGATTTAGCTGATTCTAAGTTACTAACAATTTATTATTCGGATTGGTTTTATAAAATGATTTCAGGTTTAGCTATTTTGAAATCTACTTATAAAGCATCAACAAACTTATTAGGTTGACGCACTGACATTTTTCTAGGTTCAGTCGCAGCATATTTTTGATTATGTTCTTTTTATAATTTATTGAATTGTTCTTTAAATTTAAGTGGTGATTATACAGCTGGTTTACGAGGTAGAAACTTTTCTGCAGGCGGTGGTGGTAAGTTTTTACTTGGTTTCAATAGTTATGGAAGATTTTCAACAATTTTCTTATTATTTTGTTATAATTCATACATTTCTTAATAAATATAGTTATCTGTTGTGTTTATTGACTAATTTTCTAGTTATTGTACCTTTTAATCAATAACTTAATATTACTGTTATAATACCTTTATTTTATCTTCTACAATATCTGTTTACACTTCGAAATCAACGACAGCTGGTGGTTCTGATACTTTATATTTTTCACGAGATTTGCGTAATAATATTTTAGCTTATAATTCAGGTTTCGGCTCATTGGTATATGCGCGAATAGCGGATCCAAAAGATTATTCAACAGAAAATTATTGATACTTTATAGGACTTGTTGCAATTTTGTAATGCTTAATTTGTTGATTTTTATTCATTTGGAGTGATTTTTAACATAAGTGAATCGTATTTTATAATATAAAAATATAATAAAGATATTTATAATTACATCATAAAAGCACAGAATGTTATTATTATTCAAATATTATTAACAGAAGTATATATTCACGTACAACCAACAACTTATATATTATATGATTAATAACAATATTGATCTATCATCATAATAATTAATTTGAGTTATAACAAATATATTATAAAATTATTTATTTATTATTTTATAAATTAATATTTTATACAAATAGTTATGTGTGCTTGATTTTTTTGGCGTTCTTAGCATGCCTTAACGTACAAACATCAGCTATGTATTACTAAAACTACATCTATTCATTAATTTTTAAAGTGGTTATTATATCATTACTTAATAAACCATAATAATATAATATTTTCACTTTAAGATTATGTTGACACCGCTTTTGCCAACTCTTTAAAAATAAACTAATGCAGCTTCGTCTCCCAATCTTAAAGGTTAATCTTAATAACGGTATGAAAAAATGAAATAAACACAAGTTTATAAAAGAATTGGCGTTCAAGATTAACTAAAATCTGACTACTAAGCTACTAAATATGAATTAGAGGAAATATAGATAAAATATTCCAAGACTAAAAATAATTTCAAGGAAGTAATACTATAATCGTCCGGAATATCACCTAAATCTAAATAAGTACTGTAAATCTTGAGTTAAGGTAGACCCGTGTGATTTTTAGTTAAGGTAGACCTAGACCATTTCTAGACCACTTTTCACTGTTTCTGTCGAAAAGGGGGGTAAAACGTAGTCATCATGAACTTTATGTAATGTAAACACAAATAAAGTAAACATATGCCATCATTATAGTTTATATAGTTATTATTAAAATATTCCACTCCTAAATTAATTATGCTTGTTCCTTTAATTATTGTTTATACCATTATACATGTTTTTCAGGTGAGATAATGCTTCTAATATATATGATGAAGTGATAAACGTCTTCAAAATCAAAATGATATTTTTACTTCATGTAAATGTGTGTGATTATAATTTTAAAATATTATTAAGTGCCTTATTTTAGCACGATATAGTTTTTAATATTTTATTTCACTCCAAAATAATGATTTAAATTAGATTTGATACAATTTGATATGTACATTGGATTTAACCCTACTTTGTTAAGGTAGACCTGGGCGTTTGGACAAAGATCACACGGGTCTACCTTAACTCAAGATTTACAGTAACACCAGTTCAAAAACCAAAGGTTATCGTTAGAAGTTACAGAGAAAAGCAGGACATTCTTGATATTTATAAAATGTATTCAGCGGGATTATCACCTAATTAGATATCATTTGCATAAGTGCTGAAAGAAATGGCTAAAGATGATATTTGTTGCAATTCTGTCTCAGTTTAACCGGATTCTCCTAAAAATATGAATATACTAGCTCAATAATAAGCTCCAAATGCGTTAACTTCTAAATTAAATGATAACTTTAGTGTGCTTTAAATACTCAACAAAATTGATGACTAGATGCCACAAATCTAGGAATTATAAATATAATAATAAACAGCTGTGGTTGATTTGCCACCGCTAGATATTGAAAATCAAGAGTAGCAAATTAATATTCTTCTGGACAATGAGGAAGCAACGTTACCTTTAAGCCAGTTTTTACAAGATCACGAATTCACATTTGACTAATTAATGCAAATTTGTTAATTTGATTTCAATATTTCTTCAGCTCTAGATTGCGAAGTACCAGTTGCAAACCCAACTTCTGATTTCGTGATGAAAGCTGAAAAGGAGGATGTGATTTACGACCACCCTGAGTAAAGTAAATAAATTGTTTCCCTTGAGTAAGAGCCGAGCGAGCCACACGTATTATTGGAAAGCGCTGAGCATCCGTGCATCGACTAAGACTAACTACTTTCAAACGCACTCACAGTTCAACAAGACTCTTAATTTGAAATCCCCTTGCAAAACGAAGTATACTCAGATCAGATTGAAGCCGTGGAAGAAAGCGATTAAGAAAACGAAGCTGAAAAAAATAATAATTAGAATTTTGAAACGTAAAATTAAAATGAAGTTGAACCTTAAATTGTGAACCTTAAATCAGTCCAAGAACCTTAAAACGTGAACCCTAAAGAAGAAAAAGATGAAGAACTGAAAGTAAAAGAACTCGTCGTTGAACCGAAAACTGAAAACAACGAAAAAGATGAGATTATAATTCAAGAAAAAGAACCAGAACCAAAAAACGAAGAAACACAAAATTAAACAAATGAAAATGAACCAGAAAATGATATATAAAAAGAACCAGCACAAATTGAAAACAAATCAGAAAATAATGAACAACAAATTGCATAACATGTTAATGAGAATAAGGAATATAAATTGAAGCCAGAAGAAAAAGTTGAACCTATAAACGATGAAACATAAAAAGATAAGCTTACAAATGAACCAATTGAAAACCAATAAACAGAAATATTAGACGAAGTCAGCAAAACAGTCGAAAACTAAATTTCTAATGAGTGAACTTTTAAATTGTTGATCTGAAGTTCATGAAATTTCATCCTGTATTTTGCACTTTTATTTGTAGCATTTGTTAATATTTAAAATTATTTGACACTAAATACAACCACTCTAAATGTTAATTTTCTATCAATCTTTTCATTTATTTTTGGATCTGTTGCAAGTTTCTGATATTCACGGGTATATTGCTGGACAGCGCCATTTTCCCGAATATGCTGACTTGCCTTCATTTTTGAGCTATAAGGAGTAGTTGCAGTAGTAAAATCCGGATGTCGCGCAGTATTCGATCGTGGTGGGCGATTTGTGTGAGGGAACTGGTCTTTCTGATCTTACGTCTCCAAAGTGCGCGTTTATTTACGAGGCGATATCAATGTGTAATTTCACGACCGTGATTCCGGGCAATCACGATATTTAGTACGCGGACACCGTGTAGTGGGTGAACGAGAACAAGTGGTAATTATTTCAAGATCGTTATTTGGCGGCCAACGTGTATTTTAGCAACGGAACTGCTATTTCTAATCAGTACAAGTACGAAACGATAAATAGTCTCAGAATTCTAACTCTTTCTTTGGTGGTGAACGAGAATAATTTCACCTCTGTTTATACCACCGATTATATCCAATCTTTAGTCAATTTGGAGCCAGTACTAAACAAATTTGGCGAATAAACTGATTTGGTCGTCCTCGCGCTTCACATGGGCTACAATGAATCGCAGGTTCCGTTAATTTACGATTTTATTCGCAAGTTCTTTTAAACGAATTTCAACTATTAAGTTCCAATCGCAGTACTCACTGCCCACTCCCATAGTCTGAACGGAAAGTTCTGCGACTATTTTGGAGTGGATAGTAACTGCTTTGCAACTGAGGCCGGTTATTATTTGAAGTATTTTGTTTAGGCCCGTTTTTAATTTGAGCGAATAAGTATTGAAAACGGACCGAATAAGTTTATTGGCTCGAAAATAATCAACGTTGACCTTAAAAAGGAAAACGAATTGAAAACGGATATTCTGGCAGATAGTTTAAATCAAGATAGTTTCATTCAAACAGTTAATGGAATAAAATTACAAAACAAAATAAACGAGAAAACAAAAGAACTCGGAATAGACAGAAAACTGGGCCACTCCAAATTCAATTTCGCCAAAGATAAAAACATGAGAGCACCGAATTCCATTCACAGGCTCTGGACGAAGCAAATATTCCCAACAATCGTATTCAACGATTAAAATAAATAAGTAAATACTAATAAACAATAAAGTTACAATAAATATTATGATGATTAAAATACTTAATGCCAACAAATAACAGTAACCGATTTTGGAGGAATAAGATCCGAAATATACAAAGGAGACATCACGGAAAGCGATATACAATCGATCATGCCGTTCGACTGCGCGATAACCTACTTCTAAAACGTATCGCTAGAGCAAATCACCTGCACTGTAAATGAACTGAACAAAAGAGGCGTTTACGACCACAACGAACTGGAAGGAACGTGCGTGGACCTGGTCACGAACAGCTTCAACCAGAACGAACTGGGACCTGTGCTGGGCCAATGCGGATACTAGCAGAAAGCTGCGCCATATGAAACACGCGAGAAAATAAACTCAACCAACCAGATATTCGTCGTGTACGTGTAAAAGCACATGCAGGACCACGTGGTGCAACAGGTGAGCGAGGCGAACGGAAACGAGGTGCTTTGGATTACCATCAGCTCATTCATAATGCTTGGCGTGCTGATAATATTTTTGGTTGCTCTGGTTACGTGCAAAGGAAAACAAAACAAACCTGACCCCATAATAGAAGAAGAAAGCTACGACTCAGCATACTACGATAAAATATGAGTGAATATAGAACCGAAATGCCTTAAACCATATAATCGCCAGAAAATAATATTTATTAATAATCACAACCAAAGTTAGATTTACTTGCCACAGTCCACAAACTGTTTCTGCATCGATAATTGTTTGCTAGCGTTTGACTATTAGTTATTTTACACATACCATTCCCAAGTGCTTCTTAAAACCGATACTTTTCCAGAACTGCTACCCAAACTTAGCAAATCATCTGCAGGTTGACCCACCACGTCGCAGTGCACGTCTTCGTAGCAGAGCGTGACGCCTCTGACGTCTCCGACCGCCAGCTTCACGCCTACATGCTCGTGTTTCTGGAGCAGCTGGAAGAGGCAGAGCAGCACGAACTGGACGTGGGGGAAGAGGTCGGCCTTGGTGCCGGACTCCCTGTAGCAGACCCAGCTGGTGGCCTTTCTGGTGGCCCGGAGTAGCAGCAGGTGGTGCTGGGTGCCGAAGCTCTGGAAAACCTCCGCCAGCACCGCGTTCGTCTTCTCCACCGACTCGAAGCCGTACTCCAGCTGGAAGAGCACGCAGTTGTTCAGGTGCACCACCGGCACCTCCGCCAGCTGGAGCTTCAGCTTCGCGTTCAGGTAGGTCATGAATATCGTCTCGTCGTCGCTCTCGGTGACCGGCTCCGTCTTCAGCTTCTCGTACTTCACCATCAGGTCTCCCACGATGTCCTGCTGGAGGATCGGCTGGTTCTTCGTCAGAAGCAGGAGCTCGCTGTTCACCTGGAGCTGCATCCGGTGGCGGCTCAGGATCGAGGCCTACTTCTTTATATATAAACTTAATTTGAACTATTTGTAGATATTTTCAACTTAAACTGAAAATTAGTGCAGCAACCAGGGAATATGACAAAATAAAGCAACACCATAAGGAATTAAAAAGACAATTTTGTGTTAAGATAATATTATTAAGTGTATTAGTTCAAAACAAATATTGTATACAATATTGAATGACATAATCAAAGGATTTTATCGCTACACATTTAAAACATAATTGAAATTAGACTATTCGAATATAATCTAAACATATAATCGAACAATTATTTAGTTATGTATTGAAAGGATGTTTTTATACTTTTATAATAAATTCACAAATATTTCTATATTGTAGGTGGTGCAAATATTCTTTTATACGTTTGAAACAAATGAAATTAATTGTAAGAATTTATTAAATACATTATGACTTGAACTCTGTATTCTTTTGTAATATATAATACAACATAATAGTTTAGTGAAGATATCTATTAAGTAAGTATATTACACAATATTTAGCCACTAACTTAACAAAATATTACCATTATATATAGTGATTCCATAATTATTGACAAATTTTGTGTGCTAATCAACAGAATTATTAATATAATATCCTACATACGTACCAATACTATATATCAGTGAAATTATATATTCTGGATTTTATTTTGTTAATTTTTATTAAACATTATTATATTTTGAATTTATACATAGTATTTTTGAAATTTTTGTTATTCGAATAATAAATCTAAATATGTGTTAAAACACGGACTTACTATTAAAAGCATTTATTTAATCATTATTGTCTAATTGGATATTTGTTTTGTTGGATTAGATAATTATTTCTGAATTAATCCTATTTTGGATGTTTTTAAACGTTTATTAATTATTATTATTCACAGTTTCCGTTGAAATATTGTATTATTTATTTTCAGAGTCGTGAAATAGTTAATCAGCGTTTGCATTTTAAGAATTGCTGTCGTATTTATTGTCTGTCATTGGCTCGCTGGATGGCGCGATGACGATGTTGAGCGAGATGTCGTTGATGTTCCCGCTTTTGATGAGGACGTCCGACAGCTGCTTGGTCATGGTGTCCCTGGGCTCCGCGACGGCGATCAGGCGGGTCTCTCCCTCGAAGTCCAGCTTTCTAAGCTCGGTCTTGTAGGCGAAGTGGGGCTCTTGGAAGTGCTGGCCGTAGCGGTGGTCCGCGCCTGGTTTTCGGGTGTCGTCGTACAGCCCGGTGGCGTCCACGAGGATCTCGTCGAAAGAGTGCTGGGACACGAAGTCGGCCAGCTCGAGCGCGTCTCCGTAGTACTGCTTGTACTGGAGGTTCCCGAAGATCTGCTTCACCTGCTCTATCTCCCCGAAGGCCACGCCCGCGCTCACCTTCATGTCCAGGCACTTCGCGATGACCTGGGCCCCGGAGCACAGCTGCAGCGCCTGGTCGAACTTCTTCTGGATGGTGGACACCTCCTCCGACACGAAGAACTGGAAGGTCTTGGAGGACACGGTCACGAAAGACACTTTGTACTCCAGGCACAGCTGCTCCATAAGTCTTGAAAACAGAATAGATTGCATTTCATTCGCAGCGTTTAAACTAACTGAACAAACAATAGTTTATATTAAATAATTTTACAACGGTACCTTTTCTTTTTCAGACAAATCTTTTAATGTCAATATAATTTTTGTTTCAAGTTATTAAATGTTATTTGATTCTATAAGAGGTTAATATGGAGATCTACTTTCATAATAATATAAAATTAGGAATAGTGAAGATAAGGATCCAATGAAACCTTTGTATAAACTGTTAAAATATTATTTGCATAAGCAAATCATAAAACATGTATACTTAATATATAGAAATATAAAAGATGGCAAAGAATTAGCTGTTTCAGCACCAAACTATGCTATTAAAAATGCCATTTGTGTATCTATTATTATATTTAGTGGTTACTTATTCTTATCTGGATAGTTAAACATAAAGATGTATATCATCTCAAAATTGATAAATCTGTTTCGTAATTCTGTAATAGTCCTTGTATTATCTATTTTATAATAAGAAAAGATTACTTGTAATATATTAGTATTTCTAATGGATTTTATTGTTAAGTATAATAACTTATTAGAAGCATTTGCGACATTTTATATCGCTTTAAATTAAGTTTAAACAATACCGATTATAAAGTACGATACAAGAAATATTATAATTCGTTTATTGTTGTAAAAGTTATATTTTACAAGCTATTTCATTTGCTGAGGTGTGAATATCTATTATTACTTAAATTAGTAAGTAATAATTTTTAATTTTTATAATTATGTATATTTTTTAGTTTATTGAAGTAGTGTATATTTTAAGATAAAGTCAAATTAATAATTCTATTTCCTTTATGGTAAATACCATTATCTTATAGTACATTCGAAATTTACATTTAATCTAAAGATATTTCATGATATTTCAACTTCATGTACTAAATTCATCTAAATTCTATTATTAAACTTATTATTGAGGAGACGGACATAAAGGAGACATCACGGAGAGCGATATACAATCGATAATGCCGTTTGACTGCGCGATAACCTACTTCTAAAACGTGTCGCTAGAGCAAATCACCTGCGCCATAAATGAACTGAACAAAAGAGGCGTTTACGACCACAACGAACTGGAAGGAACGTGCGTGGACCTGGTCACGAACAGCTTCAACCAGAACGAACTGGGACCTGTGCTGGGCCAATGCGGATACTAGCAGAAAGCTGCGCCATATGAAACGCGCGAGAAAATAAACTCGACCAACCAAATATTCGTAGTGTACGTTTAAAAGCACATGCAGGACCACGTGGTGCAACAGGTGAGCGAGGCGAGCGGAAACGAGGTGCTTTGGATTACCATCAGCTCATTCATAATGCTTGGCGTGCTGATAATATTTTTGGTTGCTCTGGTTACGTGCAAAGGAAAACAAAACAAACCTGACCCCATAATAGAAGAAGAAAGCTACGACTCAGCATACTACGATAAAATATGAGTGAATATAGAACCGAAATGCCTTAAACCATATAATCGCCAGAAAATAATATTTATTAATAATCACAACCAAAGTTAGATTTACTTGCCACAGTCCACAAACTGTTTCTGCATCGATAATTGTTTGCTAGCGTTTGACTATTAGTTATTTTACACATACCATTCCCAAGTGCTTCTTAAAACCGATACTTTTCCAGAACTGCTACCCAAACTTAGCAAATCATCTGCAGGTTGACCCACCACATCGCAATGCACGTCTTCGTAGCAGAGCGTGACGCCTCTTACGTCTCCTACCGCCAGCTTCACGCCGACGTGCCCGTGCTTCTGGAGCAGCTGGAAGAGGCAGAGCAGCACGAACTGGACGTGGGGGAAGAGGTCGGCCTTGGTGCCGGACTCCCTGTAGCAGACCCAGCTGGTGGCCTTTCTGGTGGCCCGGAGTAGCAGCAGGTGGTGCTGGGTGCCGAAGCTCTGGAAAACCTCCGCCAGCACCGCGTTCGTCTTCTCCACCGACTCGAAGCCGTACTCCAGCTGGAAGAGCACGCAGTTGTTCAGGTGCACCACCGGCACCTCCGCCAGCTGGAGCTTCAGCTTCGCGTTCAGGTAGGTCATGAATATCGTCTCGTCGTCGCTCTCGGTGACCGGCTCCATCTTCAGCTTCTCGTACTTCACCATCAGGTCTCCCACGATGTCCTGCTGGAGGATTGGCTGGTTCTTCGTCAGCAGCAGGAGCTCGCTGTTCACCTGGAGCTGCATCCGGTGGCGGCTCAGGATCGCCATTTACTATTTAATATATTTGCTTAATTTATATTTATGATAAAAATTATCAATTTATACGGAAAACTGGTGTAATAACCAAGGTATATTACAAAATTTTGCTAAACTATATGTTACTATTAATTGGGGATGTTTTATTGAAAATATTATAACATGAATTAGTTCTAGTCCTAAATAATATTTAATATATTTAAACATATTGATGACATTTTATCGATGAGCATTTAACATATAATTTAAATTAGACTATTCAAATATTATAAGTACATAGTATTTTACTATAATTTAGTTGTATAATTGTTAAACTTTTTTGTATTGGTTTAATAACGCAATATAAATTTAAATACTGTATAAATTAATGTAACTTTTCTAGCAATAAGAAATAAACATAAGGACAAACAAAATTCTATTAGTTTTTGGTTAGAATTTATGTTAACTAATTTTACAA
Source organism: Hexamita inflata (assembly GCA_963988835.1). Lineage (NCBI taxonomy): Eukaryota > Fornicata > Diplomonadida > Hexamitidae > Hexamita > Hexamita inflata. The sequence goes on from CAXDID010001211.1 coordinate 327,360, forward strand.
AATTAACTAATAACACAACATATTGCATTTATCAAAATATCAAAAATATAAGAATATTACATTATTATTTTCCAATAATCTAATTGAATTGTTCCAAAGTATACTATTACACCATAATTGTTATTTATATTGATCCCGGATGAACTATTAATAATAAAACCTAAGTAAGTACCTACACTGTATATTAGCGAAACAATATATAATAATGTATAATTAGTGGAATCATATAAATTAAGTTTCTATTAAGTATAATTTAAATTGTTTGACGAATGAGAAACTTTTTGACAATAACTAATTAATTTATAAATATAACTACTAGGTTATTAAACTTATTATTAGTTAATTTAACTATTAGAAGCAGTTAATATGGCAATACTTTAGTTTTTGTCTTCTTTATTTAAATATTACTTTATAGATTAATGATTTAATTGTATATTTTATGAATTATTATCCAATCTATTACTAATATTCTTATTTTAATACTAATCTATTATGTTAACATTAGAGTCTTATAATAAAGCCATACTTTACGAATAACTATAATTGTAAATACTATCCATCGATATATCTGTCGATTCAACACACTAAGCATATCTATGGATATTTTCCACATATATGTTTGATTTAACAAGTATTTTTAATATTTGCTTGGTCATGGTGTCCCTGGGCTCCGCGACGGCGATCAGGCGGGTCTCTCCCTCGAAGTCCAGCTTTCTGAGCTAGCTCTTGTAGGCGAAGTGGGGCTCTTGGAAGTGCTGGCCGTAGCGGTGGTCCGCGCCTGGTTTTCGGGAGTCGTCGTACAGCCCGGTGGCGTCCACGAGGATCTCGTCGAAGGAGTGCTGGGACACGAAGTCGGCCAGCTCGAGCGCGTCTCCGTAGTACTGCTTGTACTGGAGGTTTCCGAAGATCTGCTTCACCTGCTCTATCTCCCCGAAGGCCACGCCCGCGCTCACCTTCATGTCCAGGCACTTCGCGATGACCTGGGCCCCGGAGCACAGCTGCAGCGCCTGGTCGAACTTCTTCTGGATGGTGGACACCTCCTCCGACACGAAGAACTGGAAGGTCTTGGAGGACACGGTCACGAAAGACACTTTGTACTCCAGGCACAGCTGCTCCATAAGTCTTGAAAACAGAATAGATTGCATTTCATTCGCAGCGTTTAAACTAACTGAACACGAAAAACTCCAAGTATTTTGATAGATTCTTTATTACTATGTTTAATATTGGTCTAAACAATCTTAGCAAGATTTCTATATTTACATTTCTAGTTATTTAATATTGTTAGATTCAATTAATGGTTGGCTCAGAGAATGACTTTCATAATAGTAAATTATAAGAAAACATGATGATAAAGATCCAATAATACCTTTGTATAGACTTCCAAAATATTATGTACATAAACATGCCATAAAGCAAGAATATTACAAAAATAAAACAATAAAAGATGCTAATGAAGGAGCAGTTTCCGCTCCAAATTGAGCAATTAAGTATGCCATTATAGCATCAATAATTATATTAAATGGTTTCTTCTATTTGTCTGGAATATTGAATAAAAATAAGAATATTATTTCTGTATTTACAAATTTACTTCTAACTAACTAAATATCACGTAGTTATTTACTAAATATTAATTTTAGTTATTACATCAATTAAATCGATTTTATTAATCCAAACGAAATTTTATTAACAACATCATCTATATTACGGTAACTTGCTGTCTGCAATTATAGAATACTTAAAGTTATATAAGATGTCAGAAATATTATAATACGCTTGTTAATAATTTGTTAATATATTTACATGTTGAAGTGAAAATATTTTAAGAACGAAGTATTATTTATCTATATAATATTATAATCGAATGAAAAATAAAAATAAATTAACAAGAATATTCAAAATAAAATACACTGATAGAATGAATACATCGACTTGATTAAAATTCATTATTTTAATAGCTAACTTAGCAGTTAAAATATTATGAAATATTAAATATTCAAATACATGTTACATGTAAATAACATATCCATGTAAATATATGTAATACATGTAATAAATGTAAATAAAAAACCAATTAATACGAAAATATCATACCATTTAATCTTTCCAGACTAACACTATACATGGAACATACCATTAGTCTTGGGGCCATCCTAATCTTAAATATGTCGCTCTTTCATCAGGAATTCCATTATCATTAAGGGTCTTATCCATTTTCAAATCTTATTCTTGGTATCTCCATCTATATCCTAATACATTAGAATTAAAACGAGCATATCTAGCAGATATATCAGCAAGTGTTTCTTCTTCACAAACCATTAATTAATGTCTGTGCAAACTCAGTGTATTTAACAGTTCAATGGGTCTTTATTTACCAAGTAGCCCAATGAAGTATGAATCATCCTTCCACCATGGTTTAGTTGTACTATTATCTGCATGAAGCATAGGTAAACCATATGGCAATCTAAATCTCGTTTCTAACGCGTCTGTTACTTTTGGATAGTCTCCAGTTTGAGGATCAAACCATGAAGAAATATCAGTTCCAGCAGCTCTAACTAAAGCTTCTGTTTATCCAGACGGCGCGGTTCTAACTAAATTAGTATAGTCGTACACTCGACCGAATTTGGATACCCAAAGATCTTCTGGCGTGCAATGAAGTGCAACATCCGTTTGAGTTAAGTAAGTAGAAGTTTTCATGCGGTTTAGGTGTGGTGTTTGTTATAATGCTATTTACTGTCAATAATGTAATTTCACTTCAAAATATGCAAGCTTTGAAAGTTGATTATTCTAGTCCTACAATAGATTTGCGAAATATGGGTGTGCAAACTCTGGATTTATAGTAGTAGTTGCCTCACGTGAACGCATTGATATTATCCGACAATTAGATCTAGAGTTATTCTTTTTTGTCTCGTTTTCCTAATTTGCGCAGTTTGACAGCCGACCGTGCGAATTTTACGAATAAAACTTTTAAGCTGATCCCGTAGTATGTGCAGCATTTATCACTGCGTGATAACTAGCTGTAAAGCATTGAGTTTTACTCGAAGTATTTGTAGCTCTTGGACATCTCGAGTAATCCGATTTAGTATTTGAATTTCCAGTAGTTCCCTGTTCTGCGTAAGTTAATCTCTTCTTGGAGCTCAAAATTCGCCCTTTAGCAGTGGCTTGGTCCCTCTTCATCGTCAAATTAACTGTTAATAAGTAATTTGTAATTTAGTGTGAGATTAATATCCGATAATATCTCATTTTAGGCGCGGAAAACGAATTCGGAACCCGTTTTGGACAAGTAAATTTATCTGAGCGTTTTCTGCTCAGTACAAAATTAAACCGTTTGCTTAAAACGAATTCAAATCAAATTGAGTTAACTAGATTAGTGCGTTTTCAGCCTGAAAAAACTTTGTGGAGCGGAGGGAATAGTGTTCTCAAATTGTTTGTTCGCGGTTTAAATTGAATGCGGAGAAAGTGGAGTTTACTGCTTTGACCTTAATGGAACAGTTATACTCGGAGAAAATATTTAAAATGAAAAAATAATTGACAAAATTGAGTTGCTGCCCGGAGTTCCTAAATGCGGGATGCCATGCACCATTTCTAATCTAGTCGGGGCACAATAAATTAACTGGTACTGCACGGTACTAACAGCTTAACAGATCAAATAATAAATTCGCGAAATAAACAAGTTCGAACACCTTGAATTCTACACGGACGCGTTCGCCCACCAAGTTATGATAAATTCGAACCCAGTTATAATGAACTCGTCAGTATGCTTGAATATGGGCTCAATACAATCAGAATTGAACCTTCCACTGCAACTAACTCATTTACAAACGTCAAATCACCTCCAAGTACCAAATTCAGCTAAAAATAAATTCATCTTAGCCGAAATCACTTTTCAATCCACAAAAAGAACTATTTTTTGGCCAGTCCCAGCTGAGATGTAATAAATTAAAACTGGCATAAAAATGACGTTTGATGCTCCTAATTTAGTATTTACTGTTAAAAATGAACCAGAAAATTATCAAATTATTGTATTTAAGAATAATATTGAAATTTTTAGACTAAAAAATTAATGTACTCTCAATCTTGTTGAGTTAATTATTGAATAGAGTGGATTTACAAATGAAGAAGAATTTTAAAGAGCTGGAGTAATTTTAAAGCTGGATGGGCTCTACCAAGCAGTTCTTGTGGTTGAAAATGATGGAATTATACTTTAGAAAGAGTATGCAGAAGATTTGTACTTAAAGGGAGATATTGGAGAAGCAGAAGGAGTTAAAGCTGAGACGTAAGTGTGATTGCATTGTTATTGTGTTTGTGTTTTATAAAATTAATAGTAACCTCATTGAAAACTGAGGTTTTGCCAAAATAATAAATAATAAACAACATTAGAACTAATATTCTTATTTGTAAAATTAAGAAATAGATAATTTATATTTTCAACTCTCTCTTCTTGCAGATATCCACAAAATTGCTACCACAATAACAGCAACACCAGCGAAGAATCCTCCTGCGAATTAGTAAATTTTTGGTTCGTAAGCTATTGATTTAACGGTTGCGTGAGAATATTCGTGAGTGGATATGAGTGTTGCTTAGAATCCAGGAGTGTTGTCCAATATGTAGTCGTTGAGTTACTTTCTTTGTGTGTCTGTAATTGGTGAGCACATTGATATACCACTTCCTTTTTGTACTGTTATTGTTTTAGTGTAACTCAGGTGCTCAATATTCGTGTGGTCGTTCCAGATCTTAACTTTTATAGACTACGCTCCTTAATTGCAGGTAGTATCGTTGAACACATGTACACTTGCACAAACTTCAGCTTATCCAACTTTAAGTTCAAATTTTTGAACACAACTTGAGATACCATGTCCTGTCCATTTGGCATCAAAAATGACTTCTTTTGCTGCGTTAAACGCACTCAAAACCATAACATATTCAACTTAATGTTCAACAATAGCAGTTAAATTCCCTAAAAACATTACTCCTGGCTCTGTCAGAACCGTTTTATTCACTAAAGTCATGCTATTATTAGATGTTGTTAAAAATATAGAGGCGTTTACAGCTGTAACTTAGGTTGAACCCGGATAAACTAGCGACGTAATTTAAGATAGATCTTAAACTGAGTATGCGTAAGAAGAATCTAAATACACAGTTGGGATGAGAGCTTGTATTCCAGAAGGGGCGTCAGGAACGCTTGGATCACACAAACCAATCACTATTTGTTCTATATTGCTGTCAACGAAGTCTACCACCAAACGGGCCTGCATGAAGGGATCAAGGATAATATAATCGAAATACTTCTGTAAATTAGTTTTTGCATCACCAGAGAGCAGTGACAGAGATTAGTTGAAAAATTGCACGTTTTCGTGATCGTAAACAGGTTAAAAGCCGTGAAATGCTGGGTCAGCAGTGACTGTGGGCGAAATCGGAACGCTAACCCATTTTCCGGCGTGTAGATACTGGAATGAGGCAGATACCGTGCTTGAGATAATGCAGTTCGTTGGAACAACTGAGATGTTGATGTACTGCTGTAGAATGTTCTTTTAATAGTTTAGTCCGACTGATGACCAGCAATTGGTCAGGTTGCTTGCTTCGTGTTCGATTTTCTGCACGGTGCCGACGATGGTGAGCCCTCCGTAGCACACGACGGTGTATTCTGCTGATTTTTGTTCGATTGCGTTGTTAAATTTTACCGCATTGTTGTAGTTGAAGTTGAACACGACATCTTTACTGAAGTCCATCGCTATATTATCCGAGTCCAGATTTAGCGTAGCGTCATTGAATTAAATAGTGGCAATTGCGTTCTTTCCGTTGATTACTGGGCAGAATTCGTTCAGAGAGGTGTTAGCTTTGACGATTAGCTGCAACCTATCTCGTTGAATTTGGGCCACGAGAACGGAATTCGGCTGAAAGCACTCGATCGTTTCGGTTTACAACGAGAGGAAAAAGAGGACCATTTTTAATGGAGTGAATTAATTGCTAAAATATTATTTGAGATATGGAAAAGGGCGTGTTGGGGTTTAAACAGCTGTTTTAAACATTAATAGAACAATACTAGCAATTGAAACTGGCACATATTGAATACACAGTAACGATAACATCAATACACTTCGACAAAGCGAAATACTTTGACGCTTTATTTCTTTGGTGTTGCATGTACAAGTTATATGACTCTCGAAATTTATACTCCAAAGTAGTATTAATAATCTCCATTATTAGTCTAATATTGATACATCTATGAGTTTCCGCCGTTTTCTCAAGCAACAAACGTATACTGTTAGATGTATTCAATCATATATTGGTTCATTTTAAAAATGTGTATAATGAATTCAACAACCATATTTTAATTAATATAATGTTAAAGTTATCAACCACTTCAATGATTTAGTAACAACTTCAAAAGTGGAAAGTGTTTTATATACTGCAAATGAAATTAATTTAAATCTTTGTATATAAATCTTTGTTTCATTAATGGTAAAGTGAACTAAATGAATACAAAATATTAAATAGAGTATAAACATACTCACATGGCTTATGGATTCTTAATTTCATAGATACGGGTGGACAGACGAAGTTAATCAGAGAAATAACAAAAGTGAGAACATAGATTATCGATAATCAAAATATTTCTGTAAATTAGTTATAAAGATCATTGAAAACTTATTAAATATATTAGTTCTATTGTATCAATAGTATCTGTGCCTGCGGTTCAATTCCTAAAGGGTAAATCTCGTTTATCAATGTTTCTCTCATAAATAATTACATGAAATCAGGTAATCTGTTGGATTTATTCGCTAAACATGTATATTGATACATTTTTAACTTCTTGCAAAGAGAGTTGAGCAACCCAGATATATAAATAAGCTACTAGTAAAATTTAAAATATTTGTCCTTTTAACTTAACAATATGTATTATATCATACTATTTAAGTCATTATATATATTAAAATAGCAAAAATACAAAAATTTGTTGATATTTGAAGAATATTTTTTGAAAAAGAATCTGTAACTGAAATGTAAAATTAAATCTGATATAAAATATGACCATAATCAGCCAGATTTGCTCTCACTTATAACCCTTGATAATTTTTTGGAAAGAAGGAGGTCTGTATGTAAATATGTGTGGGGGTCTGTATTCGAGGTAATGTAGTAATTTCCTCAAACAATCTGAGTAAGTTCGGCATTTGAACTTTAGATATAAACTATAGATATAAACAACAAGTTTTGTTATTGCTCACTGATACCCATCAATACAGTTTAATTTTTAAAAGAGTTGTGCAACTTGGCTAACAAATGAATCTTACTCAACTAATAATTACTTAATGTTATTGTTAATAATTTGTCTCTTATTTATAGAATTAGCTTTTAAACTAATTTTTAACTAGCTCATCTGTCTCAATTAAGTTATCGGAGAATTGATATCTTTCAAAGTATTGGCAACTTTTAACTATTATATTGTTGGTTGTTGTTAATTATGGAAACTGAATTTATTAAAGTTCGGATGCTTCTCAAGTGTGTAAATGTCTTAAATGAAATTGTGTTCCGCATATAGCGTTGATAGCTTTTTTAGTTCCTTTAAGGGTTCTAGATAAACAATAGAATTTTGGCCAATGTATAAATGCTCTAAATTTACAAGTGGTCGCACTGCATCAAGATTCTTCAAGTTGCACCAACTCAGCCACAGTCCAGTGAGATGAGTCCAATGTTGCAGTGGAGTAATGTCAATATCTTTAATATTGATCAAAACTATATTCTTTAAACTGACAGGTGGTTTATAGACGCTAAAATTTAATAATTCACAGTAAGATAAATTTAACTCGAAAAGTTAAGGAAAATGTGGAAATAATGCAAAATCAATTGGGTATATGTTCATTTTTAAAGATAATTCTTTTAAATTTACCAGAAGTTTCAAAATATTAAAATTCAAAATATTAAAATTTTCTATACAGCAAGATTACAAATTTAAATAAGTAAGTTGTTTCAAATGCTGAAGTGGTGAAATGTCGATACCACTATTTCCAGATAAATTTAGATCTATCAGGTTTACTAGAGGTATTAAAGCGTCAATATTTAACAAATCACATTAACCTACCGATAATTTTGTGAGATAAGTCATTTGTGACAGCGGACTAATTTCAATACCTTAATACCCATATAGAGTCAACTCTTTCAAATTTTTAAACTTAAGAATGTTCTAAACTAGTTTAATAACTTACATTTATGCATTTGGTTTATCTTCTAAATTGTCCTGAAGATTCAGAATCTCAAGGTTTTCAAGATTAAACTACTCAATATTATAAACGTTACAGTAAACTATTTTCAGGTTTTAAATTGCTTTAGAATTCAGCTTTGGAATAATATTTTTACAATAGTATATTTTAAGTTTATTCATGTGTTGAAAATTCTGTAAAAATTCAATACTTTTCAAGTCTTGATTTTCCTCTATTTCGAGCACGCCTTTTATGACCTTTTTACGATATTTTTTTGTATTATCCTGATCATAGTTATTATTTTCTACTTTTAGATTTAAGTTAGTCATCATCTGAAGTGGTTATTTTATTAAAGTTTATAATTATAATAATAAATGTTTATATGCTAAGGTGTCCCATTTTTTATTATACTTGTATTTCCCAAGTTTTGTAAGTAATTCTTAAAATATTTAACGTCAGATGAAATATTTATTTGTTCAATTATATAGCTGAAATTATATTTCTCCACTCCATATTTAGAATGTTAGTCAATCGTTAAGATACATATTATATATGTAAAATAACATTTCAGTGTGTAAGTATTGTACTTGAAATATTATTTTTTGCATTTGGCATAATAAGACACTAAATAAAAGATGGAAATATAGTTAAAGCGATATTTGTGTACTATATAAGTATAATTGTGGTTAATATCATCGTAATAGTTATGTATATTTATTAATACGTAGCTAAAAGTATAATTGTATATATGGATGTGTTAATATTTTTACTTACAGAGTTACTTCCTATGATATTATTTGCAATCGTTAGTACATTATAAATGCGTTTTTTGGTTAAAGACAGTAAAACTAAATAAATTTTAAATTTTGTCCTTGCGATGATTATTGGATGCTTTTTATTAGCACTATCTTATTTAATGTATATCATGACAACAGAAAATAATATAAGCTATTCAGACTTTAATAATATTTGTGTAGATTTCAGTTTGAATTAGAGACCTATTTGGCTAATAATAATCTGGGTGTCATATAGCATTTCAATGCTGCTGTTTATAGCATACTGGATAGTTATATATTATGTGAATTACTAAAATAAATATTCTATCTTACCAAATTATGTTGAAAACTCTGAAATGAAGAATGACACACTAATTAAAATATGAACTTACTAATTATCCATTAGCTCAGTTCGCTTATTTAGTATTCTTTGTAATATCTGAATCTAATGAATGTAATACTGATGTAATTATTTTATCTGGAATAATAAATATAATTTTTGAAATTAATAGAGGTTTAATTTTTGTATATCCTAAAAAATGTGAAGATGACGTTAAAAATTATCAATGTATTAATTAATGTCCATGCTCAAAGTTAGACTAAAAGGCTTAATAATAATATGTGTCGTTAAATAACGAGTAAAATAATGAAGATGATTAAAGTACAATTGAGTGAATCATCATATTATATACTTGTTATTATATACATAAATGTTGAAGTAACTATTATCAAGAAATAGATCTTCAACAAACACAATGAAATAATATATTTTTGTAAATTAGTTTTCGCTTAGGATAAATTAATTAATAATTAATGCGGATTAAATGAAGAGCATGTTGGGGTGTTTTAAACAGTTGTATAAAGCATTCATTTTGTCACAACATTAAAATATGAAACTGTTGATTTGTTGAGTACACAATACTATATAACCTCACTCAGAAGGTGATAACATTTTCGCTTACAAGGTTGGACATCAAATAACCCCTTGTAAGCAAGTAACGAATATCATGCGTTATATAAACGTTATATGTTATATACACCTTTGTTTTACGTTTATCAATGTTTATCTCATAAATAATTACATGAAATCAGGTAATCTGTTGGATGTATTCGCCAAACATTTATATTGATATTAATGGTAAAGTTATATAAATGAATATAATAAATTAAATAGAATCTAAACATCCTCACATGGCGCCGCACTGCATTTCTTGTGAGTTTCCTTCTTCTCTGTGATCGTTGTACTCTCGTTGACTGCTGGCGTCAGCGTTTTTAGTTCTCTGCGTGGGATCTACATAAGTCAGTTCGATGTTTCTGGCGCCGTCGTGCTTGAGCTCTGCGCAGACGTTGATGCGCTTTCTGGAGTCTTCGGAGCCGAGGGCATCTGCGATGAGTCTTCTCACCTCTGGGCTGATTTTCTGCGGGAACTTGACCTCGAACGTGACGAAGAGGTTCCCGTGCTCGTAGATGCGGCCTTTGACTGGCATGCCGAGCCCCTTGCAGCACATCACCTGCCCGTGGCCGATGCACTCGCCCTTGAAGACGGTGATCTCTTCTCCGCTCAGGTGCTGTATTTTGAAGCTCGTTCCGCATGCGGCTTCGTCCAGGCCGATCTCCTTGGTCATGAACAGGTCTGCCTCCTCTCTACGGAAAGGTGACTTCGTTTATTTGAACACGATGACGCAGTCGCCCTGAGCAGCTCCCGGTTCCCAGTTTCCTTCTTGGAACAGGGTGATCTGCTGCCCGTCCGCGGCCCCCGGTTCGACTCTCACCATGTGCGTTTTTTGTTCGGTGGAAACGCGTTTTCCGCAGCATTTTGGACAGAGGTTCCTCGGGTCTCTAATGTATTCCTTCTTTCCGTTGCACTTCGGGCACACGATTTGCTGCTACGTGAATCTGTTTCCTTATTACATGCGCGCGAGGACGATACCCATTCCATTGCACTGGTCGCACTTTCCAACGCAGTTCGGAGTCGAGCCGCCCACGCCCTTGCACTCAGCGCACTTGATTTGGCGCGTGATCTGCACCGAAACATCTGCTCCGTTGTACATCTGCTCCAAAGTGACTCTTACTTACACGAGCACCTATGCCTGTTGAGGGCCATGTTGCTGTTGGCTCTACTTCTTGAAGATCTCCTCGAATATGGAGCCGATGCCTTCACCAGGAACTTACTGCGCTTTACCCATGTCATTCAACCCGTACTTATCGTACAACGCGCGCTGAGCGTCATCTTTCAGCAGCTCGTAGGCGTTGTTGATTTCCTAGAATTTCTCCTTGTTTTCAGGCAAGTTTGGATTGAACTTCTGCGCCAGTCTAAAATACGCCTTTTTGAGCTGAGAAGTGTCGGCGTCTGGGGCAACCCCGAGTAAATCATATAACTTTGTGTCTCTAACCATTGATAGTAATTGGAGTGAAATGCGAATATAAATATATATGTCAGAAAATGTTATCCTAAGAATAATTAGTGAACCGTTACGTTAAATAATATTAAATTCAGCCGTATGAAAACTACTAAATTATAAAATGTATATTTGACATATATTTGTACTTGCTTATCTGAATTTTTCACACGTAAAAACCTCAACGCAAAACGAAAAGATTGGAAACTTTCAATTTTCTGAATTCCATGTTAGAGGATCAGGGATAATCAAAATATTTCTGTAAATTAGTTTTCGCGTATCAGGTAGCAATGATAGAGATTAATTGAAAAATGCACGTTTTCGTGATTGTAAACGGAGATTTTTAATCCATGAAATAAACCTGAAATGCTGTTGTCTGCTGTTGTTGATGTTGAACACGACATCTTTACTGAAGTCCATAGCTATATTATCCAAGTCCATATTTAGCGTTGTATCGTTAAACTTTATTGTGGCCATTGTGTTTTTCCCGTCGAGGAAAAAGCAAGGCATTTTTGGTATATTTATTACTTCATGAAATCATCTTTATTAACAATCACTAAATCGCTATTATTCGTATCTCATATTGTAACTTGCCTTCAAAGTGTTTTTTCGTACATCTTTCTCAAACAATACAGGTATACTGTTTGATGTATTCGCTAAACATGTATATTGATACATTTTTAAAATGTGTAAATAGAATTCTCTAAATATATTAAAATTAATATAAAGTCTAAATTAACAACCACTTCAATGGATCCTCGTGTAAGTGCTTTACCTAAATTTATTGTGAAAAGAAAGATGCTTGATGTAGGATTGATTAGTAGTACTAATTATAGTTGCTTACTGGAGGATAATATTCCAGAGATAGATCGCCCAATATCAACTAAACACTCACACCTATGCTTTAATACCACTTAAGATGAGTATTTACGAACCGCTTAATCAGTCCGCTCTGCTGCTAGATATAAATTTATGACAGCCAAAAATTTCATAGATCCAACACATTAAAATTAAATTTAATAAATCATTGAAAAAAGAAGATTAAATGGGGATGTAGCAAAATTTCGAATTAAACCGTTAACCTAAGTAATAAGAGAAAGAAGGATGTTGCAATAAGGTGTCTCACAGTGAATTATGTATGTTTATCATATCGTTTTTTATAATCTTAAATCTTTAGTTGGATAATAAATCACATCCCATATGTTTATTATAAATGTTAATACATAAATTTGTTTAAGATCATTGTTTAAGATTTTGATTAGTTAAAGATTGAAATAAATTCTACTTACATTAGCCGTTATTAGTAAACTAATCTCAGTATTACTTTGTTGAAATATATATCTTGTTCCTCACAGAATCTCTGTTATAGCTCTTCCGAACTCATGAAATTTGTTTTAGAGTTCTTTAATATTCAAATGAGTGATGAGCCGATCTGTAGACTCTTTCATTCTTAAGGGAGCTCTAAATGTTAATAAGAGACTATGAATAAATATATTCCTTCATTTTCACTTCGATAGCACTTTGAACTGATAACGGATTGCGTTCTCAATTTATTTATAGTTTTTATGCCATTGTTCCTTGAGTTTGAGCTCTTCGTTCAATTTATCGAGTATTTATTTTCTTTTCGTTTCTAAGTCATTTTCTTTGTTTTATTGCCAGTATTTCCCAGTTAGCTCTTGTATTTGATCGATAAATGCTGGGTCCCATTTATCAAGGTAGTATTCTTGTAATTTTTATATGTCTTGGTGGCATTGTTGAACTGTTTTACTAAAATCTTGGGCCAGTTATTTCATGTTTATAAAAGTGCGTCTATTTTGGCTTAAGTAGTATTTTCTATAAATCAGTGCTGTTCTTATGTCCACGGCAGGCCCCCTGAAGATATCTGCTCTATCATTTGCAGGTTCTGGGAAAATATTGTTTAACTAAGCGTTTATTTCAAGTCTGAACGCTTCGCCAAACCGTTCAAGGAAGGGAATGTCCCTAGATCTTTGTTGTATTCTCGGCTCCTCAGTTTATGTGACCGTTTAAATATTACCAGAATTTATGGATGGTGTCGAGTTGGTTGTTTTTTCCTCGTCTATTTCAAAAAAACACTATTTCAAAACTATTTTGTAATTTAACTAATAAAAAACCCCTCTATTTTTTACCTCCCGGGCATAACAACAAAGAAACAATTTTCCCCCCAAAATTTACTCAGACCTAAAAGACTCATTAAAAGCATAACTCAATGTTTAGGTATAAATTTCATATACTTACTAAAATTTCGCTTACTGTTTTCAAGATGTAATAGGAATAACTTCTATTAAAATTACAATTAATCAAAAAAACAAAAACAAGTATATTGTAGAGCTTCATACAAATAGAAATATTGCGCGTCCAAAGGGTCTACTTCAGTATGTCCCTTGCGCTGAACTTTTTTGAGACCAATTTTCTACGGTTCTGCTTCAACTTAGTTATACTCAATTTAGGTTTCAGAAATAATCAATGTTTATGTAGTTTCTGGATCTGTTTACGTTTGCTTATCGTGCAAACTTGGGTTGGCGTTGTATTTTTTGCAGAATTCGCGCGTTTATGAATTATCTGTGTATTTTACGTTTGTATCTACAGAAGCATTTTTGAACGAAACAGTCATTTGAAGTGGGTAACCATTTAAAATAAAAATGTATATATATTGAATTTGAATACAATTATGCCTTTATTTATTATATTCATAAATATGTAAGCGAAAATATTAAAGAATATCTCTCAACTAACCTTAACAACAAAATAAAGATAAGCTTGAGGTTTTTTCTTTTAGATAAGATTATAGTATCTGTACAAAGATAGCTTCTTGATTTTAAGGGCGCTTCGGTGTCGAAACTTCAAGTACTTATTTTTTCACTTAAAAATTTTCAACTTTATATAGAAAATTATCCTTGCTTTTTAAGAACGCTTTTAGAGTAAACCAAACGAAAGATGAGACTTTTAGGTATATTCATACTCTAAATAATATATTTTCACTCCAAATAAAATTCATTGATATTCCAAAAATATCTATGACGTGTTTGGTTGATGTGTAAATTCCACTCCATAAAATTAATGAAAAATCGGAACAAATGATGAAATTATTTATTTATCAAAATATTAATATTATTATTTACTCACGTGTAACTTATGTGCTCGCACTCTCCACTTTCCTCGTTCTAGTATCCTTGAGGTGAACAGCAATAAGTATAAAGGTCAACGTCCCCGCTCACGGCGTTCAGCTTCACCTCGCAGGTGTTTGGAACGGTTACAGTTCTGAACGATTCGTATTTACTGCACACGATGGTCGCGTTCTCGTTCCCAGAGCAATAGTTTTCATATGAACCAGTAATAATAATATTGTTTATGTTCTAACAGTCTCCTTAAATGCACTTGATTCTGTCAATGGCCGTTTACAAGAGGTCTTTCTTCTGATAAGCAAGATTGGACATGTTAGATTTTACCTAGCTAATGGATCTGGATAACTGATAATTGATGTCCGAAAGGGTATCCTAAAGAGTATCGGAAGCATTTTGCAATAAGTCGTCGAAGTCTGAACCAGTTGCTGAGATATTACTCAAAACTGAATTGTTGCTATTATTTATTAATTACTTGCTGGTATTTACAGATTTGCTCAGATTCTACTACATCTACGTAAAATTAGACAGAATCATGTTGTCATATTGCTGATAATAAGTTGCTGTTTTGGTATCAAGAGATTTAGATGCGTTTGATAATCTTTATTATGTTGTAGAAAAACTGTTAAAAATGGAGGCATTCAATAAATTTGTCTTTGAAGATATTTACCCATCAAGAGAAGTAACATTTGAATTTCTTCGGCTGTCCAATTAAGAATAGTCGTACAAAATATTACTTTACACCTACGATATGTTGGTATCTATATCTTGGAGATACCCCAATATGCTCACACAAATAGTTCCATTCAATACATGGTCCTGCTTGCACTAACACGAACCCTTTATAAAGTTAAAATTGTTCGAACATATTAACTTGTTGTTCAATAATTTTCCGTATTGTAAATCAGGTAAACACAATCCATATGTGAAATGCATCGAATTACATATGGTTTGACACTCAGTATTAAAAATTCCGTTCAAGTTCCAGTTGCTTAAATCGTTTATACTCACATAGTTATTCGCGCTGTTTGTACAAATGTAGAAGTTAGCCAAAGATATTGTAGTGAAATCCAGAATGTGAACCGCAATGTTCCCTGTAATTATATTATCATCAGAAAAGCGCCCTGTAACATTTACATCTGTCAACGTAATATTAACTTGTTTTGATATTTTGTGAACAATTCCACCTTATTATAGTCCATTTATTCTAAACTATAGTTATGTACGTAACAAGTTGATTTCGTTTTCTGAATTTAATACTAACCCGCTAATTTTGTTTCCACTAGCTATGAATACAAATACGCTGTCTGTACCCTTCAAATTGCATTATTAGCAAACCAAAGCTGCTTCAACAACTTTAAACTCGATTGTTACGTTAATTTGAGTATTAAGAAGCTCTTGAGATTTTGTGAAGCCGAAAACGGAGAACGAAAACATTTCGTCAACTTTCACGTTCAGTTGAGAATTTTTCATACTTTCTGAATAAATAAACATGTAATTGCTATCTTAAGGAAGAATAAGCAATCCATTAAGATGTCTATTGTTTAAACGTAGAGCTTTCTGACAATAATTATATTGTTAGTGATTAACTTTAATGTATTGGGAACACGCGGAGTTACCATGCATTAATGTGATGGATTTAAAATACAGTAATATTTATATCATTTTCAAAATGTGGTGTGTTAAAACCGCATCCTGCTATAGTAAATAAAATATGAAAGTAACATAAATAATAGTGCGTTAATGTATGTATATACTATAATTTTATTCGGTAATATTAATTAAGTTATTGGATAGTACTTTTATTCGATTTGTTAACAAATACACAATATTTGAAAATTAATTATGCTATTTAAATAAACAAGAAATCTAATAATAATTGTAAAAATACAATAATTTAATTATTTTTGTTATTTGTTATTAAAAGAAAAATGTAAAATAGTCAATAAACAATCATTAATAATTCTCTACAACTTACTTATTATAGTTAGTTATAGCTGCACAAGGACAAGCTAGAAATTCAATTTTATAGTGCTTAATAACTTCCTGCTTGAGTTTGTAAGAGAAGCTTTAGCTCTTTTTGTTAACCACTTTCACGGATTCTGTTTTAAGAGATATGCACAGCTGGTGATGCCGGTTGAACCTACTGGTTTTGGGCTTACACCTAGCAAGTATTAGCTGCAGTAGACGTATAGGAATTATAACCATAGACTAAAGCCAACCAATAAGCGTTAGAAAACTGAGACAGACATTATTACGTGTTAGAAAAGTAAAATACATTAGAAAAGTCTCTAACATTAGAAATTTAATCATTATTTACACTATATTTTAATAATCAATATAAATCAACTTTACATTATATTATACCGTATTATTCTAATTTACATGGATAAGTTCATTCAATTAAAACTTTAGACGCTTATGAAAACGATAAAATCAAATATATTATTATACTTATTTTACAACAATATATTATCTTTCTACGTTATATTTAAGTGCTACCTTCATTTGGAACCGGTGTTGAGTCAATTCAAGAAAAGCACAAAGATAGATACACGATTGTTGCAAAATACGCCGACCACTACATTGGTGAAGTGGTAGACTATATTAAATAGAACCACAAGTTGTGATCCACAACAACACCGTTCTTGTCGTTCTCAGTGCAAGAGAAGTTCCACTCCTCAGTTCGATGAAGTCTAAAGTAATCAATGTTCCAAATCAATGTTCCAAGACATGATTCGGACCTTGTACGATCTCGGCGAGGACTCCACTGACAAGCACCAGAAACGGAAGGAATTTGCTTGAGCTGGCTCGTAATTTAACAATTAATCAGAATTGAGAACTCACTGGAGCTTGAGATAAACCGCTTTGTACTCAGAACTGGCCACCGAGTCGATTCTTTACAGGTATCACTCGTTGGGAGCCTAGAGACGGAGAGGCATACTACAACAAAAATGGCCCTCTTAAATATGCAATGAGTCAAAACTCTGATGTTTATTCAATTAATATGTTATACAGTGGTTCACCATTGTACATAAACTTCTTAGTTTATTATTAAATACGATTTTTAGTTAATATTAAAACGGAAGTTATAAACTCGTAATCTAGCGGATTTTCAACTATGAACGGTGTTCCAGTGACAAACTGCTAATAAAAAATCAGAAACGATGGAGTTACCTATTATATCAATAACGATGGATGTTGAGTGAAACTATTAATATTTATCACTATTTTAACAATGATATTATCTGGATATTTTATTATTTTATCCTCTTATTTTTAGTTATATTGCACAAATGAAATCAAAATATCGAATTATCAATTCTAAATGAATTTAGATCAAAGGATCCAGGATGAAAACAATACATTATAATTCTATTTATCTGTAAGTAAAGATAGATCAGAAGATGTTCTTATTACTGCGACACCTAAAAGAGAAATATTCCTCATTTTCAAGAATTTATATTCCGCTGGTGGTGTTCAAAAGGTTAAGTGAAATGTCTACGTGTAGTGTTCAAATAAGTCACTGAAATTTTCTTTAACTAGGTCGTTGGAATGCGTTGAGTTTCAAGTAGAACCTGCCACGGCTTTTGTTCTCGTATCGTGTTCGCTACTTCACTCGTATCAGTTCTGAAGTATTTCACGTGTACCTATTGTGCAATCAAGCAGAGTTCTGTTAGTTCAAACCGTTCTATTTTCCAGCCAGATCTGTAAGATAGAGGGCCCTTCTGTGAGGAATCTGGCAGCTCACTTGACGATGTTTCCGCTTGATCGTGAAGAGTTTGTCCAGACAAACGCGAGCAGACTCACATTTGCACGACCATGACATGTGCAGGTAGAAGAACATGGAATCCGTCCGTTGAAATCTAAATTCGCCCAACTGCGTTTTACACTACCGGCTGTTTTCAAATCAAATTTAGCTCGCGGACTATATCTGCGTTTGCAAAATATTAAAGTTGGCGGATTTGCACCGGGAAAGGTATTTTATTTTACTAAACGACCAGTGTTCTTAAATAGGAATTACTCATGTAATGCCCACTCAAAGTCACGAATTCAGTTGTACACAACGAACGCGTAGCTGGTCTCTCTTTCGCTGAGAAGTGAGTAAGTGGCTGGATGGACGGAAACTCGGTGGCGATGAATCAGCTGTATTCCGATCGCAGGCACATGCACGAGGATATTGCACGTGTTCAGTTAAATATTGGGAAATGGAGTAGTTTGTGAATTCGGTAATTAATTATATAATATTGTATCCATCTTTATGGGATGTTGAAATGTCTACGTGTAGTGTTCAAATAAGTCACTGAAATTTTCTTTAACTAGGTCGTTGGAATGCGTTGAGTTTCAAGTAGAACCTGCTACGGCTTTTGTTCTCGTATCGTGTTCGCTACTTCACTCGTATCAGTTTGTATCATCAAGTCATTGTGGTTAATTTAAGTTCCAAAATATAATAATATTAAGAATCTGTAATTATTTTTCTAAATCTAATGATATCTTCTATTGTGTTATTATGCAAAGCTTTAGGATAAGAACAATATAATCAATTGTGTTATAACAATATAATTTTAAACGGACAACAGTTTTCTTACTGCCAAAAAATTAAGCAGCTCACAAATATCTTAGTAAACAAAAATATGTTAATGAGTACGGCTCCTCTGAATAAGTAGTACAATTTATTCATCAACTCTAACAATGTCCAATCCTCCACTATTTAGTCTACAATCTCAAATGACTATAACTTCGCGGTTTTCGGTTTCACTCAAACTATACAGCAAATCCAACACTCTATTATCAATATTTCAATTAAATTCAACATTTATGAAGGAGCTCTTATTTGCCTGCAATGTGACATATTCATTTTGAATTCGTAGTTAGTATTTATAGCTAGAGGACAGACGCTGTCTGGTATCATGCTATCCTCAATCTAAAACATATCACTGGACTTTACATCAATTTAGTACAGATTCCACAGCTTGTAGTCGTCCGGCATCGTCCACAACATAACAGCCGGGTTTTCCTTGTTTTCCATGAGCAACGTTAAATTACTAGGAAACGATAGTAATCACGATACTTCCTCATATATCGCCAACTTCGTAAATTAGTAAACTCAAGTTACAGTAAGTTAAGTTTATATATGTTCAAACGTGCTGATCGCATCAATTAACAACTAATCTCTGTTGATATTTTCTACTCCAATTATCAGAGAATGCCAAAACATATGCGACGCCAGCTCCTAATACACCTATGGTATTTGCTAGACTGATCTAACAAATTCACAACTGATAGCCAACTTCACCATCTTGTGCGTGACACCGTTCGAGTTCGACGGTGAGCAATGTGTTTGTGGTGATGGATATATGTTGAACGAATCTACTTGCGTTGATATTGTCTTAACGCTGACCAATATACAAAAGTCCCTTGAAGACACTTAAATTAACGACAAAGTCCAAGCTGCATTGGTACAGCTTAACATATCTATCATTGACGTAAATAATACCGTGAACACTAATTTAGCTACATTTGCAAATGAAATATAATAGCAGAATATATTAACCGACCAGAATATAATTGGAAATACTTCTTAGTTGTAAAACTCCATTTTGGCCATAATTCAGCAGCTGGACCTAAATATCGTGTCTAACAGTTCTGCACTCGTTTCCGCGTTATCATTAACTAATAATAATGTTCAAAGTTTATTAGACTCCTCAAAGTCTCTGAACTAATCCATAATCGATCAAAACACTAGCTTCGTGAATATAATTAACTCGTTGAACACTTCCATATTGAACACAAACGCAGCCGTGTCTGCGAATTTCAGCAGCATTGACAGTTAATTTAATTAAACTAATATATCGATCAGTAACTAGAACGTAACTATCTTATAAATGCAAAACATGATCGGCGATCTTCAAAATCAAATAATCGCGTCCAACATCGATCAAGAAAGCCAAGACACCGAAATCTCTAATTTCAACATCGCTGAGTTTGTGTGTCAACAACAGAGTTTTGTGCAGTAATTCGATATCCACTCAGTGACTCACAACATCCAACTCTCCAACTTTTCAAACTCGTTTGTATTCGAAACAATATCTGTGAATAATGCGTTCATAGATATAGCCGATTTCTCTCTTCAGACCGGGTTCCAGTTGTATAAATGGCAGTCCTACTTCTACAACTTGAAAGTACAGCTTGGGTCTTAATCGACTGGCTCCGGCTCCATAATATCCGATTCCAGCGTTAAGCTCTTGGTATCCGTAACAATCCAGTCCAAAGCGTCAACTTCAGTTTCAGTAACGGCGAGCAACCAGCTGAACTTAATACAAAAGACTTCGGACGGTTCCAACATTCGCGAGTTGCTTATAAATATCAACTTCGACACCATATCCAGCGGAAACCTAACTCTGATTGGAAGCGCGAGCGGGTCCTTGAATATTAACAAGTACCAAGTGTTGGGCAAGTACTACACTACACAACAGCTTTCATTGTGTGTATTAATAACCCTGAATTCCCAGGTGTATATCAGCCAAGTTAACTTCAAGCCTTCTTAAATCCAGTTTGGAAACTAGTCCTCATACTTGCTTTCTATTGTGGAGCTGAGTTTTGTTCAGTTTAAACAAATAACTCTCAGTGTAGGCGTCGATTAGGCGTCGACAAATCTCCTTTCCAAAACCATTTCGAGTGCAGCCAACAAGTTTTAGTACGGCGGCTTCATCAACAACGTTTACACATCTCAAGTTATTATTCTAAACGTTGTCAGCAAGCAGTTCTTGACGCACCAAACATAATTCATATCAAATGTTGGCCAGATGATAGGCTCTACATTCCAGGATTCATTCGTATCTATTTCGAACTTGTGCTAAATTGGATACGACGCGACTGTGAGCGGACAACAGATTAACGCAAGCGGCTTGATCGGCAGTATTGGTGGCAAACTATCAATCAGTAATGCAAACATAAATACTATCTTTAGCGGAAGCGCCAGTTTCTCCAACGTCGGAACCGTCGGATAAATATTTTCAAGTTCTCAAACCGCCACTTTCGTAAACATCGATGTCGTCTTCACTTCTTCGTCTAAAAGTGCTTATGACAGCACCGAAGGCAATATTTCTGCGCTGTTCGGTTAATCAAACTGCAAGAAGCTGGTGGTAAATTCATCCACTTTCTCGAATATCTCTGTTATAGCTGCAACAAACATTTCAGTTCTTGTTGGTTCATCTATTAATTCCAACGTTATAGTAAACGAGATAAGTTTCAACAATATATCGCTTGCTGCTATTTCATCAGTTAATAATAATACTATAGGAACTGTGCTTGGATCTGCTTATAACTCAAATTTGATTAGTTAGAAGTTAACTATTAACGGGACAAATATTACTTCATAATTAGCGTACGCTATAAATTTAGGTGGAGTAGTTGGATTTTAGTACTTTGGTTAAATCTCTGTAATATAATCCAAAGTAACCAATTTATACATTAACGGTAGCTCGCAATATTTGGCTATTGTATCTGGATTCTCTGCTGGTATATATGACGTCTTAATTAATAATTTTAGAAACATAGAATTATTTAACTCTTCATTGTTTTCTCTATCTTCTTTAAATTCGGCATGTACGGGAGGTCTTATGGGCTTATTTAATTATTCTGATATTATTATATATAACTGCAATTTAAAAGATCTAATAGTTGATGCATAGTCTGTTTTAAGTGAAGGTATCTCTTCAGGTTTAATTTCCGTTGCTTAAAAATATAATAAAGTTAATATATCAAATGCTTAATTATTATTCTCATTCATATATTGTAATTCACGTTTTCCAAAGGCAGGTGGTATAATTGGTATAGGATTTTACGGCTTAGTAGATGTTAAATATAGTTCAGTAAGAAATAGTGTTATTCAATCATCAGATAATTTATATTAAAGTTCAATAATTCATATAATGCTATGTGGGGGTTAGCATGTGGATTTTTAGCATAGTTTTGGAATTCTAATATAAATATATATAAAGTGCAATTAATAGAATCATCTCTTAATGTTAATTGTTCTAATGTATCTAGTAGTGGTGGTATTATTACATAATTATAATCAACTACGCTAAAAGTTAGCAAAATCAAAATATAAAATACTAGAATTATAGCAATTTCTCAAAATATGGAATCATTTGCTGCAGGAATTTGCAGTTTTTAAACTGGCAATATTAGTTATTTAGATACTATTAGTGTTATTCGATTGAACATAACTTCAATATCGTTTAGTTAAGCTTATGCAAGTGGTATTAATGCGTATATGGAATAAATAAACGAAACTATTCTTAACGCAGAAGTTCAAATGACTAATATAAGCTCAACCAATACAAATACAGTAACTAGTTTTGGAGTGTCACATATTGGTGGTATATATGGATTTGTAAAATATTCTACTACGAATACCATAAACTGTAAAGTCAGAACAACTAATATACAGGGATATAATAAAGACGCTGTTTATATGGGTGGTCTAGTGGGATATTTTACAGATTCTAATTCTGTTATTACAGATTCTTATATTAAAGATTCAAATTTATCAGCTACAACATAAAGTAAGGATAGTGTCGTTGGAGGCGTTATTGGCTTTTCTGTAAGATCTAACATAACACTTTTTGATACAGATGTTTCGAACTTATTTATGTATTCATTTTCTGTAGGTCCTGTTTATTGTAGTTCTTTTATTGGAGCTGTTGCAGCTTACACCTAAGATCTAATCCTCATTCAAAACTCTGATGTTTATTCAATTAATATGTTATACAGTGGTTCACCATTGTACATAAACTTCTTAGTTTATTATTAAATACGATTTTTAGTTAATATTAAAACGGAAGTTATAAACTCGTAATCTAGCGGATTTTCAACTATGAACGGTGTTCCAGTGACAAACTGCTAATAAAAAATCAGAAACGATGGAGTTACCTATTATATCAATAACGATGGATGTTGAGTGAAACTATTAATATTTATCACTATTTTAACAATGATATTATCTGGATATTTTATTATTTTATCCTCTTATTTTTAGTTATATTGCACAAATGAAATCAAAATATCGAATTATCAATTCTAAATGAATTTAGATCAAAGGATCCAGGATGAAAACAATACATTATAATTCTATTTATCTGTAAGTAAAGATAGATCAGAAGATGTTCTTATTACTGCGACACCTAAAAGAGAAATATTCCTCATTTTCAAGAATTTATATTCCGCTGGTGGTGTTCAAAAGGTTAAGTGAAATGTCTACGTGTAGTGTTCAAATAAGTCACTGAAATTTTCTTTAACTAGGTCGTTGGAATGCGTTGAGTTTCAAGTAGAACCTGCTACGGCTTTTGTTCTCGTATCGTGTTCGCTACTTCACTCGTATCAGTTCTGAAGTATTTCACGTGTACCTATTGTGCAATCAAGCAGAGTTCTGTTAGTTCAAACCGTTCTATTTTCCAGCCAGATCTGTAAGATAGAGGGCCCTTCTGTGAGGAATCTGGCAGCTCACTTGACGATGTTTCCGCTTGATCGTGAAGAGTTTGTCCAGACAAACGCGAGCAGACTCACATTTGCACGACCATGACATGTGCAGGTAGAAGAACATGGAATCCGTCCGTTGAAATCTAAATTCGCCCAACTGCGTTTTACACTACCGGCTGTTTTCAAATCAAATTTAGCTCGCGGACTATATCTGCGTTTGCAAAATATTAAAGTTGGCGGATTTGCACCGGGAAAGGTATTTTATTTTACTAAACGACCCGTGTTCTTAAATAGGAATTACTCATGTAATGCCCACTCAAAGTCACGAATTCAGTTGTACACAACGAACGCGTAGCTGGTCTCTCTTTCGCTGAGAAGTGAGTAAGTGGCTGGATGGACGGAAACTCGGTGGCGATGAATCAGCTGTATTCCGATCACAGGCACATGCACGAGGATATTGCACGTGTTCAGTTAAATATTGGGAAATGGAGTAGTTTGTGAATTCGGTAATTAATTATATAATATTGTATCCATCTTTATGGGATGTTGAAATGTCTACGTGTAGTGTTCAAATAAGTCACTGAAATTTTCTTTAACTAGGTCGTTGGAATGCGTTGAGTTTCAAGTAGAACCTGCCACGGCTTTTGTTCTCGTATCGTGTTCGCTACTTCACTCGTATCAGTTCTGAAG
The DNA here is from genome assembly GCA_963988835.1 of Hexamita inflata. NCBI lineage: Eukaryota > Fornicata > Diplomonadida > Hexamitidae > Hexamita > Hexamita inflata. The sequence continues at coordinate 352,046 of CAXDID010001211.1, forward strand.
TATTTCACGTGTACCTATTGTGCAATCAAGCAGAGTTCTGTTAGTTCAAACCGTTCTATTTTCCAGCCAGATCTGTAAGATAGAGGGCCCTTCTGTGAGGAATCTGGCAGCTCACTTGACGATGTTTCCGCTTGATCGTGAAGAGTTTGTCCAGACAAACGCGAGCAGACTCACATTTGCACGACCATGACATGTGCAGGTAGAAGAACATGGAATCCGTCCGTTGAAATCTAAATTCGCCCAACTGCGTTTTACACTACCGGCTGTTTTCAAATCAAATTTAGCTCGCGGACTATATCTGCGTTTGCAAAATATTAAAGTTGGCGGATTTGCACCGGGAAAGGTATTTTATTTTACTAAACGACCCGTGTTCTTAAATAGGAATTACTCATGTAATGCCCACTCAAAGTCACGAATTCAGTTGTACACAACGAACGCGTAGCTGGTCTCTCTTTCGCTGAGAAGTGAGTAAGTGGCTGGATGGACGGAAACTCGGTGGCGATGAATCAGCTGTATTCCGATCGCAGGCACATGCACGAGGATATTGCACGTGTTCAGTTAAATATTGGGAAATGGAGTAGTTTGTGAATTCGGTAATTAATTATATAATATTGTATCCATCTTTATGGGATGTTGAAATGTCTACGTGTAGTGTTCAAATAAGTCACTGAAATTTTCTTTAACTAGGTCGTTGGAATGCGTTGAGTTTCAAGTAGAACCTGCCACGGCTTTTGTTCTCGTATCGTGTTCGCTACTTCACTCGTATCAGTTCTGAAGTATTTCACGTGTACCTATTGTGCAATCAAGCAGAGTTCTGTTAGTTCAAACCGTTCTATTTTCCAGCCAGATCTGTAAGATAGAGGGCCCTTCTGTGAGGAATCTGGCAGCTCACTTGACGATGTTTCCGCTTGATCGTGAAGAGTTTGTCCAGACAAACGCGAGCAGACTCACATTTGCACGACCATGACATGTGCAGGTAGAAGAACATGGAATCCGTCCGTTGAAATCTAAATTCGCCCAACTGCGTTTTACACTACCGGCTGTTTTCAAATCAAATTTAGCTCGCGGACTATATCTGCGTTTGCAAAATATTAAAGTTGGCGGATTTGCACCGGGAAAGGTATTTTATTTTACTAAACGACCCGTGTTCTTAAATAGGAATTACTCATGTAATGCCCACTCAAAGTCACGAATTCAGTTGTACACAACGAACGCGTAGCTGGTCTCTCTTTCGCTGAGAAGTGAGTAAGTGGCTGGATGGACGGAAACTCGGTGGCGATGAATCAGCTGTATTCCGATCGCAGGCACATGCACGAGGATATTGCACGTGTTCAGTTAAATATTGGGAAATGGAGTAGTTTGTGAATTCGGTAATTAATTATATAATATTGTATCCATCTTTATGGGATGTTGAAATGTCTACGTGTAGTGTTCAAATAAGTCACTGAAATTTTCTTTAACTAGGTCGTTGGAATGCGTTGAGTTTCAAGTAGAACCTGCCACGGCTTTTGTTCTCGTATCGTGTTCGCTACTTCACTCGTATCAGTTCTGAAGTATTTCACGTGTACCTATTGTGCAATCAAGCAGAGTTCTGTTAGTTCAAACCGTTCTATTTTCCAGCCAGATCTGTAAGATAGAGGGCCCTTCTGTGAGGAATCTGGCAGCTCACTTGACGATGTTTCCGCTTGATCGTGAAGAGTTTGTCCAGACAAACGCGAGCAGACTCACATTTGCACGACCATGACATGTGCAGGTAGAAGAACATGGAATCCGTCCGTTGAAATCTAAATTCGCCCAACTGCGTTTTACACTACCGGCTGTTTTCAAATCAAATTTAGCTCGCGGACTATATCTGCGTTTGCAAAATATTAAAGTTGGCGGATTTGCACCGGGAAAGGTATTTTATTTTACTAAACGACCCGTGTTCTTAAATAGGAATTACTCATGTAATGCCCACTCAAAGTCACGAATTCAGTTGTACACAACGAACGCGTAGCTGGTCTCTCTTTCGCTGAGAAGTGAGTAAGTGGCTGGATGGACGGAAACTCGGTGGCGATGAATCAGCTGTATTCCGTGTTCGCTACTTCACTCGTATCAGTTTGTATCATCAAGTCATTGTGGTTAATTTAAGTTCCAAAATATAATAATATTAAGAATCTGTAATTATTTTTCTAAATCTAATGATATCTTCTATTGTGTTATTATGCAAAGCTTTAGGATAAGAACAATATAATCAATTGTGTTATAACAATATAATTTTAAACGGACAACAGTTTTCTTACTGCCAAAAAATTAAGCAGCTCACAAATATCTTAGTAAACAAAAATATGTTAATGAGTACGGCTCCTCTGAATAAGTAGTACAATTTATTCATCAACTCTAACAATGTCCAATCCTCCACTATTTAGTCTACAATCTCAAATGACTATAACTTCGCGGTTTTCGGTTTCACTCAAACTATACAGCAAATCCAACACTCTATTATCAATATTTCAATTAAATTCAACATTTATGAAGGAGCTCTTATTTGCCTGCAATGTGACATATTCATTTTGAATTCGTAGTTAGTATTTATAGCTAGAGGACAGACGCTGTCTGGTATCATGCTATCCTCAATCTAAAACATATCACTGGACTTTACATCAATTTAGTACAGATTCCACAGCTTGTAGTCGTCCGGCATCGTCCACAACATAACAGCCGGGTTTTCCTTGTTTTCCATGAGCAACGTTAAATTACTAGGAAACGATAGTAATCACGATACTTCCTCATATATCGCCAACTTCGTAAATTAGTAAACTCAAGTTACAGTAAGTTAAGTTTATATATGTTCAAACGTGCTGATCGCATCAATTAACAACTAATCTCTGTTGATATTTTCTACTCCAATTATCAGAGAATGCCAAAACATATGCGACGCCAGCTCCTAATACACCTATGGTATTTGCTAGACTGATCTAACAAATTCACAACTGATAGCCAACTTCACCATCTTGTGCGTGACACCGTTCGAGTTCGACGGTGAGCAATGTGTTTGTGGTGATGGATATATGTTGAACGAATCTACTTGCGTTGATATTGTCTTAACGCTGACCAATATACAAAAGTCCCTTGAAGACACTTAAATTAACGACAAAGTCCAAGCTGCATTGGTACAGCTTAACATATCTATCATTGACGTAAATAATACCGTGAACACTAATTTAGCTACATTTGCAAATGAAATATAATAGCAGAATATATTAACCGACCAGAATATAATTGGAAATACTTCTTAGTTATAAAACTCCATTTTGGCCATAATTCAGCAGCTGGACCTAAATATCGTGTCTAACAGTTCTGCACTCGTTTCCGCGTTATCATTAACTAATAATAATGTTCAAAGTTTATTAGACTCCTCAAAGTCTCTGAACTAATCCATAATCGATCAAAACACTAGCTTCGTGAATATAATTAACTCGTTGAACACTTCCATATTGAACACAAACGCAGCCGTGTCTGCGAATTTCAGCAGCATTGACAGTTAATTTAATTAAACTAATATATCGATCAGTAACTAGAACGTAACTATCTTATAAATGCAAAACATGATCGGCGATCTTCAAAATCAAATAATCGCGTCCAACATCGATCAAGAAAGCCAAGACACCGAAATCTCTAATTTCAACATCGCTGAGTTTGTGTGTCAACAACAGAGTTTTGTGCAGTAATTCGATATCCACTCAGTGACTCACAACATCCAACTCTCCAACTTTTCAAACTCGTTTGTATTCGAAACAATATCTGTGAATAATGCGTTCATAGATATAGCCGATTTCTCTCTTCAGACCGGGTTCCAGTTGTATAAATGGCAGTCCTACTTCTACAACTTGAAAGTACAGCTTGGGTCTTAATCGACTGGCTCCGGCTCCATAATATCCGATTCCAGCGTTAAGCTCTTGGTATCCGTAACAATCCAGTCCAAAGCGTCAACTTCAGTTTCAGTAACGGCGAGCAACCAGCTGAACTTAATACAAAAGACTTCGGACGGTTCCAACATTCGCGAGTTGCTTATAAATATCAACTTCGACACCATATCCAGCGGAAACCTAACTCTGATTGGAAGCGCGAGCGGGTCCTTGAATATTAACAAGTACCAAGTGTTGGGCAAGTACTACACTACACAACAGCTTTCATTGTGTGTATTAATAACCCTGAATTCCCAGGTGTATATCAGCCAAGTTAACTTCAAGCCTTCTTAAATCCAGTTTGGAAACTAGTCCTCATACTTGCTTTCTATTGTGGAGCTGAGTTTTGTTCAGTTTAAACAAATAACTCTCAGTGTAGGCGTCGATTAGGCGTCGACAAATCTCCTTTCCAAAACCATTTCGAGTGCAGCCAACAAGTTTTAGTACGGCGGCTTCATCAACAACGTTTACACATCTCAAGTTATTATTCTAAACGTTGTCAGCAAGCAGTTCTTGACGCACCAAACATAATTCATATCAAATGTTGGCCAGATGATAGGCTCTACATTCCAGGATTCATTCGTATCTATTTCGAACTTGTGCTAAATTGGATACGACGCGACTGTGAGCGGACAACAGATTAACGCAAGCGGCTTGATCGGCAGTATTGGTGGCAAACTATCAATCAGTAATGCAAACATAAATACTATCTTTAGCGGAAGCGCCAGTTTCTCCAACGTCGGAACCGTCGGATAAATATTTTCAAGTTCTCAAACCGCCACTTTCGTAAACATCGATGTCGTCTTCACTTCTTCGTCTAAAAGTGCTTATGACAGCACCGAAGGCAATATTTCTGCGCTGTTCGGTTAATCAAACTGCAAGAAGCTGGTGGTAAATTCATCCACTTTCTCGAATATCTCTGTTATAGCTGCAACAAACATTTCAGTTCTTGTTGGTTCATCTATTAATTCCAACGTTATAGTAAACGAGATAAGTTTCAACAATATATCGCTTGCTGCTATTTCATCAGTTAATAATAATACTATAGGAACTGTGCTTGGATCTGCTTATAACTCAAATTTGATTAGTTAGAAGTTAACTATTAACGGGACAAATATTACTTCATAATTAGCGTACGCTATAAATTTAGGTGGAGTAGTCGGGTACTAATATTACGGTTAAATCTCTGTAATTCAATCTAGAGTTAGTAATTAATATATCAACGGCAGCTCATAAATGTAGGCAATAGTATCTGGATTCATTGCAAGCATTTATAATGTGACCTAAATATTTTTTGAAAATATTGAATATTGCAGTTCTACAATATTTTCTCAATCTGAATTTATAGCATCATGTAGTGGTGGTGTTATTGGATATTTTATGTATTCAGATACTGTAATAAATTATTGTAATATAAAAGAATTGATAGCTGATGCATAATCTATGCAAGGTGAAGGTATCTCATCAGGTTTCATTTCTGTTGCTTAAAAATACAATACCGTAAATATATCTAATGTAGAATTAATATTTTCTTTCATATATTGTAATTCACGCTATCCGTAAGCAGGTGGTATTGTTTGTGCAGGTTTTTATGGTACAGTTGATGTTATATATAGCTAAGTCAGAGATACTGTAATATAATCTTCAAATACATTATATTAAGGTATAACAACTACATATTTTTAGGGGTTAGCTAGCGGATTTTTAGCGTATTATTAATATTCTAACGTAAATATATACAAAGTGTAATTAACGGACTCATTCATTTCTGTTAATTGTTCTTATATAGCGAGTGCTGGCGGTATTTCTTCCGAATTATTAACAACTGCAGTAAAAATGAGCTAAATACTTATTTAAAATACTCGAATATTTGCAGTTTCTGTAAATAGAGAATCACATGCTGCTGGAATAAGTGGTATGTTAACTAGTAATAGTAGCTATTTGGATTCAATTATGATTGAAAGATCAAATATAACTTCCATTTCGTCTTTACTATCATTTGCGAGTGGTATAAATGCATTAATCTAAAATATGAACGAAACAATTATAAATACTTAAATATATTTGTCAAATATAAATTCATCAAATATAAATATATATGCAGGTTAAGGAGTTTCAAATATTGGTAGTATTTATGGGTTTGCATAAATATCAAACACAAGTGCAATGAATTGTAAAATCAGTACAACTATCATATATGGATATAATAACGAGGCTATATATATGGGTGGTTTGGTAGGATATTTCTCTAACACTAATTCTTCATTAATAGATTGTTCCATAACTGATTCAAATGTTTCGGCCAAAACTGAAAGTAAAGATACTGTTGTTGGTGGAATTATTGGATTTTGTGTAAGATCTAATGTTACTATTTTTGATACTAACGTTTCAAATGTTATTTTGCAATCATTTACTGTTGCTGGTGTTCATTGTAGTTCCTTTGTGGCTGCATCTCAAGCTTATGGTTCCAATTCGCTAATAATTTAAAATTCTAATGCAAATTCAATAACAATATAATATAGTGGTACATATGTTAATGTAAACTTTTTAGCATTTTATTAAACAAAATTATTAACATAAATACATACTGCTGTTATTAACTCATAATCTTTGGGATTTTCAAGCATAAACGGAGCTACAGTAGCAAATTGCGTCTTTTAAATAACAAATGACACAGTTACCTATAATATCAATAACGATGGGTGTTGAGTGAAATTTATACGATATATATATCTCACTTCCTCGAGACGACACAAACAGACTCTATTATTAAGATTTCGAAAGCAAAACATATTAAATATTAAAGCTCTTTGATTCCAGCTAAGACTAGAGTTTTGATTAATTACATATACAGTAGTTTCAATTTTTAAGAACTGCCTGTTCCAAATGTATCTGTTATACCCGGTTTAGATCTGATCAGGGTTATATTTAAGGATTTCTCACACTCATAATTTAGTGGCTTTGGAGGTTTAGTGACAGTCGTTTTTAATTTATGAACGGGGTTTTATAATAGTTGATTATAGTTTAAGAATAGCTGATCATATATAGTAACAGCCGTGTTACTGTTATTAATGTGATGCCGTTCAAAGTTAGGATAGTTTCTGATCACAATTTAAGCTCCAGCGAATTCAAAAATATGATATTTCTCACATGTTTGAAAAAGCATAATACCACGTGGCATGGGATCAGTAATTTTTCAAAAATAATTGTATTATTTGCCAATTTTATTTTAATACTTTATGCCTATATGTACGTGATAAATATTTATTTCAACTCCTAAAAAATTACGTTTGCCAAAAATTAAAAATTTCACGATTTTTTCAACATATTTCCTCGACTGTAAGCATGGTGTGGTTACATTATTTTACAGTGTTATGCTTAGGTATAAATGTGATTATTTTTATAACTTACAATAATTCAGGTTACAAATATATTTTCCTAAACATCATTTTCTTGTAGAAAATATATGAAAATATATATACGTCACATTATTAACATTATTCTTTGCAAAGAGACTCTGAAATGAAGTGATCATAACAGTTAGTTATATTTTGTTCTTAATAACAATTATTGGTTAAAACACTTGGAACAATTTAATAGCGTCTTTTTTATGAACTTGACACACTTTGACATGATTTTGAACATTCTAATATGATATTTATGAATATTACATTGGGGCAAAAAATGATATACAGCTTAATTAATATTGCTGGACGTTTTTAAAAAGTGTAAATGATGAATACTTACATCACGGAGTGGGATTATAAATACAATATAATGTTATATAAAATTGTAGTTTATGAACTTCTTTAATAATAATATTTTCTTTATTTTTGTTTATTATATTGTCGGAGTGTTTCACACAATATGCCTTATGGATCCACTTCTAAAAAGCCATATTTATCCCAAATTGGAACAGACAAAGCATCTATCAAGATCACAACGCTTACTTAAAATAACTTATATAACTAATTTTTTCACTTTTTAGATAACAATGAAATAAGTTTATCCAACTTACTTTCAATACGATCTAATTAGCTAATATGAAGACTGAAATCTTGTTCTTCATTATCATCACTAAATGTGCTTAAGTCCATCAACGTATTATATTTTCTTGATTTTTTGAGACTAAACTTTTCATCAACCTTTTACAATACCTCTTTTGTGCTTTCTTCAACTTCAAGTTCTTCTTCGCTCATACTGCTTCTAAGCATAGGACAGTGTGATTAACTACGGAAACGAACAAATTCTGGCGAATCAACAGATGATATTGAAGGTGAAAGTATTACTGATACCGATGCTAATTCATGTTCACTTTATTTTTGTTGTAGGAGTTTTAAATCCAAGTAGAAAGAGATTACACTAAAACTTTTAAATAGTTTAAACACAGATTCTTAAATTTCCCAATCGTAGCCAAGCCTTAAATATGCTGAACAATCAAATTATTAAGTGTCTTTAATATCTTTAATCGCTCTGTGCTATTTACCATGGAGTAAATCAACAACCATTCCAGTTCCAGTTAAAATTAGCATTGATTTGAAGAATATAACATCATATAGTCCTTCATACTTCTTAATAACTTCAAATTATGCGTTAATTTCCAAACACGTTTTCCCTGAATTAGTGAGAATGAAGCAGCGATCTAAATAACTCATAGCTACGTTAAAAGGCTGGAGAAATGATAGCTTTTTGGTCAGTACAAATTTCCCATCTTTAAGAGTGTACAAATCATTTCCATATCGGCTGATGTAGTGAAGTTATTTGTTGCACACAAATAATTATTGAGTGTGCAATTCTGGGGCTTCACAGATTAACTCAACCTTCATTTAGTCAAATTTATACAATCCGTAGTTCCAGCATCCGTAGTATGTGTTTTGAAACTTAACACAGGATGTTGTTTGTGGTTATTCGCATTTGGATCCGATTACGCATGGGCATCTGTTGATAATTGCTAGGTTTTGGTCAAATTCGTAGCTTTCGAATGCAGAGTGGGCAAAATATCGGTTTTATTGTCTGTGGTAGTATTGGAATATTGGTTTCATATTTTTCTGGAAAGTGGAGTGGAAGCATTGCGTTATTTTTTGTTACATATTGCATTTATGTAGTATTACTGTTTTTATAATTTTGGATAGGTTGATAACATCAGAGTTATTTATAGTTTATTTAAAGTTATTATTTGTATATTTCTATTTCTTCACTCAGTGCGAACATATCCACTATGTTTATTTGTAGTTTGACTTAAGATTCATTAAATTATTTCTTTTGGAGGGTCAAACGGTGAAATTGGTGCGTTTACAGTTTCAGGATTTGGAACGGCTGTTTTGGCCTTTTTCTTTTTAATCGGTTGAGGATTTTCAGTTTTTATTTCGTTGTTAATTTCGTTTTGGTCCGTTTTTGGTTCGTTTTGTTTATTTTAATCTGGAGTGGGAGGAACTGGTTCAGGATTGTTTGTTTTGGGTGGAATGTGCTTTTAACTCTCAGTAGTGTCATTATTCAACTTCTAATCAACTAGAATTTTATCTTAAGTTATCTTTTTGGTTGAGGGAGATTTTGAAGAAGGGGCCATTAGTAGGTCCTGGTCTTTGACTACGGAGCCGTTTTTGCTGATCGCGTGCGTGGTTGAGCTGTTGTTCGTGTTTATGTTTATAGCCGAGTCCTATTTTACTAACTATGGCTGTGGTTGCGGATCCTAGTGAACGAGGTCTTGCTCAATGTCAGATTAAATGTTGTTTATTTTCTGCATCTGATAGTCCTGGTCAATGGACGCGCTTATTGCCAAGCCATTATTGGCTTACGTGCAAGTAATTCGGTGCTTCTGATCTTGATGCACATGAGTGAACGCAGTGGCCTTTTACTTACTGTAAAGCATGGGCTGCACCTGCACCATTTGCTCCAGTTTAATTTTGCAGCGCTGCTCAGCTTACTCCTTCATATCGTGAGCATGATTTGTTTACTCCTCCAAATGCGTTTCTATTAATATCTTTTCTTTAACGATCACCTTCTTGGCTATCTCCTTATCCGTTAAATCCATTTATTTTAACTCTGAAAGCAAATCATCATACGCGATTTACATTGGCGTCTTGCCAAATTATAAAAATGTGTTTTAAACTTCCAATTTTTCTCTATAACTCTTCACCAAAAGCTTAGGCTACTTTGTTCGAGTTGAAATAATTGGTGGAATCTTAGTTATTTTAAGCTTTTCCTAAATTGTAGATAATTCATAATTTGCCTTTAGTAATTAATTCTTTAAGCTTTATTTTAGTTATGAAGGAGAATTTAGAGAATTTTCTCTTTATTAAATAGAATTTGGTAGTCTTCCTGGAGATCTAGCAAGTTTATGTGGTTGCGCATTTTTCTCAATCATTTAAAGTGGTATTAATTATTTAGATTTAATACATATATTGTACCACTTATATTAAAATTCAAACCAAAAGTTTAATATAGTTTGAATTTGTACATTTCATTGTAAAAACAGCAAAGTAAATATATCATTTGTATATGAATATGTATATGTATATAATAATCAAGTATAATATCACATTTCCATGTGTTTTCTTTTTCGTTCACGTTTTTCTTCTTAAAACCGACTCATGTACAATGCGTTAAAGTTTAGAAAATCAGAAACTATTTCATTGCTACTAATAAATTTGTATAAATCGTCCCCTAAAATAAGATTAAGTAAATTATACCTATTTAATTCTTCTCTTGAATTAATTTCAACAGCTCCATTATTGAACACGTTATATTCTTTTGGGAAATAATTATTCATTTCAGCCTCCACCTAATTTAACCAGATGCGGTCTTATGACACTATCTAATAATTATTTATTGGATAATTGAGTGATAAAGCTAATTCTACTGCTAATTTGTGTATTTTAAGATCATTGGATTATATAAGTTATTCTAATTCGTCTAACACCAGAGTTAGTATTAAATCTGCATTAGAGATAGATAAAAAAGCAAGATTTTGTAGAAGCCACTATATCATTAAACTATCTTTTTCTTGCTTGTTAACCAAAATTTCACACATTTTAATTGAAACCTGTTCAGAACAATTTATAAAAATGGAAGACGAAGCTAACAAACCAGTATCAACACCATCAATTAAATATTTTGTTATGAAATCCACTGTAAATAGTGATTTTTAATTAACGATAATTTATTATGTCACAAGCTTATAATATGGTGATCTGTGTGTTGATTTCTTTAGATTGGAAATAAACATATCAATCCATAGATGTTAGTTGTTTAGTAAATATTCGTCACAACTTAAATAAGGAATTACTATATCTTTGTCTTAAGACTATTTTTAATGAAATAGCTCTAGTATTTATTCACTTGTAAATTTTGCTTTGCCTTACATAATGTTATGCATAATTAAAGTGAAAATTATAAAAACAGTAATAAAATTATATCATTAAAGCAAATGTTATTCCATTTAAACATTATCTCCAACAAAAATATCATATTCTACTTATTTTTAAGCTTCAGTGAGTCTAAAGCCAAGTAAATTTTCTATAATAGTTTATAAAGGAAGGAAACTGATGTTTTAAACAAGTATTTTGCATAAAATACAAAACATATATGTAAAACAATTCAAAGCTTAATTAACTAATGTTAATCCGTTTTAATTTCTGAAAAAGAATATTCCCCAAAACAATTCCATTAAAATACTGCATATAGCACATGTTTCCATAAAAACTAACTGTAAATATATTTGTTAAGTAATTTTGCATTATTTCTAATGTTAAATACTTATAGATCCAATTAAACAACTTATTAAATCAAATAACATTATATAGTAATATGCATTATTTTGACTCTAACACGCTTATATTATGAATGAAACCACGCATTATAACACATTATATAAAAGTGTTGCTATTATGAAGGTAACTTGATTAATCTTTATTCTCGTTTATTCATTTGAAATATTTTAATAGTTGAGGAAAATACAAAGTTGAACACATGAAGTTAATAACATTTTTGGAATATATTGGATTATTCTTACATATCCTTGCATTTAGTAAGACAGATTGACATAATCAAGAATAATATTAACTATAATATTCATGATTGTTTAGATTATGTATAATATGTAATAAGCTTTTTATAGTATTTATCTGTATTTTTCAGCAGAGAAAATATCATTGTGCCTTATCTTATCTTTGTAAACTAGGTAATAAAATATAATTGGAATTATAACTGTTATTGCTTCTAGAATAGAGCAGATAATAGTTGTTATAGTCATTGGTGTGGAATTTTGTTGGTTATAAATAAATATTTAGTATATTTGAAGTCCACTCCATCCTTTAAATATGAAGGAACAAACTTACATATAACTACTTGATACATTCACATGGACTGTGGTTGCTCTCTTATCAGTCTATATTATTTTATGGATTATCGAAAATTATGACACAAAATCTATCGATTTGAACGACGAAAACAAGCAACATGACGACTTTGAAGATATTAAAATAGTCCCAGTAGCTAATGACTCTGCTGATTCAAACGAATCCAAGAAAAAATAAAACAAGAACAAAAAGGGTAAGTGAAACTGAAGTCTGTTCTTTTTACATATAATAATCCGTCGAGAAGCATCAGAATATTAATCAACGATAAAAGTTATGTGATGCTTATACGTAATAGTAGCCAATTAGCTCACCAAAATCAAAAACTTATATCATATATCTAAGCATTGTTTAACATTGCATTTTTAACATTTAGATTACACATATTTTGCAGTTATTTATTTTAATTCTCGCCTTGTATTTTTATTCTCCGCTCCACTATCGGATGAACACTATTACCTATTAGCAGGGCGATTTGGAAAATCTATAGCTCCCTCCGGGCTCCTTCGTCTTTTCTTTGTCTTCGACCTCTTAGATTAACTCGAACATTTAGGTCCTTCGCATTTACGAGCACTAAACCAATATTCTCATTTCTTGCAGTTAGCCAGTGCAGATAAAATATTACGATTTACGACAAACGGATTCGTAGAATCTGTCGAAGTTGTTCTTCGAACTCGTTTCTTTGAACTTGGACGAGTTGCCCTTCGAAGAAAAGCGCTCCGTTCTAATTCTCATCGTTTAAACGTCTTTGTAGTTAAGAAAGTATTAGCAGGCGATTGATTTCGTCTCCAAATTCGAAAATAACGAGGACAGGGCGATGGTGTATTTGATACTGGCCAGTTAGTTCGACTTCAGCCTCAAATCCAGGGACGCGTGCAGGTGCTTCTTGGAGTGCATACACTCTGTCAAGTCTGATGAGGACATAATATAGCAAAGAGCGCTTTTGGCCTCGTTGCCGTATAACAACATACAGTTTGACATGATTTGCGTCCTGCGCAGATTTCAGCAATAAACAGTTAAAGCGATCAAGTAACTGTACAACATCACAATCAGCTGCCTCACCGAGTTCAAAAACTCGGCCATTCTGTACTTCATCGACCTCCTATTCGAGATAAACTGCCAATAGTATATATTGGACACAAAAATAATCGAAATAATTCACTATTTCAGCATGCAGAAGCAGTTCGCGGGCTCAGCCGACATTCAAAATGAACTGCAAAAACTGCAAAAAACGTTCGTAAAAGTTCTCACTCCAATGAGAACGCAGAAGAAAATTAAAATATTAAACTTACTCTTGAACACTCACATGAACAACACTGGAATCATATTCGTATTCATATAGAACTTAATATTAAATTTGACCAACGACGTTGGAAACAACTACGAAATTAAGAAATCACTCAACGAAACTGAGACAATTCAGATGTACAACGGCCTATTCCAGAAATTCCTGTACTTTAACCAGAATTTACGCATACCAGGCGCGCTCGTAATCACAGAATCAATCATCATGCTGTTCTCTGCACTCGAAATAAACAAAGGACAATTCATCAGCTGCCTCATCACCAACTTCTGGTCACAAAACGAATTCGAAACAATAGAAGCACACTAAGTCACGTTCTCACAACCAATCAGATTCAATAAATACCTGGCCGACGATATTCTACACACAATTCACTTACTGCAGCTATACGGCCACAAAAAGGAGCACCAAGAACTATACAACGATTTTTGCACAAGCCTGCTATACGGATTCTGCCTACGCTCCGTCGAGATATTGCAAAATTAACAACAAGTATAAGAATCACAACTTGATCCAGGCTAAATATTTGGAGTCGCAACAGAAATATACAACTTCTCATTACAATTCGCTCCGAACACCACCATAAAGTATTTGGAAATATTCTTAAATATATGCAGCGAATTTTATAGCGGTTACACTGGAAGCGAAGCCTTACTATTCTAAGTAAAAACCGCAATACAAGATTATTTGACGCTATGCGAAAAATATTCATTAAAATACAATGATCAAATTGTATTTAGATTATTATCCGAACTTTCTAATTGGGTTGAATATTAACTCTATGATATTTACTTTGAATTAATAACGTAACTTTTGAGTTTAGTTACAATAGATTAAAATCTTGCCATGAAGTTATTCAAAAAACTTGCACATTCAGCTATAATACCATATAGCGTGTTAGAATAATTAGTATAATCAATAATGAACATAGAAACAAATTCATTAGATATTTTAGATAAAATTTCTGATTATTTAATTATCAACTATTTATAAGTTGATATTCAGTTTGTATCACAATTCTTTTTCGTTTATCTGAATGCATCAGCAATTTAAAATAGTTTCAATTCCTAAAAACTGTAATATTTACTAAAAATATATATCTAATACAGTAACATAATATTTGGTCTTTAATAATATACATTCATGGGCTAGATAGTTGCTTCAGCTGTACTGTTTTGTTTAAGTTCTAATATTTTTGACATTATAGAATAAACTACTCCATTTTTTGATATCTTACAGAATCCACCATCATAATTTTATTTTTAGATAACTGAATGTATTTTTTCCGCTGGATAATTAATAACATCACATTGTTAAGATCCAAACATTGATTAATTTTTGATAAAATTATCAGATATGGCAGATTCTTAGGAAATTGATACTAAAATTAAGAAAATAAAACAAATAACAGAACATACTCCACCAACTGAATCTGTTCCGAATTCAAGACCGTGTTCAGGATAAAACTATTCATTTAATCAATAAAAAGATAAATGTGTACTTATTAAATTATCTGATTTGAAATGTATGCCACCATATTAAGATATTGAGGGTATTAAAATAATAACAGAAGCTCCTGCAATTCCATTCGTTTTCCTGATTCCACATCCAACAACAAAAGAATAGAAAAAATTAATAGATCTAAATGAACTAGTCGATGATATTGGTAATGTCGAATAATTAACTGAAAATACATTGAATGAATTTGTTCAATAAAGACCTAGTTCTTCCCATAATAAAAAACCAGCATTTGATACAAAAAGACCTATGAGCGCTGGTAGTGTACCAAAAGTCGAAGATTGCGATGAACCTGTTATAAGTAGAAGCCCAAGAAGACATACTTAAGATTTAAAGAAAGAAATTGTTGAAATATTTGAAAATTGGGAGGAAGATGGTGAAGAAGAAAATTTGTTGGATAATCTTGAGTGAAATCATTGAACTAGATAATAAGTACACATTTATAATTTAATTACCGCTTCATTAACAAAATGCAAAGGCCTATGCCGCCAATAACGCCACTTAACAGATACGAACAATTATTTTAACAGTATGGTTCGATTGACATCGAGAAAAGGCCAATGACGAAGAATCCAGAGGCGATCTATGCGTACTAAACAATCCAAAAGCTCAAGCAGCCAGGAGCAGCTCCCATATTCGAGCAAAACAAAATAATCAAACAAAAACTACCAACACCTCCAGTGGACGTTAAGTAGGCATGGGCTAACAACTGTCTGGACCGCTTCGCAGACAGATTCCTAATCTCTATCAACGACTTCGATGAAAATGGGCGATTCTACGTCCAGAACGAAATTACCGTCCAACTAGAAGGAAATCAAGCCAAACAACGACTCTAGAAGACGACTTACAAGGAAGAGAAGCTGTAGAAGCTCGCACAGAAGAGGATCGGAATGACGAAATCCAGGATGCAAAGTTAGATAGAGCCACCGAGAGAAGAACAGAGATCCATGATCAGCTAGTACCTGTAGAGCGGCCTTGACATAGACGACAAAGCAGACTTCCAAGAAATCGAAGGAGATGACTTCATCCAAATGCAACTGGGAAAAGTGTGGAAGTGAAATATCTATCGCTTTTAACATAATATATGTTTTATAATATATGTTATAAATTAATAATTTCACAAATTTTATTTTGTCATTCACAAGTTATAACTAATAGTAGTGTGTAACTGTATCAAAGTGAAATGATCTTATAATATCTTATACCTGTATTAAATTATAAGTATCAATCTTCTTTTATTTGCTTTAACCGTTTTATTTTATCAACTATTTGTAGTAAATTTATATTTCTAATTGTTTAAACGCATTTGAGCACAAATACAATAATAACAATTAACAATACTCCTATTCCAGTCCAAAATCCATACTTATAACTGCCATTCGTTTGTTCAAGATTAAAAATATAAAATTGTTCTACAAAATACGAATCATGCATTTCAAATTTGAAAATAGATTCTTTTAATTGTAAACAATTTAATTTTTAACACGAAAATGTGAAAATAGATATATTCTTGGAAGTGACTAAGTTCAAAGTATCCTATACAGTCTGTTAAACAGTAAAATGCTTATCATATACAGTAAGTTAAACAAATATATTGTTAAAACTGTAGTATTAGTCGTAATCATCACATTACTTGTTACGCGTAAGATATAAATAGAGATTAGAACTAGATAAAACTGCAACACCATAATTCCAACAGGTATAATGAGCAGGGCAGTTATATGCCTTGATTAAGTACACAAAGTCACCCTTTAAATAAAACATAATATCTAAATTGTAAATAGGAACGTGCTCGTATGAGTTGTAATCGTGATATAACATATCTAAGCAAGTTCTTTTCTACAGCCCTTTCATATGCGTACACGAAAATTTAATTGATCTCTGAGTTTCATTAAAATACGTTTCTGTTTTTGTAATATATAAATTTTACACACCAGAGTTTGAATAAATGGAACCTGTTAGTCTATATTACACCAAATCATACTAAAGTGAATTAATTGTTTTCATTGTTTAATTCAGCTTATCAAGATTGTATTCCAATATCAATTCGTATCCAATATCATTTCCATAGTTGTACAAATATAACTACTTACTTGTGAAAACGTTAGAAATATTATCTATATTGGTATTTATTGGATATGGTAATACTATTTATTTACTGGCTTATATAAATATTATATCTAATTTAGAAACAATAAAAGAAACTAGTAAAATTTAAGACATATCTTATTTTCTTATTGGAATGTATTCGAAATAACAATATTATTGTTAGTAAGCATCAATTATCCATTCAGTTGATAAATTATATGTAAATTTATCTATTGTAATCCTAATTTAATCCACATATTAGTCTACATTATATAATTTTGTTACAAGTTGACTCATACAATTTGTGTTAGGACATAAATTAATATTCGCTACGCTTCCTACTATTTTAATTTCAATCCAATCAAAACAATGTGATAAATCTGTTTTTAGCTCTTCATAAAGTTATATTGGTATTATAGATTAATGTAATAGATTGTAAACAGTTATTATAGCGAAATTATCTGACAAATACTAAGTAAGATTTAAAGTATCTGGAATGTGAAATTATATCAAATTATGCTTATTTTAATTATATTCAATAGCTTTAACACTATAAACATTTTTAAATATTTAAGAACCTAAAGTTAAATTGAATTAAACATCACCATTAAGTGATTAACAATTATAATTTAGTGTAGGCTTCAGCTCAGCAGTTATAATATGCTTGTCTTTGTCTAAAGTTAATTTTGAATTGATATTATAACAGTCTTCAATGATTAGTAGTGGTTATGATATTTGTGTTAATATTATTACATTATATATCATACTTGGAGTGGTATTTTGCTTATTATTTTCACTAAATATAATTTTAGAAATATTATTATTCAAGTTTTGGACAATTATATGTGTTTGATATTAGAAATATAAAAACAATATATCACTTCTTAGTATTTTGAAAGTGAAATAGGTTTGTACTCGTTTTCACTTTCAAAACGGGCCGTCATTTCAGACCCTTCACTGAGACGTTTGCAGACCAGTTTCACAAGATTACACATGATTCGCAAACAAATACTAATATAGTATTTAATGCATTTTATTATTTCTTGATTTTCTTAAGGCGAGCAAAATCAACACTCGAAACATTCAACAATTAAGAATTTGTGTGACATGAAATATGGAAGATGATCTATTCAATTATTGATTAAAATATAGATCTATTCCATTCCAACATCCGTTGAAAGTTTTGAAATTCAAATTGAAACTGATTGACTATATTTCATTTGAATTCACATTCTTTGTTTACAACCAATGCAGCTATTTTTTATCTTAGTAGGTCAATTTATATATCAATTTATTGCTGCTCTAAATAGCTAATTTCGGTGTATGTCATGTTGTTCATCTCTGCGAAGCAGGTAATTTCGTCATAGCTTATTTGTCTTTCCTCGCTGAATACTTACCCTACTAGCATTAAAATTGAGTTAGTATTTGTAGTTACTTCTTCTATGTATTAAATGCACTCTTAGAATGATTCGATCAAGTTAATATTGAACACCATTATAACTACTTCTGTATTCCTATAGTAATGTTGATTAAGTTACTGATTTCTTCTGTAAGTAATCCAGAGTTGCAATTTTACGTTGAAGTTTTTGTATTTAACAGTTTCGTACCCGAATTCTGCCCTTTACCAATTTTAGTCGTTTAAATTTAATAATTGGCTGAACAAATTTTACGTTCCAGTTCCAACTGCCCCTATGAGAATTACTTTAATCTGTTTATCGCAATTCTGGTTCATAAATGGAGTGGATTAAAAATGTATTTCACTCAGTGTGTTTTCAAGTGAACGTACCACTCCAAATAAAGAGATATTAGTAATCAAAATATTTCTGTAAATTAGTTGTAATCAAAGATCATTGAAAACTTATTAAATATATTAGTTCCATTGTATCAATAGTATCTGTGCCTGCGGTTCAATTCCTAAAGGGTTTATTTTTCATAGCGTGGTAAATCTCGATTATGTGAATTACATGAAATTAGGATATATAAATTAGGTATACTTTGATTTATTCGCTAAACATGTATATTGATACATTTTTAACTTCTTACAAAGAGAGTTGAGCAACCCTGATATATATATATATATAAGCTATTAGTAAAAATTAATATATTTGTCCTTTTAATTTTAAAACGATATTATTTTATGTCTGTATTCGAGGTAATGTAATAATTTCCTCAAACAATCTGAGTAAGTTCGGCATTTGAACTTTAGATATAAACTATAGATATAAACAACAAGTTTTGTTATTGCTCACTGATACCCATCAATACAGTTTAATTTTTAAAAGAGTTGTGCAACTTGGCTAACAAATGAAACTTACTCAACTAATAATTACTTCATGTTATTGTGAATAATTTGTCTCTTATTTATAGAACTTGCCCCAAAACTAATTTTTAGTTAGCTCATCTTTCGCAATCGAGTTATCGGAGAATTGATACCTTTCAAAGTATTGGCAATTTTTAACTGTTATATTGTTGGTTGTTGTTAATTATGGAAACTGAATTTATTAAAGTTCGGATGCTTCTCAAGTGTGAAAATATCTTAAATGAAATTGTGGTCCGCAGATAGTGTTGAAAGCTTCTTTAGTTCCTTTAAGGGTTCGATACTAACAATATAATTTTCGTCGATGTATAAATGCTTTAAATTTACAAGTGGTCGCAATGCATCAAGATTCTTCAAGTTGCACCAACTCAGCCACAATCCAGTGAGTGGATGGGTCCAATGTTGCAGTGGAGTGATGTCAATATCTTTAATACTCATCAAAGTTATCTTCTTTAAACTAACTGGTGGTTTATAGACGCTAAAATTTAATAATTCACAGTAACATAAATTTAACTCGGAAAGTTAAGGAAAATGTGGAAATAATGCGAAATCAATTGGATGCATGTTTATTTTTAAATTTAATTCTTTTAAATTTATCAGAAGTTTCAAAATATTAAAATTCTATATACAACATAATTATAAATCTAAATGTGTAAGTTATTTCAAATGCTAAAGTGGTGAAATGTTGATACCACTATTTCCAGATAAATCAAGATATATCAGGTTTATTAGAGGAATTAAAGCGTCAATATTTAGCAAATTACAATAACCTACCGATAATTTTGTAAGATTAGTCATTTGTGAAAGTGGACTAATTTCAATACCTTAATACCCATATAGAGTCAACTCTTTCAACTTATTAAACTTAAGAATGTTCTAAACTAGTTTAATAACTTACATTTATGCATTTGGTGTATTTACCAAATTATAGTGAAGATTCAGAATCTCAAGGTTTTCAAGATTAAACTACTCAATATTATACACGTTACAATAAACTATGCTCAGGTTTTAAATTGCTTTAGAATTCAGTCTTGGAATAATATTTGAACAAGAGTTTATTTCAAGTTTGTTTATGTGTTGAAAATTCTGTAAAAATTCAATACTTTTCAAGTCTTGATCTTCCTCTATTTTGAGCACGCCTTTAATGACCTTTTTACGATATTTTTTGATCATATCCTAATCATAATTATTATTTTCCACTTTTAGATTTAAGTTAGTCATCATCTGAAGTGGTTATTTTAGTTATTAATTTTAGTTATTATTATATAGATATTAAAAAGATGTTAAATGATTTAACTTAAATCGCCTAGAACTAAGGCTTATCATTCCCAGTTTTGCTGGGAGTTTGAAGATATTGGGAGATTTCTGGTTTTTATGCTGGGAAATAGCCCGCAATAAAAACATTAAAAATAAAACTGGGAGATTCCCAGCAAGAAATAGATGTATCAGACCTGGGTCGACACATCAAATATCATTCTCTTCAACTAAATCGACATATTTCAGGCTTTAAATGTCGTCTATGCGTACCAAACATCAGCCTTGTGCTATTTATCTACGTATTTATCTCATCTACGATAAAATTCTGGTTTCATGTCAATTTGAAAGCTTGCCTTCTATTGATCAGAGAATGGTTGTGGATATGGATGTTATGGATTCTATGATAGAACTAAATATATTAATGTTATTACATAAATTATAATATATTTAGTCTATATATTTATTTATTTATTGCGTATAGATGTATTGTTGGATTGTTGCTTTTGAATGAGTCATGATATATAATAATATTCAGACAATCCTAGAAAATGAGGTATGATATTGAGACTAGTTTGTAGTAACGTTATGTGTAACTATGTTTGGATTTGTGGATTGTCATGATTTATGAGATGAAGATTGAATGATTGAATTGAGCCTTAGTACTGATGATAAGGTTACAGTTAAGTGAGTCATTTTATATTAGATATTTAATACATTTAATTAAAGTTAAATAGTATTAAATACAGAAATTAGAGTTAATATATCTCACTTAACTTTAATTCTTTTTTCGGTTAGGTTCGAGTTTATATAATTGTTTGTGACTACTATCAGAATTGATCGTATTACAAACAATAAGCTCATAATAGATAAATGATAAATTATCATTTAAAAAATCGTATCAACACTATATACAAACTATTATTTAAACACCACTTCATATATTAATAATGCAAGTCCGCAAAATAGAATTAACTAAGTTATTACCAAAATATTATTCAGCTAAAAGTCCAACTTAAAATAAAAGAGCAATTTCACCCATGCGTTCTACATACAAAGATATGCTAAAAGCTTTTGACATAAAGCCAAAATAGCTGAATCAAGAAATAAAGCTCCGGACGAATAGTCCAGTAAAATTTGACGTATAATAACGACAAATTTAAATATAAACTGATGCGTAGCCGGATGAAGATTATTTTGACAATGTAGTCCAATTCGGTAAGTCTGTAGCTAACATAATTCAATAAGAGGAGAACACTGGCGAAAACTTTTCTCTTAAAATGAGCTAAATTTATTCCCAAAAGCAAGATAAAGTCACAATTCACAGTGTTGAATAATCAGTTATGAATTAAATATTCAATGATAAATGAAATAACGAAAATAGTCACTATTCGAATAAGTCAAAGCATTTATTATAAGCAAATAAATATAATAAGGCATTTGTTCGTTTTTTCAGTTTATTATTTCGTTAAAGCAATATAAAACAAAAAGTTTGAGATTGTTAAAACGAAAGACTGCGATACTATAGGCAACCAATAGGCCAATAAATGACCGCCACGACGAAGATACTCCCAAAATAATGAGAATCACTTATATCTCTAAATATCTAAATATCGCTAAATTATTTTAAATACTCATTATTCAATACATTGCCTCTATTAACAAAGTATTATTAATAATTGTTTAAATAATTCCACTCCAAACTAATGGACAAATACGATCATTTCTACTCCCGAAATCCGATGGACAACGAGGTGAACGGTCTGATTAAAAATAGAGACAACTTTTCAGCTGAGATCAACGACGAGTGGGTCCCGGTTAACGCCAAACGCCCGAAAGTTGAAAACATCCGCGTGAAAACTGAAGTCGTCGTCTCGGACAGGAATTTATTCAAGAAGCAAAAACTTGAAAAAATGGGCTCCGCGAGCAGCGACAGCAAGTGAACTAGTTTACGTTTCATTATAAAGGGATAATTAATTTAAATGGTTCTCATTCAGAACAAAAGAAACGGCCCTTTTGCTGTTCCACTTTGGTGACTGGTTTAAATTGAATAAATATTTATTGTACCATATTAACACTAAGCCCCTCGAATTACAAAAAAGAGCTTCTAGTGAGTACTTGTATTACATTATACACACATAGGTGGTAACGTACCCAAAAAATAATTTTCCACTCCATGAATTTGATGATTCATAACTTAACTCAACACAAGAATTTTGAAAATAATCAATATGAATGGATTATATTTCAGCATCAGGTACCTTGAATCAGAGTGCAATCATTTATTGTACTAATTATATTATCTTTTGCATTTATATTACTATTTCTAATTTTTTTAATGGTTTAGAGACTTAATCGAATTAGATTTAAAATGTCTCAACTAACAAATCTGATATAACATAATTATAACATATTACATAATAGTAGTATTATGAGTAGTATTATTAAGTAAAGTAAGATGACACATTTTTGAAAACCGTGAGAAGCCTCTTTTGGTAAACAAATAAATTAACAATATAACAACTCCTTTTATAACTAAAAATAAGTAAATAAGTTCATAAATAACTATCTCTCACTGCCAAAGCTGGATCACAGTCCCATTCATCACTGGAACGTGTCTACACGCTATTCTCCTGTCTTCTGGAACCGACGCAAGGTAAATATCCCAGAACTTCTTGGATACCACTATCCTAGATGTAATTGTTTTGAGGTCTTCCAGCTCATTTGCAGGATCGCCCACCAGGTCAGTGTGAACATCTTGATAGCAAAGCGTAACTGCTTTCAGCAGTCCAGTAGCTATTTTAATTCCAATGTCTCTCTGCTTCTCTAGCAATGATAATAGACATTCCACAATTTTTAAAGCGTTAGAAAGTGGATTTGTCTTAATATTTAATGGATCGTACGAAACTAGTTTGATTGTTCCATAAGAAGTACCAATAATAGCAAATCTACATTTTTAGTTTAAGCTGTTAAATAAATCGTTAAGAAGTTCATTTATTTTCATACCTGAAAGTTCATAATCTATATGAATTAGAGTAGAATTGTTGGAGATCACAAACGGTACGTCTTTCATCTAATATCCAACTTATTTGTTTAAATATTAGATATAACTTGTGTCAAGCTTGTTTTTTGGAATTACTAATTTATAATCTAATTATTTATAGTGAACCGTTAACTCACCTACCACTTCATGCTGTAGAATGTACTTACCTTTTGTTTCAAGCAATAGTTCACTATTAAATTTAAGTTTTAAACGATGTCTTGATATAATTTTCAATTATTCCTAAATATATGAACTTAATTTAAATTAATGACCGATAGTTTAGATTGAAATGGAATATTAATATAATAAATACGGTATTTAGTAAAACTAAGTGAGTATTAAATGAAAAGGAAGAGATGGGTTTGTTTTGATTAAACTACTTGCTGCATGAATAAAATGAGAAATTTTCAGAAGTAAAACCATTTTTATATTCCTTGATTGAGTTAAATGACTATGAAGATTAACATCCAATAATTAATTGATGTTTAATGTTGATAAAATAACCAATAAAGAAGAATGATGAATGTAATAACGTAATATTTGTTTGTTAAATCTATATTTTCTTATTAAAATCATCAATAATTCTATATTCTTTTATTAAATAAAGCAGAAAAGGGCATTGACTATGAATGAAATGTTTTCTGTTATTTGGTTTATAAACACCACATATTTAATATTTTCTTTTGTCTAAATACTTTTGTAAGCATTTGTTTTGTAATTTAATAAATACATCATAAATAAATTTATCGATTTGAATAGTATATCAATAATATAAATTAATTTAACAATCATGACCCATTTTTTAATTGATAAAGTGTATATATAAAATTGGACTTAATATGTATCATTTATCAAACCAAATGTAATATTTATATTTAGAATAAATGCAAAATATTAGAATATAGTTTAAATTAATTAAAGAACTTGGTTTTTATAAATTTGAAAGTGTTAATAGTAATAAGAATATTGGTTCTTCTATTTAATAATCTTTTACAAAACATCTGACACTACAAATATTCTGTGAATGAAAGAAATAACTTATTATATTAAAGATTTTTTGAGCTAAATAAAATTTTAAGATTAACTTTAATTATTTGTTATAAAGTGTATTGGAATAATGTCGCTTTAACTATCATTTTTAATATGTACATTACTGTGTTGCGTTGTTAAACTCTATGATGCTTATGATGTATTTTAAGTTCCTGAATATTCTGTGTTCTAGTTTATTTTCTATTTTTGATTGTTATTTAAAAGTTTCGTTATTTATTGTTCATTCTAATCAAATATTAAATTAAGTTTTTGAATCATTATTGCTTCTATAGGTTATACGGTAGATATCACTATGTTTTCGTTATCAAACTCGATACTTAATGTCGGCTGATTAATCGTAAAACCTGGTTCGTAACATTCGTTATAATATTCTTTGATATATTTTTTCTAAATATAAAATCTTGTAATATCGACCATAATTTCGTCAAATGAATGTTAAGATATCGCATTTGAACGTTCAATAGCTTTCCCAAGGTACTATTTGAACTAAATATTTCCAAATATTTATGACACTTGTTTAACTAATCCATATGTTATTCCAGCACTTACATAGATATTAAGTGATTATGCTATTTTGATAGCTCCACAACAAATTTCAATTGAATTATTGAATTTTTGTCTTATTTAGATGTTTTTATCACTTATAATAAATTAAAAAGTTTTTGATGATACTTAAACAATATCCACTTAATATTTATAACATAATTACTCTAAAAATCTTGTAAAGATAACTACGCTTTAAATCTTAGGTTGCAAATTTACTCTAATCGTTACAGCTACAGTTTAAATTTCGCATAATTCCTTCCTTTATTAAAGATGTTATTTATATTATTTATTAAACATATTTGTTAATTTATGATCTAGTTATTACACAGAATGAGATTAAATCTACGGTTAATTATCGCTTTTACTATGTAAATATTATATTATTATAAAGGTTAGAATTTATAGACTTGCAGCTGAATGAATCACTGATTTGTTGTGATTATACTACTAAATAAAATATATTATTACCATCTTAATTGTAAATTGAACAAAATCAATTGCTGATGTTGAAGAAAGTGCTCCAAATAAACCAAATAAACACAAAAATTATTGATCTGTGACAGTACCATGAGCACGCAAATATTGATTTGGTACTTTAAACAGTAATTAGAAAATGAACTCTGAATTAATGATTTGTTGCTTTATTTTATTTATATTAATATATTATTTATGGAACTAGTATAAGTTGTATAAAGCTAGAAAAGCTCTGCAAGATTTAACGATGAGCGTAAGAATTTTGGCTTACTATGTTTCGATTGAATATATAAATCCGTTTTATATAGAAATTATGTTTATAATGGTATAGAATGCTGTAAAATAGACTATTCTTACTTTTTGTATTTGTTCTTATAATGTCATTGAAGTGAAATAAATTATAAGATAATATAAGTGTTGTTGTTGTTTTTCAAATAACATTGTTTAAATATGTTTAAATTGTTTGTCTAAATCTATTGAATATTTGTTTTCATATCTAATATTTATTAACATCTTTTGATTATTAATTATATTTATTGCGTAACACTTGTTTAATATTGCGTAGCACTTATATTATAATATTTTATCTTAATTTCAGAGTATTTGTTTCACTTGCTTATATTCTCATTTCCCCTCATTTTTCACAAAAATAAATTTACAAAATATCTTCCTTTACATAGTTTCCGTTAATTAATAGAATATGTAGTTAATCTGTTTGTTAATACTATTCTATCTTTTTCTCAAATCACATTATTTCATTTCACCAATTACCTCTTTAATTTTATTTTCATTAACATAGATTAGATTCATGCGTCCAATATACTACTTCAACATTTTCCTCGTCGTTTGCTTCACTCCATCGCGAGCGCGAGGACGTTCCCGAGTACGATTCCGGTCATTCCGGGGCACTTTTCCCTCAAAACGGCCCAAATCTCGTTTATTTCCTCGCAGGATATTTTTAGACGTTTAAAACACCCGTTTTTGACCGCGAACTCGTAAAAATCGGTGACAAAAGAGGCGATTACCGATTTATGGGCTGAAATTTGAACGGTGAAATCAAATTCAGTCTCTTGAGTGAAGAAATGAAGAGCTTGAGCGTTATTGTGGAGAAAATCAATGAAATAGTTTTACTAGGACATAATCGTTGATATTTTACCTGAAATGTTCAGCACCGCGGTGTGATTTTGAAGGGACTATAAGCGAGAAAGGGCTGCGAAGTAACTATTTAGGTGCGGAGATACAGGAGGAGTATAGGTCACCAGCATTTGGAGTGAGTTAAAATAAAGCTAAATATTAATTAAAACTAGCGAAACGTAAAATCAGATGTCCCAAAACGAATCAAAGCCATTAATTCACCATATCCGCTATATTTAATAAATTTGAACTACTTCATCCATTCAATTCAATATTCATTTCAAGAATGTAGTTGGTATTCCTGCTTGAAGAAGTTGAGCTTGAAGTAGTTGCTTGTATATCTAAACCTGTTTGTATATATAATATTCTTATTATAAATTAAATGCCTCGCTTGATTGAAATCCTAAATATAATCATTAAACGCATTATTTAATATTTTTACTACTATTTATACATATTATAATAAGATGATTAGGTTAACTATCAATATTAACTGTATATTTCTCTCAATATAAAATATGTACTTGTGAATTAAATGCCAAATATGTAATAAAAAGCTGAAAGTCACTTGAAATCTTAAGCCGAATTTAACTGCTAGAACAACGATACCACCTATCCAGTGCACAATGTTAAGTTATATATTATTTATTGCGAATAATTATCAACTTTCTTACGTTATAAAGTCATGTTGGATTTCAAGTTACAATGAAGTGTTCTCATGTTTTTAACTAAATCGATTTAAGCGTTTATATCTCTCAACATGTTTACAAAGGCAATTTATTTTGCATCTAGTTTTTCATTTTGGTGATCCAATTTATACGAAACGAAATTAGGGTGATTGCTGAGAACCTATGCGTCAAGAATTTGGTTATTTGTCGCACTAAGAACTTTCATCTGTTTTAGATATAATCTGTAACACTACGATTTTTTAGGTATTGAATAAAAACTATTTAAATATTGTTGTTTGTGGTACAGTCGTAATTTTTGGAGATATATACATTATTTCATACGTGGAATATTATCCTAACAGATAAGCTCACTTATTTATTAATCTCAAATATGATGGTACCAAATACCACATTAATCGTAATAATAATAAAGCAATAGCTCAAGAGTTTCTTCAAATAACTGAATTTTAGATATAACATTAATAATTACTGATGACTATTTAATCATCCATGGTGAAGTGGAAATATATTAAAATACAGTAAATAATATAAAATATTGTTTCGTGCAATAAAAGTTAAAATATAAAAATCAAATGA
This sequence comes from Hexamita inflata, assembly GCA_963988835.1. Classification (NCBI taxonomy): domain Eukaryota; phylum Fornicata; order Diplomonadida; family Hexamitidae; genus Hexamita; species Hexamita inflata. The sequence goes on from CAXDID010001211.1 coordinate 380,339, forward strand.
ATAATATTACTATAACTGATGAAGAAGACCATAATATTCAGCATACTGTCATGAAATAGTTTCTTATAGTCTATAATGATAAGCGTATGCATGAAATTAAGATTGACGTTATATTTTAGTTAAAACATATTATACACTGTATTTCATCCATCGATCATTTGATAACAAGTGAGAAACATCTTGAAAGTTCCCGTAACTCTGAGATAGTAACTATTGGCAAGTAGTATAATTGACATTAAAATTAAATTACTTTTCATACGTGGGAAGTATTACAAACATATAACATTTGGTTATGATTTTTCAAAATATTTAGATTTTTGATCGAAAAAGAAATATAGCACTAATTATAAATAATTATGATGTTTATATAGCTTCTAAGGCTAATTTAATATCATAAAGTAAGTCTTTTCTATTTTGTATATATTTGGCGGAAATTAATTTAATGAATATTTATAATAATTAAACATGTGGAAATATAATATTATAACTTAAATTCATATAAACAGTCATAATTATTTATCATTTCCACTTTAACTATTAAATTAATATAAATTTTAATATTTAGTTCAAATAGCATCGTCAATGTTAATCATTTAAATGTGTGAATATTGTTTACTTATCTAACTAATATTATACATAGTATTGAATTTCATACGCTGGAATTTTTTAAATATTTAGTATGTAAAATATATATTTGATTTGATCATCATCATTACATGTACAAGTCTATGATTATTATAGTATGATATACATTTAGTAATTAATCATTAGTAATGAAATTAGTATTAGATATTATTTCAATACTTTAGAATTAAATTCTTGAAAATTCTTGTAATTGACTTTAAATCTCAAGTTGCTATAGTATATAGTTCTATATATAACTAATACTAACATACACTTATATACTTCATTTAGCTCTTGTAGATAAATTATTTTTATTAACAAAATTCACTAAAATTTATATTTATTTAATGAAGAAGAGTAAGTAAAGTAAAATCAAAAAAGATTTGTATATCTATATATGTCAATAACATAATAATTTGTTAGGACCAAAAACAATTTTCATTCCCAAAATGATGATAGCTAAATCAGTTATGATGATAGAAATGATACATAGAATATTGTTAAAAGTCTGTATTAATGCGATATGGCTCATAAATCTTCCATACAGCAATAATCTCACACGGCGTTTGAAAACTGGTGTTGATGAAATTTTGTAGAAAAAGTGGAATTTAAACTTATGTTTATAATCCTTACAGTTTAAAGTACTACAGCTAGATGATATTATGGTAGTAGTATCTTATGTTGTCTATTATTTTATTATGAAAGAATCTGTAGACTATTACTACTTCTTGTTTTAAGTTTAAAATTTGATACATATTTGAATATAAGTTGAAATACATGAAATATAATATTTTTAATATTATAATATTTATATTTATATTAATTCTGAAATTATAATATTTTTAATAAATACACTCCAAACACATAGTGTTACAGATTATTTTTAGATCTTTTAACGGCTCTAAATAAACAATGCAGTTCATAAAAATGTTTAATTCTTCTAAGTTGTCTAGTGATTTCAAATATATGATGTCGTTTAGAGCGCAATATTATAAACTCAATTTAATAAGTTATTTCATGAACTATAGATTGTGAATATTTATATTTTCATTTTATGAGAGAGACAATTCTACGACATTAACTAAGGGCTTTAAAAAGTCTACGTTTTTCAGGTCACATCTATCTAAGTTTAAATTTGTAAGCTGAATCATCTGCGAAAATAATCTTAAATCTATATTGAGACTATCTGATAAATCTACATCGTTTAGAGACAATTAAGATAGTTATTTCATGAACTATAAATTGTGAATATTTATTTTTTCCAATCCTTTATTTCTTTTGAGATTCAATTCTCTAAGATTGACTAAAGGCTTAAAGTCAACATTAGACAACTCGAAACCTGTTAACGATAAGACAACTAACTGAACCAATTTTGAAAGTGGACATAAATTAACTGGTGGGAAAATAATAACTGGTTAGTATATATGTAACTATGTTAACAAAGTAAAGTTTGCTAATTATTCGGTATTTATTAAGCCACATACTTAGAGTTATAATTTTGTGAGTTGTTAAGGTAATAATTTCAAATCTAGATACGCACTGCAATAAAACAATAATTCTTTAAGTTTCTTAAATTACCCTAAACTTTTTAATATCTCCATACTGCAATTAATTTCCAGCACTTCAAGATTTGGTAACTTAAGATCCTAAGCCTGTTAAATATGACATAACCATAAGGTGAGTTTCTTAATCCTAGGGTTATTTAGTTAAGAAATATCAATAATTCCTTAACAATCTTCGAAGAAAAGATCATCAATTTCAAAATCATTTAGGAACTCGATATTATTTAGGTCCCTTCTAAAACTTATATACAACGCTTTATTTTTGATTTAATTCCTGAGTTAGTCAATCTAAGATTCTTCAATGATATCACCTTATGTTGATGAGTCAAATATTTATGATGAGGTATTTGACCAGGAGGCATATTACGAGTCAGTTATTTCATCGGAGCTATCGTTCATGTTTTAGGAATTTTCAGAATCGGATCTAAATGAATCGTCCATTAAAATTTGGAGTGTTAATTTATTTTATTTTTAATTATATTAAATAAATTAGAATTATTATTTGACAATTAATAATTAAGGTATTTTACTTTTAGAATTTCACGATATAAACAAGAACTTGCTCGCGCCCAGAGCATGTTCATGAGTTTTTGTTATAAATATATAATATATTACGTTTAATGAGATGTTGGCGCAAAATCCGCTCCAATTCCTAATGATGAAAATGCACTTCACAAACTGAAACTTTATTAGTGAGATTTTTGTGCACAAAAAATTGAGTCACCAGGATCATGACAGCAATGTATATCTGAATTTTTAAGCGATATTTATTATTCAAAAACGTTGAATAACCTTTGAGTCAAAAGAATGTTACACCAATTAGATTGATCTTTAATGATCGGTAAATATCTGGAACTAACTTAAAAATTCTGCGCAGAAAAGTTGCCAAATTATAAATTGAATTGATGCTATTAAAAGTTTAAGTAGAAACTACCTGAAAAAGTTCCATTTCTACGCATGTGTTTAACTGCAATAATCAAAGTTAATTACATTTCAGTATTTTAACCAACTTAACGAGAGCTGCTGGAATCTCAAAACTATATATCATTAGTAACATGTACTCCTTTCACTCCAGCCCTTACAATTGAAATTAATTATTTCAGTGAAGCACAGTCAGCAATAATAAACTTTGAGTATTTGAATAATGTGAAAATATATAATACCGTTGTAATTCTATGTTTACGTTGTTGGTACCTTATCATACACTGAATGTTAATGGGAGTCGATTTCTTCAACTACAACCGGTATAAAAGATACTAAATTTAGTGCATTTTAATATTTTGGACTGGAGTAGAGTGGTAATATAAAAATATTATAGAATAAATTCCTCTTATCTGTTGGGAAGATTCCTTCTTTCAAGTAAGTTTAACTATATTTTCACCTTCAATATTTCCCCCTCTATAGCGTTCAATATAAAAAGCTAATTTTCACTTATTAAATGCTGCAATTATCATTTACGATCCTAATAAGATAGCGACAAAATTTAAGTACTACTAACATTATTCGAAAAAGAGTGAATTACCTAAATTTAGGTAAGCTTCTTTCGTTATGATTGGCGTGGCTTCCTATTTTACGTCAACTATCGTTTTATATTAATTTAAAACTTAGATTAACTCGAAAATTATCAACCACAAGAATTATTAAAATATTAAAAATATATATTATTTTTACTTGGTCATAGTAAAATAACTAAATTTATTTATTGCGTTTGGATGTATTGTTGGATTGTTGTTGTTGAGTGAGTCATGTTATTATTTTAAACCTTTTTTGGTTTGACAGGACTTTTCTAAGAAGAGTTATTTTTCTCATCCTATTTCCAAGTTTCCTTTTGAGGAAACTTTGCGCTATCGGGGCTTTTTCTCTTTTTAATTATTTCATATCAATAAAATTGTATATAACTCATTTTTTCACTCACTTATCAGAGAATTTCATTTAATCTCCGACCATTGGTAATTTAACAATGATCTTTGTACCACCACCCTCAACTGCACTCACATTAACAACACCTCCGTACAAGCCAACAATTAATCTTAGCTTAGCTAATCCAGATCCATTACCAAATTCTCTGGCATTATGTGTTCTCCCACCAATATCAACACTTCTAAATATATTTTCTGTTTACTCTTCACTAATACCACAACCAGCATCAGAGATGATAAAGTAAAAATTATCTCCTGAATTAAACAGAGACGCTCTAATTTAAGATGGCTTCGAATAATTTCTGGAATTAAACAATAAATCCAAAAGAACGTCTATCATCACATACGGCATAACAACTTATTTATTAAGACTTAAAAATACCATTGAGTATATAGCTTTCTTAGTTTAATACTAATTGTAGTCATATTGAACTTTTTACTTCGTAAATCTAAATGAAAAGTATTTTTTCTGTAAATTAGACATACTTTCGTTTGTCATATAAATAGGAACAGAGTTTTAAATACTATCAGCTAAAATATCTTCTTATTCTTAGAAATTTAACATTCTATCTGATAATTGTACACACAAAGTTCGTATATCAGATTTATGTCGTACACCAACTACAGGTGTACATTCGGCTTTTTCTAAACCAATATATAATTAAACATCATGCATTTATGGCTTAGAAGACTAAATCATCAACTAATTATTAATTGATAATTAGAATCCTACTTCGTTACCAGGATATGCGTTGACTGTGTTTATAATTTCACCAATATCTTTGAATATAGTGAATGTATTATGTAAGACCCAACCACATTAAGGTCTTAAAAATGCAGGTGAATTATCCATTACAGTTTCTATTCGTTTAACAATAGTTTCAACGTGTTTTGATAAGGGATTCATGATTTTATTTTTCATTAAGCAATCTTTCCAAATTATATAATGTAGAAGTAAATCATCAAGTGTTACTACCATTACCAACGGCTAATTTAATTATACTTTTTAAATGATTTATTCAAATCCTTATTTAGCTTTAATATAGTCAATTTATCCACATAATGCAGGTTTATATTGCATAATATAATGGTTCATCATGTTAAATATAATAATTGCGTTATGCATAAATATTACTGATTACTTACTAGTTAGGTCAACTTTTTCTGGATTGTCTTACTTAGTTTCTTGTCTAGCTGAAACAGGACCAACAGGTTGGAAAATATCATTTTATTTTTTCTTTACTTAAAGTCTTGATGTCAAACGTTAATCTGTTGTTAACATAGTTTCATCATCTGAGTCCACATCGAAAAGTTATAATTTATCAACTTGTGGCTATTTGGGCATTGATATATTTAAATCTAAATTTAAGGCAAAAAATGGGTTAGGCGCATAAGATGTGGTAGCTGTTGATTATTGTGACATCGACATTTATAAATCATCACTTGATTCTGAATAAGATAATTGTGGTTTAAGTTTAGATTTACTATTACTACTACCACCAGATGAATTACCTTGAATTGCCTAAGGTATTTATAAAAGCATTTGAGGTTTTTTCAACTCAGGTGGAGGAGTTGGAGGAATATTATCTAATTGTGGAACCATGTGGCTAAATAAATTCTTTGATGACTAAGTGTTCTATTGTAAAAATGGTAACAGCGACGCTCCCTAATTAGCTTGATATTGTTTATTCGATACTCTAGCCGATAAGAAATTAGGGTACATTTAATTTTACTCTTCTTATTCGATTCGTACAGGTTCTTCCATTAATTTAGCATCACTGGAGGAAGACGGTTCGTTTTCTTAAAGTGTTTTAAACTTTCCACGTCCAGATTATAGTAAACCGCCAGTATAATCTTATTCAACTTCATTATCAATATTAAGGCATAGTGCTTCATTTACTTATTAAACCACAGATTCTGGATCTGAACCTATCTCCACCAAATCATCGTCACTAGAGAAGTCATCCCCTCCATCAGAATCTCTTTTACCTGCTGACAGTGTATCTTCTTCAAATGAACCTAAACCTATTATTCTATTTTAATCTTAGTCATGATCATAAATAAAATCTGATTTATTTTTCTTTTATTTTATTGTATCCTTTTAGTATCCTATTTATTTAAATAAACTGCTTACATCTTTTCCTTTTACATTTTAAATATTTTCAAAGTGAACATTTAATTTCAAGAAAAAGTTTTATCTTTGTTCTAAATTAATTATATCTTAATATTTCGCTGATTATTTTTCTTCATATTGCTCAGAATTATTGTTTAAGTTTTCTTTAGAATTAGCTAGTTCTTCTTTCATTTTTATTTCTTCTAAAGCGTTTGCAAATAAATCATCGTGCTAAACAAGATAACTTTGAGCTAAATTTAAATTTCTTGGCGTTACTTTAAGTAATTGTTCAACTTCAACTTTAGCAGCGGTTGGTATATTAAGCTTTTATACTGTGGGAGGAAGATGGTTTTCTCTGATTGGTTTTGTTGGACGTATATCCATTGGCCCTGATGAAGATGATTAGTCTTCTTCAGCTGATTATTATTACGCAAATTTTGCTGCAATCATTGCTGCCTATGTTTATGGGATTTTTATTCCACTAGGTATTTTTTGACTTGTAGTTTGAGGATTTACTTTAATTTATGTGGCCATAACAGATTTTGCTTTAAGATCTTTAACACTAGTTTAGGGTTTTAGCACTATATCTTCACTGTTTGTTCCATTTGATGGTTTTGATTAACTCTTAGGAATACTTCCCATTAAATCTGAATCAGAGTCTGAATCAATATTAGTATTTACTGAGCTTACAAGTTTAGCAGTGGGAATACCTTTTTATTCATTCATTAATTGTTGAAGATTACGTTTAGGCTCGCCATTATCAACCTACTATTTTGCTTTTACAAATATAGTGTCAGAATCGGAATTGGTATCTTTAGCTGCGAGTTAGCTTTGAATTTAAGCTGATTTGGACTGCCCAGTTGGTAGTTTAAGGTCTGTTTGGAGTTTTGGTTTTTGTGGAGTTATGAGCATTGGTTCAGAGTCTGAGTCTTCTTTTTGTTTCTTTTCGTTAAGTTGGTTTTGTATCATGGCTGCTTTGGACACTCCAGTGTTTCCTAGTTTTAGGTTGGTTTGTATCTTTGGTCTGGGTGCGACCATTTTCGGTTCCGAGTCCGAGTCTTGGTCTTTCGCTGCTGGTTTTAGCTGGCCCATTTTTCCTCCAAGTTAATCCGAGTCTGAGCTCTCAACGTTTTCTTGCTTCTTGTTCAAACTTTATTGAATCATTGCGGCTTTGGAAACGCCCGTATTCGGCAGCTTCAGGTCCGTTTGTATTTTTGGTTTCTGAGGGGACAACATTGGTTCTGAGTCAGAATCATCCAGCACTGGTTTCTTTTGATTCAATTAGTTTTGAATTTGAGCTGCTTTTGATGTTCCAGTGTTGGGCAGTTTTATATCGGTTTGTATTTTTGGTTTCTGAGGGGCGAGCATTGGCTCAGAATCTGAGTCGTCAAGTTCTGGCTTCTTTTGATTCAACTGGCTCTGGATTTGAGCTGCTTTGGATGTGCCTGTGTTTGGGAGCTTGAGGTCGGTTTGAATCCTGCCTCTTGGAGCCGCCATGATTTTGGGCTCTGAATCTGAGTCATCTTGCATTGCTGGTTTTTATGAAAGCTAATTCTGAATTTGAGCTGCTTTGGACACACCGGTGTTATTCAGCTTGAGGTTCGTTTGAATCTTTGGTTTTTGGGGTGGAGTGATCATTTTTGGGTCTGAATCTGAGCCTCTATTTTGCAGCTTGTTTAATTACAAGCCTTGGCTGGTAACTTTCTTGGGCGTGTGTTTAATGCTGAAATCTGAGTCTTCATCTTCAATTTGTGGAGTGGGTTTTTCAGTTTTGTTGGTTATTTTTTGGAATCCGGTGAGTGTGAGTGTTGGAGCGGAATCGGAGTCTGATTCAATTTGCAGTGAGTCGTTGAGCTTTGGCGGCTGTGCGAGCTTCTACCCGGATTGTGGTCTTTGGAGTGGTCCCATTGCTCTTTTGGCGTCGGCGGAACTGAATCTGAGAATTGGTGTTTGCTCAGATTCGCGGTTCATCACGTTGTGAATTAAATTACTCAGTGGTTGGAACGCCTCACTGTTCATGCTAATGTTGAGCGGGGAGCAAATTTGTAGTTGCTTCGTGGACTCCATCAGCTCGGATGATTTCCGGTCAGTGATGGTGCAGAAGACCTGGCTTATTTTCCGCTCGTCAAACGGGTCCTTGTTGTCCAAGATGTCAAGGTATTCCTGCTTGTAGTGCTTGAAGTAATTTAGCTTTAGGATGAAGTTCAGGTGTAGGGGGTTCTTCATGCTCAGTTTTTTAATGCACTGGAGCAAGCTCTGGTACAAATTCTGATTCGTTACAAAATACTTCTGTAGCTTTGTCGCGTGATACTTGCAATTCAGCTCTGATAATTTCTCAGCTATTTAATTCATCGTAGGCCTTTTGTCAACTGTCGCAAAACACTGGAAACTAATCTAAGCTGCAACGTCCACCATCACCTGCACGGAATCTATTTCAGGCTTTATCCCGTATAACTTTTAGATCTGCTAGAACTACTAAATCCAACTATTGGCCAAATTCTATGTCTGCTTCATAAAGTACGCTTTCACTTCCTTAAAATACTTTTGTATAAACTTCCCCCAATGCGCTTCTTAATATTTTACTTCATTGTCTATGCAATACAAGGCCACTAACGCAGCCGGGTGAAACCCCATAAGATTCATGAAGAAAATTACACCATACCCCCAAACATCGTTTGGTTTCGTTAATCCAGCACTTTCTGGAGCTGAAAATGCTGGCGATACTCCTTATTTGTAGTTTTTACCTGTAGCCTCCGGCTGCGTTAAACCAAAATCAGCCAAAGTATATCTACCATCAGTCATTCTCAGAATATTCGCTTATTTTAGATCTCCGTGAATATAATCAATAGAGTGCAAATATTAAAGTGCCAGTGATGTTTAGTGCATTTGCCCAAATAAAGTTAGTGGTTAAAATGGCTGCGTTATTAAAGTACACAGTACATCCAGTTATGGAAAGTTTTTAAGCTATTGTTGTGGAACAGGACATCTTATTGGATCCTCGTGAATAGCTCCGATAATTCCTTCCGCTATTTCTAAAACAACATATATCTTATCATCTTTCGGATTGTCGATAACATCTTATAAGTTCATAAACAACGGATGTGGATACTTTTTCATGAATTTAATTTCTTTATAAAGCTAGGTCAACTAATTTTGCATCGCATCGTCTGAACTATTGTCATCATCATGACCTCCAAAAATTGCTTGTTTTTGTAATGCAGATTTCGATAAGACTTTTACTGCATACTCTTTGTTCGTTTCTTTGTGAATACAGTAATACACAGAACCAAACGACCCACGACCGATTGAGTTTCCCAAAATATAGTTTGAAACACTCATGAGTTTGAAGTGGATTATCAATAAACACAATATAAATGTGTTTTATATATCAATTTCTAAAAATTGATTAAACAATAAATAGATATGTGATCATTTGAAATGTGATCATCAGAGGAAAGGGTACGTAATTTATGGTGTGATGTCTTCTTAAATAGATATTGATCTTCCAAAAATTCATTGATTGCACTTACAATTGATTCTTCCTCTGGTGATTTTGATAATCTTATTCATAAGTATTGCTTTGAAGTATTGTTAATTTTAATTTAATTTGTGTATGATTATTTTGACGCATATCATAATTGCATGTATTAAAAGAAGATCTTATTTAACATAAAGATAGATAAAGAAGATAAGAAAATTTTACTCAATTATAAGTAATGTGTTCGCATATACCAGTGTTTTCGTCCCAATACCCCTATGGCGAACAACAGTAAGTGTAGAGATCATACTTTGATGTTCCTGAATTATACTTAACTTAGCATGTTCCAGGTACTGTTATTGTTCTATAAGTTTCAAAAACGTCACAAACATGTGATGCCTCTGAATTAAATGAACAATACGCTGTTTCAAAAATACCAGTGATTATCACATTGTTAATGTTTTGACAATCACCTTGTATACATCTAATACGAGCTATCTCTCTATTTAATATCTTTTTGGCGTTGTTTATTTTATCTTACATATCACTTTTTGTGTCATAAATCGATTCGGATAACTGATCCTGAATATCAGATAGTTTATCCTCCAAAATAGAAGAATTATTACTCAAAAGTTGGTCAAAACCAGTTTTGTTGGCCGTTATATTGTTGAAAACAGATGTGTTTGATTATTTAATTTACGCTTTGGAATCGTTAATTTACTTATCTAAATCGTTTTTGAAAATCGAATAATTTACTTAAATCATATTATCATATTACTACTAAAACTTGTTAATTTGAGCATTTAGTGTTTACGATTAATTTGTAAGGGAAGAATAAGACGCCTAAAAATTGTTCTACATTGAAATATTAATCTCGTTGATTGAAGCAAGTAGCTAACTATCTAACAAACTAATGTTTGAATCTTTGTTGTTGTTTAATTGCGAAAAATTCAACGAAATGCTGGTGTTTAAAACTGTCGAATTTTAATTTACATCTTAAAGATATTACAATATGCTTACGCAAACAGTTCCATTCAAAGCAAAGTCTTGCTTGCACTAACACGAATCTTTCATGAAGATAAAGTCATTCGGACATATTAGTTAGTTATTAACTATTTATCCGTCTTATAGATTCGGTGAGCACAATCCGTATGTGAAGTAAATTGAATTGCAAATTGTTTGACATTCAATATTAATAATCCCTACTATGTTCCAATCGCTGATTTCTTTTATACTCGCGTAGTTATTCGCGCTGTTTGTACAAATGTAGAAATTAACCAATGTTAATGTAGTGAAATCCAGAACGTGAACCACGATGTTCCCTGTAATTATATTATCATCGGAAAAGCGCCCTGTAACATTTACATCTGTCAACAAAATATTAACTTGTTTTGATATTTTTTGAACAATTCCACCTTATTCTAGCCCATTTATTCTAAATTATAGTTAAGTGCGCAATAAGTTGATTTCGTTCTCTGAATTTAGTACTAACCCGCTAATTCTGTTTCCACTAGCTATAAATACAAACACGCTATCTGTACTCTTCAAATTGCATTATTAGCAAATCAAAGCTGCTTCAACAACTATAAACTCAACTGTTACATTAATTTGAGTATTAAGAAGCTCTTGAGATTTTGCGAAGCCAAAAACGGAGAATGCATTCGTTTCTTATAATGTGATATTCAATTTAGAGTTCCTAACCAAATCCGTGCTTAGAAATACTTATGAATCCGTTTTTGGTAGCAGCAGCAAGCCGGAAAGCTTCTTCTGGTTCAAATTTTATGCCTTAATACAGTAGACGAAGTTCTAGTTATTTACGTTGATCGAACTCCTGCAAACTTAGTCTTAAATTGTATTTGTTAGAGATTTAAGAAGTATAGAAGAAAATAAGCTAATCATTCTTATAAACTAAAGGGTAGAATGGTTAAAGAGGGTTAAAAAGTCATTAAAAGTAACTAATTGAAAATAATAAAATATACAAAAATACATTTAATAACGCACTATATTTTATAATATGTAAATACTGTGCAGAATGATGATAATATGATTAAAAATATATATTCACATCTAGAGATTCACATCTATAGATACAAATGTGTACAATAATTTATTAATGCAAAAATATAATGTACATTTATACATAAATATATGCAATTATACTGTTAGAGTAATAAATGAGTTCTAAAATTATTATAAAAACGTACTAATTCTGAAAGTTTTATATACAAAAACGCAATAATTATAAATGATGTGGAAAATAATATAATTAATATGACGATGCGCAATATTACACATTATTTATACTATTATCGAAACAGATAGAGTTAAAAATTTTAAATAATGAATTAATCAATTTTACATTAATTGATATAATAATCTAACTAAACTATAATAATTATAGTATTAAAATAATAAGGCTCCATTTTCTGTAGTATAGTGCGTTTTTTAAATCTGCATGATTACAAAGTAAGGTTGGAAACAGTGGGGCTTAACATTCAAACAGGAGCAGTTTGCCAGTTTTTCTCCTAGGAAAATGAAAAAGAACAAATATACTTAATTAAACTGGCTTAAGAAAATTGATCCTAAACTGTTCTAATTAGATATTCTTCTAAACTAAATATATTTTGTCTTCTTTATTGATAGTCTTTCCGGACTCTAACCAGCCTATGATGTGTTAGATCTTCGATTACCAAATAGTCTTTTGAAGTGTTTGGTTACAAAGTGTTTTGTTAAATAAACAATATTACTTTATGGTTTTCATCATTTTATTTTCTCAAACTCGTACTTAAATAATCATATTTTATCTTAAAATATTAATATACTTAATATTAATATACTATTGTAATATTTCACTATATAATCTGTATTTAACATAAATTACCACTTCAAATGTAACAGTTACAAACAGCTTAAATAGAATTTAATAAACATAATAATGATAATATATAATGTATAAAAATAAAGACTGAACCAAATTCATAAAATTATTAGGAATATAGCTAAGTTTTAACTAATGAATAAACAATATATAGTGAAGAGATAGTGCAGATAATTTAATCAATAAATAGCAACCTACCTAGCAATAATAACTAAAAAACTAGATATCAAGTTAGTGACCAACTATTCTTTTAAGAATTTGGGGAGTACTTTTATCAGTAAATTAGAAAACAATTGGGAGTAATATTCCAATATTAAATAAATAATCTTAAAACTGCTCTTATTAGTAGGAAATAGTACGTAGGACAGGGAAATAGATTATATATCGATTTTAAGCCTATTATGGAAAAATATTAAATAGGAAGAGAGAAAGAGTGCCATGAATATGTTGAGCGGTTAAACGAAATACATCTAGATAAGTGGAGTGAAACGGAAAAGATGGAAGTTAGATAGCGAATTGGGTAGCTTTGGAATAATGTAAATGAGGGGGACATAAAGATAAAAAAGAAAACCGTAACTCAATTAGTTACAAAAGAATTGAACTTAGACACGCAGTTCAACAAGGACTTCGCACAAATCAGTAACCTAATAAGTTATTAGCTTAATAAACTCTCTAAAAATAATTAAACTGAGTGATTACCTTTAGCTACATTATTGATTGAAATGAATAACAACTAATTCGCCTCAAACCTCCTCCACGCTGCTCTGCGCCTGCTCCGCGACCAGGTAGTACCCTGTATGATCGATTACGGTCGGAATAGTGAATATTCCCTCCGAGATGTCGTGCACTGATACGCTGTAGAACGCCCCCTTCAGAAAGTGTATTATATTCCCCGCTATGAACAGATCCTTCTCATAGGTGAGCTCCTCGGACAATATTCTCGTTGGAATACAAGTATCATTTTTGTGCTTGTGGAAGCATTCCTTTATGCATTATTTTAGTGAACCACTTTATTGCTCCTCAATGTAAACCTGTTTTTAACGCCCAGTTCGTTAAAAATCTAGAATGAGAAGACGAACGCACTGAACACGAGCAGCGTGGTACGAAATTGTGGGCACCATGTCGTAGCCGTTCACCACGCACGTGCAGAACTTTTTCGCGTGCAGTGAGAAGTTTATGTCGCCCACACAGCTCATCCCGTACGTGTAGCAGTAAATTTACTTGGTTACGTTTTGGTAAATGAGGTGGGAGAGGACGACCGAAACGCTCCCGCCGAGCGAGTGGCCGGCGACCACATAAGTAGAGTGTTTTGAGAGCAAATTATTCTCTTAGAGTACTTTAAATAGGTTATTGCCCAGGTTGAAAAAGGAACGGTGGAAATAATACTCGCCGTGCAACTCCTGCGTGAAATCGAGATCCGCAAAAATGTCGAAAGAACTCACCGTCCCGCGCACAACTATCGTATACAACTTGTTGCTCTTGGTCACGTAAAATGATGGCACATTCCACCCGTTTTTGAAAGTGTAGTTGAAAATAACCTTGTCGCCAGCCTACTCGTAAATCTACTTCTCAAATATCCTGCCAGTTATGGATACTTTGCTGTCATCCACGTACGCCTTGTCCTTCGCATACGTTTTACACAAATGCGGTAACATGCACCGCTCACTCTTGTAAAAACTACGAACTCGGCCCGGTAACAAATTCATAGATATCACAGCGTACTTGGCAAACAAATTGAGCATAAACGGATCTTTAAATCTCATCGCTTCTGAGTAGCTGTTGTTCTAAATTGCATCCAATCGTCTAAACCCAAACTTGATATTGTACCAAATAAACTCCTTTGCGCCTCCCAACCCAGTCAGTTTGATAGATATCATTAATTCGTCCCAAAAGGCTTTAAAGATAACTTTTTTATCCATCGCGGTGTGAAATATTGGGAAAACTTCTCGAATTTTGTAAATATTCCTAAAAATGTACAGGTTTTAGTGTTTTCACTTACAGTTTGATTACTTATGATTAATTTAGATAACAATAATACTAATTGTATATAGAATATTAATTATATAAAAATTACAAGTTTTAAGAACTCATTTGACTTTTTGGTAATGAGGATGTGTGTTTAATCTTCTTCTTCTGGGAATGAAAACGATAGCCAAATATGCAACAATAGCGAAAACTGAATATATATGCAAAATAATCATCACTTTTATAAAGTTTTTTACATCTTTTTATTTGTACGAAAAATAACTTCTTAAATTTACTTCCCTAATTAGTCAGCAACATATATGTTTTGATCTAAGCTTTAATTAAATTTGTTATGCCCAGAATAACAATTTCTTTTAATTTTTAGCTTTGGAGTTGTATACTTTGTTAAATAATCAACATCTGTAACTAATATATTATGATCCGGTTATGATCTATTCTAGCATTGACTATAAATTCTTGATGAATTTGGAATATTAAACGATTACAACAGTTATGGATAAATTACTGAATTTGAATACACTGTACTCTTTGGTTATTTAATTTCACCTATTTAATCACAGATTGATTCAGGTTTATTATTATTTTATACAATTAAATGTTTAAACTACACTCGGTTTACAAATACGGACGGAAATAGAGATTTATTATATAACATTGACATTTGATTTGGTGTGTAAAGGCATCAATAAATATTGCGCATATAATTATTTAGTTATTTTAACGAAATATTGTAAAATAAATCCTTTAATTCAAAACATTTGAATTTGTAAGATTTATTTGGCAACGATTATTGGTAATTTTTATACTAGTAATTAAATATCTGTGTGTATTCAACTTAGCTAAACATTTCAGTGTTGATTGTCATGATTTATGAGATGAAGATGGAATGATTAAATTGAGTACTTAGTAATGATGATAATGTTACAGTTAAGTGAGTTATTTTATATACCTTTAGAATTACTACATTACCTTGTTTGTAAGGGAGGTGCTATTTCGCTAAAAAGGTCAAACTCCCTGTGACAAATACCATGCTTTTTATCCCCGAATTTTGACAATATATCATTCAATTTCCCAAGATACATTTTGGATACATTTTTGCTTTTAAGGGAGTTGAAATATGTCTACTCCGTTATTAGCAAGGTTGATAATGATGTACTAGTTTAATAAGAGTTTGTAACAAATGAATAAACTACATGTAGTTGAAGCGAACTATTTGTTTACGAATTGTTATATAAATGCACAAATATATTGAAATACTTTGAGAGTTCAAATTCTAATTACAATTTACCCCAATAAATATACTCACTTAGCTGAGTTAGCATATTGTTAATATAAGCCTTTTTATATTACAAATTAGCGAATGACGTTTAACAATTTTTGATATTAATTTGAAATAGTACTGTTGAAAGTGAATCGTATTCATCATTCATACTGTCGTACTTGTATACATTTGGTTCTATTATATTATATATTATTGCATACTAGATGCATGCAAATGCTACAACATGTACATCAATAAACACTAAATAGACATACTTTGATTAAATTTCACATACTTTTTTAGTTATTAAAAAGGATTATATATAGTTAGAGTTCTCAGCATTTCTATACAATTTAAACAATGAACTAATTGTACATTACATTTATTGATTTTAAATTATTTGATGTACATTATCAATGATCGTGTTTTCAAACATATTATAAAGAATATTTATAATTAATACTATATTTATAACTTTAGAATCACAAATGTTTAATATTTGGTATTATTAATATATAGAATTAATGTGGTATTTTATCAGAGTTTTATAACACCTCACTTGTAAATGAGTCTTGTAACTTAAAAGTAGTAGTTCTTCGCGTTATCTGCTATGGTGTACAACAAACTGCATGGTAAAACCAGTATGTACTCTGATTTTGAGCTTGTGTTTAATATTCTAATGCAATAAAATGAAGCTTATTCCAGTTTTTGGGCTTTGCTCACTGAATTCACTCAATTAAGTAAATAAACCCTTCTTAATCTTTTTGTATCGTTTTCAGTTTAGCTCAGTGAGTAAAAATAAGAAAAATAACTATTCAGGAACAACACTGTGCGAAAATCCTCGGACAAAGCCGAATAGTTCAGAAGCCTGTTCACCCAGAACCTTAAACTGGTCCTTAAAAACCATTTCGGAAACACATTCGCGGATTTTAACAATTAAGAGCTCTGTGTTTTCATAAAGGAAAACAACGTTCAAAATATGAGAGAGTTCTGGAGAGAACTGACCGAATTATTCGAAGGTAAAACTAGTAAGCAAATAAGGGACTACTACGGAAAAGCTTATCAGAAGGTGCTGTACACATAACTGAGCGCGTACGATAAAGCTTGCTTACATGCGATGAGTTAATCTTGGGCAGAATAAACGCCCGGATTCATCGCGAAGAAATTCCAGATGATCGCAGAAAAGAAAGACTATTTCCAATAAAACATCATCATGTACATTGTTAATATTCGAAAAGGACAAAATAGTTTATCTAATGACAGATAATACGAACAGTGAGTAAATATATATGTATTAGTTCTCACTGCTCATGCTCCATTATTTTTATGTAACATTTTACTATGTTTATGTTAATTATATTTAAAATATTGAATAATCGTATATTATAATTTAAAATAATACCATATTACCCCCATGTTGGGAAATAATTGTTTTAAATGAAGATTTAAGCTAGTATTTACTCTGACCTCGTCTTAACGTTGCTTTTTTCCTTCATTGATTAAAGTGTTAAAATAATAGTATATTTAATTTATATAGCCTTTTAATGCCTTTTATATTACTACACATAAATCCGCATATAATAGGGCATTTTTCATTTATAAGGGAGTTAGGAGCTTTTTTGGATACCCACAAACGAAAAGGAAACCCTCTTATATTCGGATTTCTGTAGTAATTATTTCATTTATATTCTTACTTTTAATTATATGAACTATATTAATTATATGAGCTTCTATATTATATATTTGAATTTTTTCACTTAGATAGAACTTTGAGTTGACAATGAATAACATTGTAGACTTTTTTATAGTCTTTATCGAACTATTCATTGAGTTTGAACTCTTTTACAACTTATTCTTTAACTTGGTCCTTCTTTTGGTTCAAGTTGCTATTATGGTTCATGTCCCAACAGTTTTTAACAAATGATTTAATTTGTTGGATAAGTGCTGGGTCCCAATCTCCAAGGTATTATTCTTGCAGCTATTGTATGACCTGGTGGCATTGTTATTCTGTAATATTGAATTCTTATGACAAGGACTAAACGTTTATAAACAGGCGTTTTCCCTTGCTCAAGTACTATTTTCTGTACACAAGCGCTGTTTTTATATCATCAGCGGGGCTATTAAACAAAGCTCCAATCTACTGATTAATTTCAATTCTGAACGCGTCACCGAATTTTTCAAGGAAGAATTTTTCCCCAACCGCATTTTTGAATGTTAAAAGACTCATTTGAAGTGGAGAAGTTGAGCAAGGATATGTTGGGTATTTGTATTTATTTTGTCAATACTTTGCATTTTTTGGTTAAGAGTTCAGAAGTTTCTAAAGAAATTTTAAGTACTATTTTATTTCACGTATTCTTACTTTATTATTGTTGAACATGATAAATAGTACAATTCACATGCAAATACTTTAAATAAGTACTTTGTAAGCAATCATTTTTGGCAATCATTTTAAGTTAAAAGAACATTTAAGGCAAATACGATATGTATAACAAAATATCTTACCCATTCGGCAATATTTAGCTCTCATATCTCCACTTCAATGATAACGTATAGGAACGTATAAAGCCAAACTGAAATGAATCTAACAGTCTGGCGAACGTTAGAATTCATTAAATTCTATTTGCGTATATGATTTTATATGTTATAAAATATCATATATTAAACATTTTCACTTAGATAATACTCTGAGTTGATATTGAATTGCGTTATATACTTTTTTATAGTCTTTATCGAACTATTCATTGAGTTTGAACTCTTTTACAACTTATTCTTTAACTTGGTCCTTCTTTTGGTTCAAGTTGCTATTATGGTTCATGTCCCAACAGTTTTTAACAAATGATTTAATTTGTTGGATAAGTGCTGGGTCCCAATCTCCAAGGTATTATTCTTGCAGCTATTGTATGACCTGGTGGCATTGTTATTCTGTAATATTGAATTCTTATGACAAGGACTAAACGTTTATAAACAAGCGTTTCCCCTTGCTCAAGTACTATTTTCTGTACACAAGCGCTGTTTTTATATCATCAGCGGGGCTATTAAACAAAGCTCCAATCTACTGATTAATTTCAATTCTGAACGCGTCTCCGAATTTTTCAAGGAAGAATTTGTCGTGTGCGCTCAGTTTTCTTTTAACTGGTTCCTCAGTTAACGTGGCTTCAATGTTGCTATAATTGCTCATGTTTGTGGAGGAGGTCATGGTGTCCTGTTCGGGCTCAAGGGCTTGTATTTCATCTTCTTGAAAGTTAAGGTTGTCCTCAACAACTAAGAAGTTTAAGTCGTCTGATATGATCTCTTCTGAGGGCCATGGATTATACCCCTTTCTTTGAACAGGTTTTGGAGCTTTTTTAAGTTCGGCCTCGACTTATTTCTGCTCCTTCTTTGAAAGTTTCTTTACTTATGGAATGATTTCAGGATCGGTTTATATTTATTAATCTATTGTGCTCGGCTCTGATTTGTACTTTTTGAGGAATTCGGGATGTTTCACGGTGCATTCGACGTTCGTGTCCACAACCGCATTTTTGAATGATAAAAGACTCATTTGAAGTGGAGAAGTTGAGCAAAGATATGTTGGGGATTGGTATTTATTTTATCAATACATTGCAATTTTTGGTTAAGAGTTTCAGAAGTAATATAAATTAGAATTTTAAGACTATATTGTAACTTATTCTTACTCTATTATTGTTGAATATGATATATTGTACAATTCACACTCAAATACTTTAAATAAGTACTTTGTAAGCAATCATATTTGGCTGAGTTAAAGGAACATTTAAGGCAAATACGATATGTATATCAAAATATTTTACCCATGCAGCAATATTTTGCAATATCTCCACTTCAATGATAACGTATAGGAATGCGTAAAGTCAAACTGAAATGAATCTAACAGTCTGGCGAACGTTAGAATTCATAAAATTATATGAGTAGTTCGAGGGCGAAGCATGCGATGTTGAAACACAAGTAAACTTTTAATTGGAATAAGTTGAGTAACTTTCTCAAGATGAACTGCTTATTATTTAAAAACGGTTATAGCGCGAGAAAAATGGAATACATCTCAAAGGGAAGGGGATGCCAACTCAAGATAATTTTTATGAACTCTGCATGTAAAATTAAGAATTCTTTATTGAAATTGCTATGAGTCCTGATTTGGATTTGTTCTTACTATCTTTTGAAGAAAAAGAAACTTAAATGAATGTTGATGAATAATTCTTGAAGAAGTTTGAAACATTCGTATTTAACAAAATCGCATACAATCGAGCATTTTTCGTATCCAGCTAATAAACTAAAAATTCCCGGTAACATCATTAATTTTTACTAACTTTAAAACATAAACTCTATTAAAAAAGCACTAATTTGCAAGAAAATAGCTAAACTTGATATTGATTTTACTCAAATTAAATAATCGTTATAAATAACAGAAAATAAATAATGTCATAATTACATTCAAACTCTTGAATAAAAATATCTTGATAAATGGACCAATGATGAAATAGCAAAAGTTCGTTAGAGAATTTCATTATTATGGAAGGGAATGAAAGATGATAATCTCAAAAATAGAAAGAAAACAGTTAAAGAATTAATAATAGGCGAGTTTAAGTTAAAATAATAATATTAGAAAAACTATAAGTAAATTGATAATGTTATTAATTATACTTTTAGAAACATCTTAGGATAAACCGATACAGATGAAGATTGAATTATGTACACATAATAATTCATTTATAATTCATTTATTTTTGAAATATTTAAAATTGTTCATTTTCTTAAACCAGGAAGTCCTTTAAGACCCCCAGGTAATTTAGGTACATTAACTTTTGCTTTTACAACTTCTTTCTTTTCTGCAACAACAATCGCTTATTATTATATATTACTTGGAACAATAAATTGAATTTAGTCTCCTTTTAACATTATGAGACCCAATAACCGTTTATTTTCAGACTTCATTTAAACTTCAACACAATCTTTAATAACAACATTCATGTGACTATCTGTTGACAACATAATTCCAGAGTATTTTGAATCATTCGAATATATATCAACATATTTATTAACGAAGTTTTTCATTTGCAAATGTTTAACTTACTTGCTCATTAAAGATGTGGATTTATTATAAATGTATAAATAAAAACCAATTAACATAAATACTTCTTCACTTTTTATTGTTCTTTTTAGCTTTACTTTCTTTAATTTCTTAAATCTTTTTAATAACCATTTATTCAAGAGATCTCAGAAGTTTGGCATCATCTACGGAAAACATCAATTAAAACTAGGGAACGTCAAAATCCACAGTTAAGCCTTTGGCGTCACAGAACCATTTGAGGCACTCCATCATGTATACTTCTGGTATTTCTGATAATTTCTTGATTAAGTTTTGGATATTTGAAACGTTGTACTCTTCTTCTTGTTCTTCGTTCTAAACTTCTTCTTTACCAATGATTTTTTTATACAAAGCCATGGTGAGTCCAAGTTCTTTGATTTTGATTATTTGGTTAACGAAGTATTTTTCGCAATCGGTTGAGGCTCTGATGTAGAAACCATCTTGAGCTTATCCATTATATGTTCTGCAATTAGACCAAATTAGTTCAGAGTCTTTCAAAAAGTCGCCTAAAAATTTATAGGTGTATAAATTTTTCTTTAGGGTGCTCAAATCCATTGGTTGGCGAATAACCTTTGGATAGTCTGGAATACCCAGTTATATGTAGTCAACTGGTTCGGCGAATATATATCCCTCGTTATAGCGTTTAACGGTTTCTATTATCCGGGATAGCATCATGCGGTGTTCGTCTCCTAGTGGAATGTGTGAAGCGTCCATATATTTTGCTTTTGTGGATGTGGTTTTGAAAGTCCAACCTTTATATTGTCGATTTGCGATATTTATTGATTAAACATAACAACTTTTACCACATCTCATCACAAAATGTCAAAAGTGCCTGCGATTGCCATAGACCAGGTGGAGAAGCCGTCGCATTCGAACAATTACATGCTTCCGCTTGATTCTCCGCGTTCCCCGAGGCCGAACAAGACCGTGGACGCGGTGGCTCTGATTATGGAGCGAATTATAATGTCTAACGAGAAGTACCTGCAGTCCCTCCAATAACCCCCTCAGTACAAATTCCCCCGTTTGATTCAAACGTTCACCTACACCGATAAGCAGGACGTTAATTTCGAGAAGCTGCGCAAAATGGTCTACAACTTCTCATACAGAACCCGCCTCAGAAACGAGACACTTGTTGGCGCCATCGTTTACCTGGACAGAATCGTTCAAAGGTCCGGAATCGTCATCTCAAAGGAGAACTATTTACTCGTGGTTGCAACGACCCTGATCACCATTCAGAAGATATACGACGACTTCCACTACGCGCTGAAGGACTACGCAGTCGTTTTCGGTATCCCAGTCCAACATCTAATCAAAGCCGAGCACGCGTACCTCAAACTGATCAGATACGATTTAATGGTAGAGCCAGACGAATACAACCAGTACAGAGAATACATCGTCATGAAATTCGAAGCCACCTTGCGCGTATCCGCTCCACTCTCCCCAAACGAATCACTCCTGCACAAATTCGAACTCAGAGGCATCGCCAGCATCAAAGACGTAGGAGAATTCATGCTCTCCACCATCGGAAAATAACAAAAACGCGAACAAGACGACGAAGAATGCGTCAGAAACGAACTACAAGGAGGCAGAGACAACTCAAACCAATCAGCCGTTGAAAAACTACTCCCCGGACAAAGATTTGAATGACTGTGATTCATACTCAACTATTAATTTTATTACATAAGAAGATAGGAGGTATAGGAAGATATTCTATAAATTTTGCTAAAAATATCACTCAAATACATCAGCTAAGAATTAATACGATTCGCTTTCCTGATCATCTAACAGTAACTTGGCTTATTCTTTATTTGGACTTGATTTTTTGCCCTCTGTGTTTTTCATTCTATAATTAACAAACTAATAGACAGAATTGTAATGAAAAGATGTATGTTTATACTTCTTTTCAAGATTCTGAATAATAAGCTTCACATATTATTTTACAGAGTCTGTTTTGATTTTATGATCCATCAAGTTGAGTATTTCATATTTGTAACTTTATATATCAGTATAAAAGCGTTTGCTCCATGTATTGTGGTAATAATCATGTAATTTTTTATGAGGTACGTTTACTGTCATTGTTTAGCTCATTTCTATCCAAAATGATGCTTTGATTTAATCGTCATTATTCTAAAATTCATAGAATGCATCCCGCGCAGTTTGTATATTTTGCAACGTTCTACGTTTAATTTATTCAATAAATCGTTATTCAAATTCTTATTACCATTCTTAACAGTTTGAAGGACTTTCCATATTCATACAAGAAGTGGGTTTTTATCAGACTATGCAACTCACTATTTTTGATTTGTAGCAAAATAAGCTATTCAAACTTTTAATGTAGTGTATTTGAAATAAATTTGCATATTGAAATAAAAATATACCATATATGTGTTGACATCATATAACTATTTAGATCAACTAATTGTACTCATTGTTAGTTGACATATTTATATACAAATTTTTTGTTTCGTCATTAGTATTTATAACATTTAATAACATTCAAATTGTTCTCACATCTATCCTGGTTCTTTTAACACTAGTATTAAAACGCTAACGTTATCCTATGATCCAAGTCTTAAGGCAGCGTTTTTAAGTTCACTGGCTGCTCTCTGTGGACTTCCGCACTCCTTTAGACATTTTTTAACAACATCAACGGCTTGTTAATCGTTCAACACGTCCCAAATACCATCACAGGCTAGGATTATGAATTCATCCTTTTATTATCTGTCAATTCTGAAAACATCTGGTTCGCTTATAACTAAAGTTTTGATGCACCAATCGCCGAGAGCTCTTGAAACTGAAATGAAACCATTAACACGGCCCATAACTATACCACCACCAGCGTTCTTAATTCTAACTTGTTCATTTTTATCTGCAGCTTTGTGATCTACTGTTAGACGTTGTGCAATACCATTAGTTGATAGAACAGCTCGTGAATCTCCAACGTTAATCAGTGTAAAGAAATTTTTGGAAACGAAACAAATGCATGCAGTGCAGCCAACATAAACATGACCCTTCTCTTTCATGTACTAATCGGCTTTTAATATAGCGCGCTTGAACAATTCAGTGTAATCAAAATTCTAATCCAAATCAATCTTAGAACTTGCTGGAAGTTTAGGTGAAGTTGGAGAAAGACTTATTGAAGAATCTTCTTAATTAGGCATTTATTACCTTACTAATTCATCTATCAATATTTTGTGAACAGATTCTGCGGCTGTCTTAGAAGCCTCTGGACCTCCGTGACCATCAAACACAGCGAAATATCCCAAATCCGGATTGTTGCCGAATTTATCTATCATAACTGTTGCATCCTCCATTGTTTTTCTAAATCTAGAATTTTAATCTTCAGCGTGCCCTATTCCATATACAGATGTAATCCGCAACATTGTGACATGAAGCGGAATTAATCTAATCTGATCTTATAATTTGCAATATTACGGAAAATAGAGTCATTTTTGTTTGAACTCAATGATTTGTCGAGAATCTTATACACAATTCAATTTTATGTTTAACTAACAAAGTATTTCAAAAATATGCATATATAGTTAAACGAACTGCCAAATATATTGTGATATTAAAGTATTCAACTATAATCATTGTATTTCACTTTATTTTCTCCAAAACTTCCATTGTTTTCTGTTCGAATTTAATAGCTTTTATAGGTTAACCTGGAATACTAAATGGATTTTTGAGGACATAATCGCAGTAATACATATATATTTTCTACAACGATATTTAAGCTTCTTCTTAATAATAAGTTGGTGTTTCTAAAAACATCTTCAAGCCAGTCAGACTAGTAAAACATGACCATGTGCTTGTCTTTGTTTAAATTTTTGTGAAGCCTGTTGTTCCTTTAACTTTTGTTGGAGCAATTTAGTTAGCCATTTGCGCCATAGAATACAAAAATGCAGCTGCGTCAATTTGTAAATTAGAATCAGTTGGTGTTGATTAGCGACAAAACATCAAGTTGCCCGAATTTGAAACAATGTATAATTAATAGTTTGACGTTTGGATGTGGTAAATTATTTGTTAATATTTCAATAATAGATATGTTAAACGTAAAAGTGGTGGATTTCATTTTCAGTTTCATTACATATTTAACAACAAGTCCGTAAGAGTAAGAGTTGATGAGTCATGTAGATTTTTGTGGGTCTTCTTCAGACAATATTACTTAACATATAAACATAGTATGATAAATTTACCTAATCAACTGTATGCACAGTAATTACATAAATACTATACTATCTTTAAAAAATCTATGAATATATGAATAGGTTCAAAGGAAAATTGTTTAGCTAACGTGAATTAACTTAATTTTCCAGTGATATGTCTTAGACTACACACTAGAAATTAACTCAGAATGGGAGCTTCTTGAATAACCAGCTGTCAGAACCTTGGATATATTCTTCTTGGAGCTTGGTTTGGACGGTGGCGAGAGCGGCCTTCTTGAGGTTGGCTTCCTTGAGGCTCTTGGAGTTGACGGCAGCAGAGAAAGCTTGCTTGTGGCTGTAACGGGTTGGCATGAGGTGGACAGCGTGGTAAACCTTGATGAAGGTGGCGAGCTTGGAACGTCTTTCAGCTTGCTTTTGGTTCATGTTAGTGCGGATGACTCTTGGGAAGGAGGCGATACCGACGACGGTGACGAGGTTGTCGTGAGCTTCAACGACGACGCACTTTTTACCAGCGTGACGACCTTGGAGGATAAGGCAAACGGTGTTGGACTTGAAGATGGACATTAGCACAAAAGAAGTGGTGTGGAATAACAAGAACTATTATAATCGTATTTCTGCGCTAATAATTATTAATTGACAATAATAATGTAAAAGTTGTCTAAAAGTTGCTTCCATTCTCATTTCCGTGCCTATTTCGCATATCATTGTATGCACAGTGTCTTAATATTATAACATGTTCAAATTAACATACCACTTCAAAATATGACGTATTCTGGCCCGTTGCGGATGCCTCGCATGAACATTCAGGCTTTGTGTGCTCTCCAGCCCGAGATTTAGTGCGCGAACTGTTTGATGTTTTTGAAGAAGCGTTTGCGCTGCTCTCAGTGCAAGCAAACTCATTATTGCTCCGCTCACTGTTAAGAAATCCATTGGCCCGTTCACTCGCGCGAGTGCACCAAATATACCTCACCTTTAGATATAATCAAATTTAGAACCGAATCTAAATTCAACTTAGATAAACTGATTTGCTTTGTGCAGCTTTTTAACGGGATTCTGCAGCCGATTCCGTTCAGTTCTTTTGATCCACAAATTCACTTCGGCCGTTTTCTGGTTCAAGTTGAAGACGAATTTTAATTCGGTGACGAATTCCAGAGTTTCGTTTCAACCGAAAACAACCAAATATTTTACTCGCAATTGTAATTAAGAAGTTATAGGCCAAAGAGCAATTACGAGCAGATGTGCGTCGTGTGCGCGAGCTGCAAGGGTCCGAGCCTCGGTACGTGCAGGAAATGCGGCCACGTACAAGATATAAATGAGAATGAGAACAAAATACTGCAGGAAGTGCTGGAGCTGAAGAACTACGCGGAATACCACCTCATGTTCTCAAATAACGAGATAAAATGCGACCTGGAGAAGAAAATGAAGGCAAAAATAAACATTAACATGGAACTGGAAGAATACATACCAAAACTCACACGACTGCTCAAAACCAACACCGCACACCACCTCAGCTTCCCACTGTACAACTGTATTTTGCTCGCATTCAAACTACTAGCGAACGCACCCAAAACAAACTACTTCAAATTCGTTAATAACCTGCTCGGAGAAGTGGACATATACTCACTCGCATTCTGCCTCACCAAACTATCCATACACCACTTCTCCAGATTCTCCGCAGTCACATTCTACAATTTACAACAAATATGCCAAGTACTGAACGTATACTGCCTCAACGAACTCGAATCAAAATCACTGCCACCACTTATGCAAGAACAAAACGACCAGGTGGAAGTATCGCTCGAAGAAAGAGCCAGAATGAAAGCAGTCAGCATCGATTTACTTCAAGGTCATAGAAACTGCCTTAATTTCTGCCAATAACTCAAAGAAATCGCAGAAGAAACCAAAGACGAATATTTAATGAATGAAACTGACAGACTTGTTGCATAAGTCGATTGTAGAGTTGAAAATCTAGAATCGTGGGCTGAAGAAGAATATGACCAATTTTCCGATGAATTAGCCATTAAAGGAGAACAATATACAGGCGAAGTTGGAAAAGAAAGAATCGATGTAATGAAGTGATCTTACATTAATTTAATTATAACACAATCAGAAAATTGGTTCTATTTGTTTATCTTATATTTTTTATACAAAATTTATTTTCACATTTTCACATTTTTGTAATTTTATAAGATAATAAGTTATTAATATTAACATATTTTATTTATTAGACGATGTTATATAGTTCCACACCAGGCAAATGACAGATGAGTAATTCACCTAAGCTTTTATTAAATCTATTGAATAAGTAACTAATACAACCTATTATTCCAATGAGACAGCATTTTATGCGTGGTAAAAGTTACTTGAAAAGTAAAAAAACGGTCTGTGGGTAGAGGTTGGAAATAAATGTGGTATCAGCGGTAAACAAGCTCATGATCGATTCCATAACAAATGGAGCAAATAATTTTACGACGACATAGCTCCATTCAAAACAGAAATCAAAAATATTATATATCAAGGCTAAAAAGACAACTCTAATATCTCAATAACTTAAATAGTATAAAGAGTGCAGGAGAGCTTCCCTGGATAAAATTTTCACTACCAAACTCTGTATTAATTCATAAACTATTAAATTAAAAGAGAAAAGGCAACAGTAACTTCACATGAAATGAACCAAATAGAAAAATTGATAGCGCCACCTTCGTTTATCGAAGAAACATCACATTCAGATTTTGTCCCACAACTCTTTAGTATACAAAAGATGAATTGTACAACTTTAGACGGTTCTGATGCAGTTAATAAACGTAGGGAATACTCTTTAGAAGAAAAGGATATTCAATAGTTGGAGAAGCTGTTGTCTCGGTGGGATGCTATTTAGTAATGATGTTAACAAAGAAAACGTGAATGTATATTTATCTGTATCTATAAGACGATGTAATATATTATAATGCGTTACTGTATGAATATAAGTGTGGTTTCAATCAGTGTAGTAATTATATACAAATCTATATTTAGACATTCATTTATTATAAGATAACTTTTTGTTATTATAAGTAATTTAGCTATTTCGTGTTCCATTTTATTTTAAAATATACAAAATCTTAAAAGTTGATTAAATCTTAAACATCATAATCAATTAAGATATCTGTATTTCCCAGAAATTGAACGTTTGATTAGTAAAACAAATAGTTAGTATATTGACTTGTTATTCAAAAGTCCAAATTAAACTGTGTATACAAAACATCGTCGTACACTTCATATCAGCTATTAATCTTCAATTTTTAGTTTAACTTTCCTTTATTGGAAAATGTACCAATTGTTCCAGTCATTGTATCCTTCCAAATATTATCGTTGAGAAATATACAATGAATTCACTTCCAGAGCTGCACCATCTTCCCTCCGTCCACGAACTGCTTTTGAAACTGCAGGTTCTGCTTCTGGCCGCCGCAGTTCTCTAAAGCTCTTTGAACGAACTGGGCCCAGAACCGCTTGGATACGGTGAGCCTTCCGGGAGCGCTTACTATTTACTCCAGCTCCTCTGTGGCCTCTCCCACCGCGTCGTGGCGCACGTCTTCGTAGCACAGCGTGACACCCTTCAGGTCTCCGAAGGACAGGGCCGCACCGGCTTCCGGGTGTCTGTGGAGCACCTCCAGGACGTTGTAGAGCGCCAGCTGCAGGTGCCAGTAGGCGCTGTTCGCGTCGTTCTTCTCGTGGTAGGAGATCCACCTCGCGGCGTTCCTGGAAGAAGACAGCAGCGAGAGGTGCTCTCTGGAGGAAAACGCGTTCGTGACGTCCGCGAAGAGGCAGTTGGTCTCCTCCACCGGCCGCGTCGGGAAGTCGAGCCGGAAGACGACCGCGTTGTTGAAGAGCACCACCGGGAAGTGCGGGAGCTGGTCTTTCATTTGCATTTAAATGCGGTTTGTCAGGTCCGAGCCAGACTCTGGGTACTTCACGCTTCAATTTTAGTTATATATTTAAAATTATTGTATACTATTGTAAATATATTTCACTGTTGTTCGTCTTGTTGTTCTTCTTGTTGTTGTATATCGTTTAATTTATTCTTTATATCTTAAACTGATAAATTTTTGTGCTAAACTCTTTTTTCCTCAATTTTTCGAACTTCTTCTAATTTTTTACGTATCTCAGATTATTTAACATGCTTTATTTCTAGTTTATCAGCTATTTCTTTGTCTGCCTCTTATTTAACATACTATTCTTTACGCTTTTTATTATCTACTTCTCTGTGTTTTTAATCAGCAAATCTGAACATAGAGTCTAAATCTAACGTTATTCTATTTTCTTTTCTAGCCTTTTTAGCTTCTTTTACAACCTTTTTGGATGATTTAGGTAAATATGTACTTGGTTAACTGTTGATTAATGGTTATTACATTATATAAAGTGGAAAGTATTTTAAAAGAAATAGATATCACTTTACTACAGCAAAAAGTTCTTTTTATTATTATTCTTTTTACCACTCTAAATAAGCTTCATCACCTTAAAAAATACTACTTAGTTTTTCAAAATGCTAAATTTTAACGTCCACTTTTTGTTACACTTTAACTTCGTTTTAAATAAGTGACTGTCCTAAATCTTTTTTATTGTTAGAAGACAACTATCTACGAATTTCTCGTTCGTAAATTTCATCTAGCTATTTTGCATCTTCTACATCAATAGAAGCATCCGATTGTAACGCATGTGCTATTTTTATTTGTGATACTGTACAACTTTTTTATAATTATTAAAATTCTGGATTTTATTCACATTACTTGTTATAACTTTTTGATGTTTGCTCTAAATTTAGTAGCAATTATTTTTCAACCAATTGACCAGACTACAGCATGAATTTCATTTTTTAGGCCTAATCTATAGTTATAGTAATTCTATTAGAAATTGTCATTTCGTTTGTGAACTATTTAATTTTATTTATTGTACATACAGCTAAAAATATACAATATTGCTCGTTGAATCTTTCTACCTAACCTACAACTTCGTATATTCCTGGTTTAATTTAAGATTGTACTTAAGAAAATTAGAATTATTGTCCATCTGCTGATTTGAATTCTGTACCATCATATTTCAACTAAACAATCCAAGGATTTCTCTAAAAATTTGCAAACATATCCCAAAACATAGTTGGGCAAGAATCTAATAAAAATTCGTTCCACGATAGTGTGGCAACTTCTTATACATAATTGTATGTTTCGCCAATATGCTCATAATATTTGAATAACGAATTGAAGCGTTCATCTTATTTAGGCCCATACCACTTTGTATGTGAGTATTTTATTGTTACTTTATCTTTAACGCTAATAATTGTTCCAAAGAAATTAATTATTTAGTTTTTAAGTGCACTGTGATCAATTTCTGTATCTACTATAAGTTCAACATCATGAACATACTCATATATAGACGGATTCATTTTAATATGTAGCAAACCGGACTAAACTCTTACAACTCGTCCTGTCCAATATATCTGTTCATTGATGTGTAGCGCTTATTTTGTCATAGCACATTCATACGCAGATTTATTCAGCAAAGTGCAAACATTTGACCAGTATACTTCTTATTTGGTGTCAACTAGTTTTGGTGTTAGCGCTTTGAAATGAACTTGAGGTATTGACTGATCGCTTCCCATTCGTGAAGTGGTTGCATAGACATTAATAGATATTTTGATTAATTCTTGTAAATGTATTGATGTTATAAAATGAGGTGTAATATCAAGCTACATTGTTGCAAATCAAACTTTTAAACTCATTCGCCCTATACTGATTTAAGAGACTTACCTTTGTATCTCATTTGATCCAAATTACAGTATATGGTACAATACTTGTTTTGACTCTATTTCCTTTTAAACGATTATTTGTATTTATAAAAATTTTCTTTTCTACCTTGAATCAATGGCATGTATGTTGTGGGTGAATACTACACTTAGTGAGGCGTTTTGCCTTCATTTGCTCTCCACGATGTCGTTGAGTATCTGGTTCTGTGTGAAGCTCTGTTTTTTGCTAATCTTTTTCACCATAACGTCCTCGAATCCGGTGCATTCTCTCAGTACAGTCATTAGGTTCTTACTTTATAATTCACCGAATGATTTGTAGAGCCATATTTTGTCAATCGCTTCTTAGCTTATTTTGAGTTTGTTCTTCGTTTTCACCGCCCAATTTTCATTTATTGGTTCAATTCCCGCCTGTGCGACGTAAATCAACAATTTGTTCTGTTTTATCTCGAACCCTTATAAACGACCAGTTACCAAAAACGTTCCACTCCTCTGTTTTGAATTTATATTTGTGATGAAGAAGTTTTATTTGTCTTAAAAACATATTTGTTCGTTTTTAGAAATTATTATTGGAATGGAAATCAAATATTTTGAAAACTAGAGAAAGAACTCGTTGAAGGAGTTCGGAAGAGAATCAGAGAGGAACTCGTGCCAAGAAAGGGGCTGCTTCAAATCTATAAACAATTAATGTAAAGGTAACGGTTTTTACGAATGGAGAATGTTCAAAAGGAGCTGAAAATGAGTTAAACGAGGCCGACTGTAAATATCGTAGTTCACAAACAAAATGGTTACTAGATTCTCCTGCACACCAATTATCTTGCCCACGAAATCTATGTTGTGACCCGTTAACAAATGCAAATGAGAAGATACGGCCAGATTCGGAGGAATTATTAGCTCTAAATCGGCAGATTGAGAAAATTAGGGGTTCATCCGCAAGTAAACAGAATTATCAGTGTGGGACAGCACAGTCCCGTTCCAATGCACCACACGCATCAAATACGTTAACTTCTACGCATCAATCATCTGATACGACTAATTATTCAGTATTTAATTCACATCCTGCCAGTAAATCTAATTATTGTCATTCTCCAAATACGGGATTGGACATCGGAAACGCTAGGCAGATAATGAATCCGAAATGCCCATTAGAAGTGGAAATACATATTTAGTATAATTATTCTTCTATATATCACTATTCAATCTTCTAATTTTGAAGTATATTTTGAAATCAATGAATAATATTATATGTCTATTAATGTAATTATATTATAATATGTGATCTTACACTTACCACGCTTTGAAAGCGAAACAGAGGTTTTGTTGCAAGTCCATCTCCAAGTCAACCCGGAACCAGATCTCACAATATAACTAATTCAGAAAAAAGTAATTTATTGTTTAAGATCAAAGTCATAACATCAATCAGATTATTCTTATTCTGATGTATATTTTTGGTAATTATTATAAGCTATGAAAATGACATCTAAACTGAATAGTTATATTAGCTTATAGTTATATTAGTTAATACGACAGACGGTTTGAAGTGAAATTATATAATTTTGAATGCAGGAATTAAGAGACTAGATTAAAAGACAAATGTTCACGCACTTACTGTGGTAACCATCAAGACTGGGAAATGACTAAAATCTAGAATTTATTTACAGTGCTGCACTCAAACTATAATAAAAATACAAATAAAATATATAACATAAAATCCCGCTCATTTCAGTCTTCCACTCCACTTCCTGTTATGACTGATTCGCCTAATGCAAGAAGGCTTACATTCAACAAAAGAAAAGTGATGTAAAATATGTGATAAATTGGACCGCAAACCCTGTGAACAAAGTAATTCATTGCAAAATCTATGAAATGTAGCCTTTCAACGGTTTATCGCCTTCTCGATCCTATTGAAGAAACCGGAAGGCTTGAAGCTATATATCTCTACAACGGTGTAGTAAAATTCGACAAAGCTGAGACCTGTGTGTTGCTGAACATAGCTCGTGCTAATAGGTTTCAAAGCAGACGCTTCATCGCCCAAAGATATCAAGCGCTTCGTGGGATTACAATCTCATTGACATCAGTAACTCGTATCCTGGCCAAATACAGTTTAAGCTACTACATTGCTAAATGTAAATCGCTTTTGACCGATATTCAGAAAAAGGCTCGGATGGATTTTTCTCGGATGAACTATCATCAACCACTTGAGTACTGGAGGACTTTTATGTATACGGATGAGTGTTGTTCACGCTGCTACTAGAACAGGTAGTAAAAGGTACTAAGAACGAAAGAACAAGAGTGGATCCGTCACTTTTTGTCCGAAGTGTAAAATCGGGTAAATTTAGTGCAATGGTCTGGGGCGCTATAACGTATGGACATAAGAGCCGATTGTGGATTATGCCGTGCGGGACCACCATGACTTCGATTGTCTATTCTCAAGTTATTGATGAAGTTGCACTTCCATTTCTCAAAAAATATGAGCTAAAGTTCCAACAAGACAATGCCCCTATACATACAAGTAAGTACATGCGTGCCTATTTTGCGGAGAATAACATAACTCTCTATCCCTTCCCAGTTATGAGCCCGAACCTAAATCATATCAAACACTACTGGAACTTGTTGAAGGCTAACATATTTCCAGAAGGATGCACGTCCTGGAACAAATTCGTTGACGAAGTGAAGAGGGCGTGGCATGATATTCCACAGGAAATAATCAACAATCTAATTGACTCCATGTCAAGAAGACTCGAAGCAGTAATTATGTAGAATGGTGATGCAACTAAATATTGAGATGATATATTAATATAAACAAATGTATGAAATTAATTACTAAGAATAAATATTCACCTATTTCCCAGTCTTGATGGTTACCACAGTAGTTTCTTTAGTATAACTATAAGTAAAAACTATACATTTAAAATTATTTAAATTATTTTATAACACTTTTAAAAATTGATTTTTATAACAATAATATTCATAAAATATAATAAGCTTTCACTAATGCTCTACATGAAGGCACCATCGCGACGAAGTAAGATTAGAGAGACCGTCAAGTCAGAGAAGGGCACCGTCAGGCCGCCTATATATAATATTGATTACTAAATTTCATTTCCACACACGAACGTTCTGTCGCTTTCCGCTTGTTAAAGTATGTGGTTGATGGAAGAGGCTATTCAGAATGACAATGACATCCTTGAAGAAATATGATTTATTATTTGAGATTAGTTTAGTCATAAATTATTAGTCATTAATTATTGATTATTATATTTTTCATTGTTAACAGGTTAAATACTGCATGTAAATACTTCATGTACTTGAAATTTATAGAAGCGAAATATTTTTTGTTAAATACATAATACAGAAGTGTTAATTCTTTAATGTTAACGAAAATACAATTCGTTTTAACATCAAATCAAGAGTTATTAAAAAGTGTTTTACACTAACAAACATAAATTTATTTTATTTTAATCATAGCTAAAAGTTAGTATTTATAACTCTTCACATTATAACACACACCTCATAAATAATGTATCATACAATAATAGCTAATATAAATACGTTTCGAATATAGTATTTCTTAGCATACTACGCACTTCTTTGTATTCTACAAACATAATACGCGTATTAATTGCAAATTTTTTAATTCAATGCTAGAATTATCAATTTGGTTGTAAAATCTACACGTTCTTTTTGTGCTCTTTGGTATTTATTCTAAATGACTGAACGTAAATATTAATAAAACCGCATATATCACATAAAATAACTGAGAAATTAGATGATCAACGTAGAATTACTATTTTAGTTATTATTTAATGTTCCAAACAAATTTTAAAGAGCGTACGGTGCTATTATCGATTAACATTTCGCTTGTATATTCGGATACTTCGGAGCATATACGTCAAATTCACTATAAGAATTAATTATATTTGTAACTAAATTTAATATATTCTACGTTATTTTAGTGTATCAGTACCACGAATCATTAAAATTTGCGTTAATAGGTATGTTAACATCAGTATTTATGATAGCACATTATTATCACACCAACAACTAAAAATAACCGCAAATTTAAGCTCAATAGATATAATAACTGTAAACTGGACTAGAAAATATGTTTTAGAAGCATTTCTAATAACAAATAAGCGAGGTAAACATTATAGAAAAGTACTAAAGCGTGGTTGGCTCTGTAAGAATTAATTTGCAAAGCACATTGGAAAATACAGTTCTATTTTCACGGTTGTTTGAGCAGGTATGTTAGTAGTATAAATTTTAAATCTTCGAAGCGTCTTCTAACTCCATCACATTTGGAGCCAATACTGCTAAATCAAAACACTAATAACTCGATGAATGTGTTTAAGTGTGCTACATCGCAGAGCTAATAGCCAAATAACTAAATATGATAACCAGTGCTGGAATATCAGCAGGAACCATATAATACACTAAATATATGTCTGGAAACAACTAACTTATAATGCAACAAGGAGATTCACTTCAAAAATCAGATTTATTAACCAAATACTCATTCGATGAGACTTTGGTAGATATAAACGAATTTTATAATTCTTTTACAAAAAATAGCCAACCTTAAATAAAAATTCTGTCTGAACCTGGGTTTGTTTTTAACCTGGATGAACAGCTAATTCAGAATCAAAATATGTTAATTAAGGGTATTAAAATATAAACTAAAGAACAAATTAAACAATTAATAGAAAATAAGTTAGGGAATACATATGTACGTATATTTAATTAGGAAATATAAATCGAAAATGTCTAAGATATTTCAGAAAGTGATAAAGATTCCCGTACAATAAGTAATGATTATCAATCATGGCCAATTAGTTTACCTACCAGTCCCACTAAACATAGTTGTTCATTATGTGGTATTTAAGAATCTTGTTAAACAATTCATTAAACAATTAATCAAGAGTATTTGCTTAATTATTAAACAGTTAAATAATATAATACGTTTTCATAAGTTTTTTAATACATTCAAAGAATTTCTATAATAGGGTTCACTCAAGTGAAAGTTGTGAATTTTCGATTTAATGATAAATTAGTATATATTTATGTTTGGTATAAAGTAATTGTAATTTTAATATATTCTCCACCTCAATATCGCATATTGCTATATTTACTAAATTGTACTATTTAAGCTTTAAAATTAAAGTTGAACTTAAAACAGAAGAGGATTTTATTGTTACTATACTGATATTCAGTTTCATATAGTATTGACTATACACAGCTCTTCAACCTCATAAATTCGAATATAGCTAAAATAGTGTAAAAGTGCATTATTTGTATCTTTTGTATTCTATCAGCGAGCTTATGGATTCTTATTGAGTAGAATAGTTAACATATATACAGAAGTTATCTAGATTATCTAGAAGATTGGGAACTTACTCATTTTTAAGATTCCATTTTCCAAATCTCTGAATTTTGGATTGGTAATCCGCATATCTCCATTATTTAACAAAAGATGGCAATATATACTAACAACATAAATTTCATTTGGTTTCGACAGAGTCCTAAAACTTGCTGAGATAAAACCGAAACTAAGATGCATTTTTGACATGAAATTCCAAAAATCGAAAATAAATCAGACGCATGAAAATCAATTATATTGATATGGCATGTCTTATATATTGCGATACCTTTACAATTATGAAGGTTAGCCTGGAACTATCCTAATAACTTAAATATTAAAAACTACCGAAGTGTAAAATTAAAATGCATAAATTGTTAATATATTTTATGGTATATTATAAAATAAAACCATTCCCTCACACCGCTTATATTAGACTTGATTTAATCAATTATATATTTGAGGTTCAATAAATTGTATGTATAGATACGTTAAATGGTAATAGTCATTTGGAAAATAACAGTGTTTTAGTTTACATCAGTAAATAATATAACAATTATTACAACGACTTCCCATTTCATAAAATAATAATTTCTTCAAGTTTCTAATACATTATATAGCATATCAGCGTTTAATTTTGAAATAACAAAGCTTATTATTTATTATACTCACTAATTGGCTAGACCTATCCAAGAGATACGGGAATTTTAGGAGACAATATGCAGAAATATCGAATGATACATATTTCATTGAAATTTTTAATATTTTTATATTTTTATTTTAGTAAAATATGAATAAAATATTAAATGTCCATTCCAATGAAAATATCAGAAATTATTGAATCAACCTCATAAGTTAGATAATCAATGTTATTTAAAACTCTAACATACATATAAATCTAGTGAAATTGATAATTTGAAATATATATTAATACTAATAAGTTTTTGAGTAGTAAACATGTACTATTTACTTACTGAAAAATCTACACGCATACTTAAAACCGATATTTGAACTACAACCGGACCAAATGTAGAAATGCACAGAAATTTAATGTCACACACCCTTCCTAATAAAAAGTAGTAAACCCTATTATGAATTTCTAGTATTTCTAAAAAACTTAATAATTTGATTAAGTAGAAAAAACAATTTAAATCATATCATTAACATTTATCTATGTGCAAAAACTATATAATTTCATTTATTCACAGTATTAGTATATTTTTCGCATATTGTGGAAATGTAGAAATGACATTTGAACGTATCGAGAATCAATTTGCAATTTAATTATTTTCAAAAATGCAACCAATTAAAAATTTTATTTTAATAATAAAAATAATATTAACAACTGACTTTTGTTTCAAAGCGTTTAGTATTATTATTGTATTTTTAACACTTTAAAATAACAGCACTAAACATAAATTAAAAAAGTATTATATTCAAATTGATTAAATAATTGAAAAATGTACGTTTATAGTAAGTTTACTTAGTTATATTATCAATTAATTTAATCATGAAGCTGTATTAAACTAACTTAATGAATATTTGGAAACTAAATTCTAATATAATCACATAGTTATTAGATATGCAATAGCGCATGCTACACTAATAGTTATGTTTTCATCAATTAATCTCACAATGATGTTAGATGTAACTTTACAAAGTCCGTTTACTATGTCAAGTAAAATTAAAATATTTTTAACCTTGGAAATAGTTCATTCTGTAGCATTATTATAATATAATTCATGGTATTCCTTTATGTTTATATTATCGTAATTATCATAAGTTCCCTGGTTATTATATTAGTTTTAAATTTCGATAAATAATATTGGATAATAAATTAACATAGCAGAATATGTGAAAAAATAGAAAACAATATTATCAAGGAGACGAAAAACTTTAGATGTTGAGTGTGAACTACTAATGTTAACTGAAAACTAGCCAATACTAATAAGTGAAATTATAGGTGACTAAACAGTTATATATCGCGAAATTGATGTTATTCCCAAAATAGTCAATGATAAGTTATTTTACCCAATTTATAACAAAGTACTATGTTAGGATAATTCTCGAAAATTTCCTATCGTCTAAATAGAAAATAGTTATATATTTAGATTAGATTGGTCATAAGAGTATGAAACTAATCACATTTTATAGGACGTATATTAATCGTTTGAAGATGATACAAGTTATAACATAGCAATGATAAACATTAAATCAACTTCATCTAAGTGGATATGCTACAGTACTTAAAGTATAAACTTTGTTATTGCAAAATTAATATCTCTACTGAAAAAACACAAAATAGGAATAGTTTTAGCTCAAGGTGATTTGAAGGCGATTCCACTTTGTTATAACAACGTTTACTGTGATGTTATCGGCGAAGCTGCCGACGAAATTGAGGAACTGGAGTCCGTTAAAAGTAAAATTTTGGTTTCAAAGCAGTTCTGGGAGAAAGTTCTGAAAGAGAAATAAACAATTCAGTGTCAGAAATAGTATTCGAGGCTCGGAACTCTAGTTGAACTCTGGTGATTCAATAGTTTACAATCATTTAGTTCAGTTCGTTTTTGTTTTATACTTTAATAGGGATGGTTTTTTATACTACATTGTAGTATAAATTTCAAAAGTAGTATACTTTATTTTGTTATATAACTTAAAGAATAACAGTTTCTTTCCTTTTTATTTTATTTTAATTTTCTAATGACCCATGGGGAACTTCATTTATCATAGTTTTATTTCTCCCACTTCAAATTTAAATTTACTAAATTTTCTAAATCAGGAATATTAGCATATTTACACCTATTAATGTGCATATTTACCTTAATAACAGAAAATATAACATGCGATTACAATTATAGTCTCTCTAGCCTTAAAATCAACATGAAGTATACTTTTTCAAAAGTAGTATAAAGTAGTATAAAAAACCATCCCTATACTTTAATCTATAAATTCCCTCTATTATAACTCAATAGCTATTAAGATGGTTATTAAGATGTAACATGTAGTTTTGCAGCTATTTTATAGTATTGCTGTTACAATGTACGATGATTTAATATTTATGTAAATTTACTATATTTTAAACATTGCTACATATAGCTTGAACTAAGATTATTAATTGCTTTTATTAGTTGTTTCTACTACGCTTGTTCTTTATGTTCTATATTTCCATATACACTACAATAAGACATATATGTAATTCTGTTTATGTAATATAATAATAGCGTATTTTATTTTTCACTCCGTCAAAAGAATGGAATAAGCTAAAAATTGTGACCAAATAATAAGTTAGCGATATCTTAAAAAGATAATAAATGGTAAACTTGAAATAAATTGTGACAGTTAAGTGAATAACTTAGAATTTTTGTAAAGTTTCGACATATATAAATTAAGTTTTCTAGCTTGTACCAACTTAATTCCAAAGCTTAATTCAACCACAATAAAGGAATTTTCTTTATAATATTGCAATATTGTAAGTTTTGAAGAAATTTTGTTGGAAAACCTTGAAATTTTGAAAATAGATTTTCAATATAAGAACACTAAATCATTTAATATCCAGAGCATTAAATAGTTTTTAAAATTAAAATCGTTATAGTTTTCAATGTACAGCGGCATTGATATTAGTCAACTGTCGGAAATGAATAGGCTTACTTCCTTAAAACTAGTAGAATGTAAAATTAAAGATGTCAATGCTCTGACACCGCTAATAAATTTAAAAGAGCTAAGTTTAAATGGTAATTATAAAATAAACATAACACCACTATACGAATTAGTATAACTGACATCATTAGATCTTTAATCATGTGAATTAAATAGTGTAGATATATTAAAGAGTCTTATTAATTTGAATAAATTATAACTAGGTAGTAACAGTCGTATTGATATAACTCCGTTGTAATATCTTTCCAAATTAAAAATACTACTTCTAGTATATTGCAATTTGAAAAACATAGATGCACTGAGACCACTTATTAACTTAGAAGAATTGATTATTACTGCAAATTTTATAGTATACATAGAACCAATAAAAGAACTTAAGATGTTATCAAAACTTATGGCAAATTAAAATTAAATTGTAGATATTTTAACAATCTAAAAACATCAAAACTTTGACAAGTTCGAACTTAATTTTTTAAAATAGCCAACAAATGCAGAATTGACTTTAGCGCATATGTTGAAAGATGTTTATTCTGTAACTACTCAACTAAAATTAATTGTCAAAAATATAATTACGTTTAAGTAAAAAATTGCTAAATGTAAACAAAATATTAACAAGTATTTAAAATATATTATTGAAAAATATGTTTCTTTTAGTGATTTAGTTGCTTAGTTGTTTAAAAACTAAAACGAAGGTTGAGTGAGAAATTTCCACTCATTACATAAAATATTTTACTTGTTGCTAATATTTTGTACTAGCTTTCCCGTAGTTGAAAATGTTCAAGAAAGAGGAATCTAATTAGATGTAAATTTAGAAAAGACTATATTAGAAATGAACTTAGAAAAGAACTGAAATTGTTCCCTGCTCTAAACTTAGAAGCACTACGCGTTGCCGCTGATACGCTAGTCCCAAGATTCATACCAGCCATCCCAAAGATAGTTACAAAGTTAACTTCCGAGGTCAACAATGTTAGTTCAAGTGCCGAACTAACTTAGGTTGTCTGAGGAGGCTATTCAGAGTGACAATCCTAGAAGATGAGGTATGATGTTGAGATTAGTTTGAGGTAACGTGGATTGTCATGATTTATGAGATGAAGATGGAATGATTGAATTGAGCCTTAGTACTGATGATAAGGTTACAGTTAAGTGAGTCATTTTATTAGAAATGAACTAACCTCAGCACAAATTCAATATTCAAAAAATGCTATCGCATCTTAAAAGTTTAGATATGCCATAATTTCGCCAATTAATTATTGGTGTAAATCTTAATATTCAATTCGATAATTTATTCTGTGTGATATTTTATATCTCTTCCTTCATACTATTTCTAGATATATCCTATATTCCACTTCATATGAAAATACCTATGAAATAAGCAAATATACTACCTTCTATAACAGAAAACGAAAATGAACCGGTAATCGCAAATTCAACCTGCAGAAATTCGATACAAAAGGAATTTTCTAAGGTAAATTCGAATACGTGTGATTTATTTTGGGATGAGAGTTCAAAGAACTAACGTTTTACTGAAAATCAAAATTGTAAACGGTCACAAAAACGTTAAAAGTATTTAAATTGAAACAAAAATGATGAAAATGAATTTAAAGCTGAAGATATATTCGATATATTTGGCGATGATGTATTTAGTTTGTGAAAGGTATATTATAATACAATATAGTAGGATATAACATATATTTATAATAATTAGCAATAGATGAGTACCCCTAATATAGTTTCGGAATTTGTGCTATTATTACTGAATGTCATAATTACTATTTATCACAGACTATATTTTGTAATTTAGGAAGAATTGCAGTGTTTCAGTGAGCTTAATTTGGATTTGTAGATTGTTGCTATTTATTTATGAGATGAAGATGGAAGAATGATTAAATTGGGCCTTAGTATAGTAGATAAGGTTATAGAAAAGCAACTCATTTTATATTTCACTACTTAATAAGTAGTACTTATACATCATTTTTGCTTTAAAGACTGCAACAGAAAGAGCAACAGTAACCAATTTACTGTAAAGCACATTTGCAACTTACACTTGCAAACATATATTTCTAGATTTAATACGATATATCAAAGTAAGTCAAATAATTGAGTCATATTATTTAGAAATTGAATATAATAATTGAATAAAACATTCTTATTATGTATTATCATATACTACATAACCTCACTCAGAAGGGGGTAGCATTTTCGCTTATAAGGGGGTAGGTCAACTCGCTTACAATGGGGTTGGACATGAAGTTACCCCCTGAGTGACAAATATCATGCGTTTTAACCCAGTTTTTTAGCCATAAACCTTACAAATACAACATTATTTTTGGATATATTTTGGATACATTTCACTTATAAGTGAAAAGGCCACTTGAGAATGATATTATGTAGTAATTTGTATTTATATATGTTAAAAGACACAAATAAAGAAATTATTAACAATATGATTTAAAATTACGAACCAAAATAATGAACCTGCGAATCAAAATGCTCTCAAACGGATTCACCCTTTACAACCTCGCCTACAGAAACCTGAGCTCCGAGAAACGCGCCCAATTCAAGAAGTAAAAACTGGAAGTTGATTTCCTCGTTCGTTCTGCAGGTAATAATAAATACTTGTTGATGAGATGGGAGAAGAGATTGAAAAAGAGCTGATGAGGCTGGTAAGGGAGATTTACGAGGTATATTAACTAAGCCAAGAACACATTGGCGAATTCTACGAAACTAGAGAAAATACACTACTGAATGAACAAGACTCGATGTGATTGATATATAAGATATTTAATTGAGTTTCTAATAAATTATAATTATTAAAGTTCAATTATTATTTCCATTGTATCAAACTTCAATAAAAATACAATATAATCGAAATTCAATATATCTAATAAATATAGTTTCAATAATTGAACCTGATTAAGACCTGATTAAAACATTTAAAGTGGTATAATAGTTCATTTTCATACTCACAAAATATTTTATATTAGAATATTATTTTCATATTCGCTCAATGTTTTCGATGCAATCCGCCAATATCCAATTGCGTTTTCTAATTTCCTGCGTAATAATGCCTTCGTATTACGTTCCTTTGAAGAATCTCGCGATGTCAACATTTTCTACTCCTCTCAGTTGAATCAATTTTACAACCAAACAATCAC
The DNA here is from genome assembly GCA_963988835.1 of Hexamita inflata. Lineage (NCBI taxonomy): Eukaryota > Fornicata > Diplomonadida > Hexamitidae > Hexamita > Hexamita inflata. The sequence goes on from CAXDID010001211.1 coordinate 423,368, forward strand.
AGTTTTTCTTTTAAAACAGTTCAATGTTATTTTTAACTTCATCAGTTGTGAAAGAATAAACGTTTATTATTTCTGCTTCCCCTTAACTTTTGAATATTATATTCCTGAATATTTCTTCTTTGAACTGCATAATATCAATTCCACTGTATTTCATCAGATTCAGGAATGAAACGATTTAAAGTGAATTATTTTAACAAAGAACAAATCGTTTAAATGATTCGATTTCGTTAGTTAATTTGAAGTGGACACAGAAATCCGTGAAACGAGCGTTTTCCGTCAAAGCCTGATGCGCATTCGACTTTAAATGTTGATCAAGAAAATGGATTATGTCTTCATCCTAAGTTATCTGTGAAATATGAGAAACTATTTGTGTTCTGAGCTTTTCTGTTTAATAAGAGATGTAGTACAAACGAACTAATTGTTTAAAGTTTGATTTATAGTGATCTACTAAATTCTGTATGGAATGGAATTAAACATTATTAAGTGGCTTGTAGTGGAAGAATGAACGGCTTTCAATTTACAACTCGAATTCCTGATTAAATTGAAAGTTTTAATTGTTCAAATCATAACTCTTATTAATTTAGATTAATTATTCTGATGTGAAACTATATCCTTCGTTATTGTAAAACTAGGAGAAATCTTTGACTGATAAAGGTTTTATTAAAAATTCGTATATTCTTTAATTTTAATAATCTTAATCAAAATTTTTAATTATGATAAAGTAACGACTCCAAAAAGAACCTGATAACCACTCAGATCCTATACAGGATAAAGCTTCTTCGTATAATAATGCCAAGGCATTTATTGTAAATAGCGGATTGTTTAGTAATAACTGTTTTTCAGCAAAATTCAAATATATTTCCCACGTTTATCTACAATACTTAGACCGTTTTAATTATAATGTAATTAAATCAAATACTTTATCTTCAGTATCCAATATACTAGTAACCAAAATCTAAAAGTAACCAAAAGCAAAAGGGTATACATTTAATAATTCAGTCACTTATAATTCAAATTCAAGTATATTTTCTTATCTGCTAATATATAGTTATTACTTTACTTATTCAAAATTCATTAAGGAGTGTCTTGACATCAAATGAAGTGTTAAAATATTAAAAAAAATTATATAATAATATTAAGACTTCAAATGTAATCATTATTCTTTATTAGCATTATTAATATTAGTAAATAAGAAAACAATAATTTCATACTGAACAAAGAAGACATCACACCATAAATTACGTCTATACTGGTCACCCTTTTTCTCTGATTATCATCTTTCCTTTCTAAACGATGATCAATAAGAAAACAACAGCATTCCTCTCTAACCAAATATCTCGCGTTATCACACGTCAAACCTCCTCACAGAATCTCCAATATTAGTAAATAATTATCAAAAAATCGTAGTGATGAAGATTAGATGATATTTTTCTGAAATCTCATCGAAATCACAATATATTACGGACAAATAACTGTAAGTCATATTGATTTAATAAAATTGCAATTGATTAATTTTTGTATCAAACTAATAGCTAAAGTTAAGAAATCTTTTTCAATATCGAGTGTTTACATATTAGCTATTTGAAGTAGTTATGTGTTAACAAGTAATTCAAAGGGTATAACTAACTCAGTTTATTTCAATATTAATTGTTATCTATAATTTAATAATTTAAGAATGAGCTACAATTATTTGTTTTAATTCTTCTATAATTAAATTTAAGTTGAACGATATTTCAACCGCTTTTATTCAGATGTTAAATGTTCGAGGAATTTAGCATTGGCCCAATTTTTACCATATATAATGACATGCACGAATAATATATATGTTTCTTCAGGCTTCCATTTATAGTTTTATCTTTAATTTTTTCTAGTTAGTGCAGTATACATTGTTTTAAGCTAATTTATTGTTCTCTCAGGAAAATGAATCTAAACGCTTTACCAGTCGATTTTTCCTTGAGATTTACTGGTTTCTACATGATTTAAAAGTTGTTGTTTATCTCGATACGACCAGAGACAATAACTTTGACCCATTCGCATTTGAAGTGGTTCTCATTCCCTGAGTATTTATAGTAACCACGAAAATAATCAAATCACGTTTTAAAAGATTCAAATAGATTCGATAACTATACGAATCAGATTAAAATTTGATTTGAAAATAATATAATTTTGTGATAGATATTATTACAATATTGGCAAAAACACATAATTGATTAAATTATATTTGTATGTGATTTTACAATATGTTTGAAAACCAAAGCATCATAAACATATATTACCAATAATAACGTAGATAGAGGGGCAAAACAAAGCTTAATTTAATTAAACATGTATATTTCACTCCTTATATTTTGCACTTATATTCGACTGACAACTACTTTCAAATAATGATTCAAAAATTCAGTAGAAGTTGATAAGATATTTGATAAGATATTTGATAAGTAAGATAAGAAATAGATTATTACTAAAAATATATAATATATAATAATCATACATATAATAATCATACAAACCGATTTGTACATAATTTGTACATAAAAATATATCGGCTCACTCTTTTGGTAAATCTCAAAATACATCTACTCAATAATCGATTACATAAAATAATAATGTATCGTATTGTACTTATGAAACTTATATAAACTTACGTAGTGAGTTAATTTGTTGTAAATTATTATTTTTCACTTTACAATGTATTTTTGTATTGTAATATCATACTTTATTGAACCTGTTTATAATAAGTCAAGCACATCATAAGAATATTTAGAGAACATTATTGATTAGTTAATGACTTGTGAGTAGTGCTAAATTAAGAAATATAACATATAAAACAATATTTTCTAAAATATTGGTCGATAAACAAATTATCAACTAAACGCTGTTGACATAAAGTGTTGTCTCAAACTTTGATTAAGATAAATGTATATGAGAAACGATAACCCGTTTCTGAAAATAATATTAGCGAATCAGGTAAAACTGGTCCGCTAACAACTCAGTGAGGGTCCTGCTGAGTCTTTACAGAATACAATGTTTTTACTGAGCATAAATGAAGAGTTATATTTAAGAGAAGACATCAAACCGTAAATTACATCTGTACTGTCACTGTTTTTTCTCTGATTATCAAATTTATCATGGTCACTCCAATTTTATGAGTTACACAAAAATTTCAAGAGGTACTACGCAGCTCAAAAAGCAGTAAGTTCGAAGCGATACTGAAGCAATGTAAAGAGAAACGGTGTAAAAACTCTGCATTCAAAACGCTCAGATTATAAAAGCTGTCAAGTAAAATCTAGAACTAAATACATTAATGTTATTAATGTTATATATTTAGAAGCACTTAGATTCAAGCATAAGCACTTAGATTCAAACAAAGATGAAAACCATTTTAATTAACTCGAATCAACCATAAGAATTATTAAAAATATATATTATTTTTATTTGGTCATAGTAAAATAACTAGTGTATATTTATTTATTGCGTGGATTGTTGCTGTTGAGTGAGTCATGTTATTAACTTTATATTTTACTTTTCATCTTTGCTATTATTGCTTTTAAAACACATTCTAAATATTAATAAATATTGTGCTTAACTATTTTATCAATTTTGTATAAATATCAGAAAAATAATGTAAATAGCACGTATTTAATTATTACAATGTAAATAAAAATATTTTCTTGTTTAATTCGCTCCAAATATGAAAATTCGCACGGACATGAAGATAATAGTCTTTCTCGTTGCCACCTTTTTGCTCAGTTTTATGTTCTTTCCAACAGTGCATTATACGAATATCATTTTTTCATCCAGTTCGTACTGGTTAATCAGATAGTTCTCATTATAATTGCAACAGTTGTGATGCTGAGCTGCTCCGAAACACGCGAGTTCAGGATCTTCACGCTGTTCTGCATCATTTCCTATTATTTGTACGCGAATTTCCTCACGAATTTCGTTCGGCTGAGTAAACGGGATCAGTAAATGTTGTTTTACGGCGAACGGATTATTTTACTCGTTTACGCGTACAGGAACGTTAAAAATGTTCTGAACCTCCAGAAAATTGGGATCTAAGACCAGAATTCGTGAAAGTTGTTAATTTGTATTCCGAACTAACAACTTTGATAGGCCTAATAATAACAAAAAAGTTGTGATTTTATTCATATCATATATTATTTGATTCATTTAAATATATTAACCACTCCCCCATAAGAAGATAAGTTACGAAACAATAAACTCAGCTCAAGGTTAATAAAACTTGCATCTGCACCCGTAAATAATACAATGAATGACTATGACTTAATTAAATAAGTCTGTGGCGATAGGTAAGTGTTCAATAAGGTCATATTATGCTTTATTATGCCTTTTAATAGCATAACCTGCTCCACTACTGCAGAAGATTGCGTGGTTCGGATCGGTTATATGCTTCTGACATAGTGGACATGCACTATGTCAGAAGAAGATACCTACAGCATGATTATGCATGATTTCTCGGTTTTAAGGAGTCAGAGTTGAAAGGGAACTAGGACGATCATAAACCCTGGGAATATTCTTAGTGTCCCTTATTCCGAAAATCAACGACATGGTCGTAATCACAACTCCATTCAATACAACTCCCGACAAAATCCAATAAACTATCAACGAAACGATTGATTTGTACAAAGAAATGCATTTAGAAGTAAATACCGAAAAATGCGAGTGCACCCACCCAACTTCTTTATTTATTTGTGTAGACAGAGCTGTATATATGACTTATGACAAAATTTATAATCTTCAAGAATTTATGAATTTTTCGTATTTTTCGAGAATTTACCAATAAACAAAATTTAGAACAACATGGGAATTCCAGTTAACCCAGAGTTAAACAACTGTAATATATTTCATATCAACTACTGATTGAAAATATTAAATTATTGACTTGGACAAATTATTAATCGTTGTAACTAAACAATTTTAAGAGTATATAATATATTTTATCATATTTTAGGTGATATGGAAATATATTAAAATATTAATATGGAAATATATTATAAGCATGTAAACGATTATATTTATAACAAAAAGTTAGTGTAATGCAGAGGTTTCGCTTTCAAGAAAAAATGAACCTGAACAGGAATAAACTGATTTTAGAGTTATGACATTGTTCCCCGCCCTAAACTTAGAAGCACTACCTGTTGCCGCTGATACGCTAGTCCCAAGATTCATACCAGCCATCCCAAAGAAAGTACTAAGATAACTTCCGAGGTCAACAATGTTAGTTCAAGTGAACTAACTTAGGTTGTCTGAGGAGGCTATTCAGAGTAACAATCCTAGAAGATGAGGTATGATATTGAGATTAGTTTTGAGGTAGCGTAATTGTGTAACTAGTTTGGATTTGTGGATTGTCATGATTTATGAGATGAAGATGGAATGATTATATTGAGCCTTAGTACTAATGATAAGGTTACAATTAAGTGAGTCATTTTATTTATAACAAAAAATTGCCATTAAAAATTGTCATATACTAAAAGGTGTTGTTAAAACTGAAAATTTTAATTTATATTGCAGTTTAGTTGTGTGAATAAATTAAAAAATTAATATGTTATGTTCTATAATATTTAGATAAATAAATGTAAATAGAAATGTATGTTCAAAAGAAATAATGGTAGATAATAATCAATATAGTTATTGTCAAAAGTCAAAAGTGTTAAATAATATTGTTATAAATAACAATATGATTATTAGTTAGTAATCTAGTAATATACTTGTATAACGTAAACGTGTTTCACTTTTAGGCGAACGGATCTAGAGTTCGTTCGCGAACGCGTTCATTTTGAAAAATATTTTGTTGAGGCTTTGACCAATGTTGCAAAAATGATATCAAACATACCTCTTGTAAAAGTGGTACGGTTGATGCACGTCAAATGATAATTATATAAAATACTATATGATAATTAAATGTTACCACTCCATGGTATTCTTCATCTATTATAAATATAAATGATAATTATAAATGAATATATAACATTTTCGTTATATTGAGTACTATAAAGTAATCTAAGTTAGTGAATGTCCTGTCGAACGAACATTTTCAGAAATAGACAATTTAATTGGATAAAGAAGATATAAATTAAGCCCTAATATGCTAGATGCAACATTTATGATTAAAGATCGAGCTTATGAGAAATATGAATAACTAATAAAATTATAAGAACAATTTGATCAAGCTGATAAAAATAATGAATAAATTTTCAAAGTGAGAACAAAAGTTAATATATATAATTTTTGATATTTTAGCATTTAATATAATAAAGGAACCACTTCAACCAAATGAAAGTATAAGGCAATGTGTAAATACAGGCTCACAGTAAATACCAGGTAAAACCTTCATTTAAAACCATATATTCCCAACATGGGGGTTATAAGGGAGTATATAAACTCCAATGTTATTCAATAAATATTTTATTAATAATGTTATTTATTATACTAAAAGCATCATGTTTATAATTTAATCAGAAGCTCAAAAAACTCTATGTCATCTTATTTCATTTAAATATAATTATTGAATAATTTATCTGGCTTAATTTATGCTATCATGTAGCTTTTGTTATGTTACATAGAATATATGTATTAAAGTTTTAAATATTAATTATAATACACATTTGATAAATATAATAATGCTTTTAGAGCTTCTTAAGTCTTATTCAGCATTGTGAACCGATGTAGTCAGCATTATAAATCATTAATTTTAATTTTTAAATTTACAAAAGATTTCATTTCTAAATCATATCAGTACCACTTCATTTGATGGAAGTCAAAAGCAACATGCAAATTCATGTTCATAGTTAATCACTGCTTAAACCTTCATTAAAAACAAGTATTTCCCAACATGGGGGTGATATAGTGCTATATTAAATTATAAATATATATAATTCATATTATATTTATTATGTTAGAAGGATTATGTAAATAATGAAATTATACACTCGATAAAAGCTCTATACATGTTATTATTATCTAAATGTCATAATAATGCACCACCGCTATTTATATTGTCATATACGCTTCCTACAATTGGTTAATGCTTCCATTTAGTAGATTAAAAAATCTTGCGACGCTTCGCGTCGAAATAAATAATAGTAAAACATATACACACCCCAAAACGTCTTATCGTTTTTGTTGAACCGTAAAATAACAAAAAAGATGCTTTTTGAACGTAAATATCTAGGCGAACGTCAATTTATACAAGTATAATCTAGTAATATATTTATTTAGACAGATGCAGTGACAGAGACTACATTGTAGTTGGATATAGTTCATATTAATAATTTTGCAGTTTTTGGCATAAATAGTAAATTGCAATATATTTAGAATTCAATAATTAATGTAAGTATTAAATTTGATATTGTGTTTGGTTCATTAATACAGTGGTGGGCCCTCGAAATGCTTTTTTGAATTAGGAAGAAGAATGAAGTTTATTATTTGAATCTTACTTATATCACTGCCCGGCTCAATAATGAGTGTGTTCTCCCTCCTCATCAATACACTCATTAACTCTATTTACTATTGATTTGTAAAGTGCTTCAATCACATCAAGGCCTGGTTGAGCCTTGGATAGCTGTGCTACAATAATTAACGTATATAACTCTGTATATACTTCAATAATAAGTTTCAACTTTACCTAACGTTGTATAATTTAACAATCAAGAAAATTGATTTCTCATTATGAAATGGAAGTGGAAGATCATAAGTAAAATAACTGTTGTTAAGTAGCATCAATATATTATTTAATGCTGGGCCCGACTAACCCACTTGATTCCATTCTTCAAGAAACAAAAATGCATTCATTATTTGAATATTGAGAATGAAAGCGACTGTAACTACCTGAATTATAATTCTAATTAAGCGAAGTACCAATACTTCATCTTGAGCTCCCGGTTGAGATTGAAGAAAAAGTCCTCCATTGTTTTTCGTGATTAAGAAATACCTAAAATCGTTCAGATTGACCCAGTTGAAGATGAACACCGAGGTCCTCTGCAGGTCCAGTGCTTGCGCTACTAGTTATAAATTACATATTGCGTCCGTATACCAATCATTGGATCCTCTTATTCTTTTCTCCAATCAGGCTTAACTACCATATATTTTCGAGATAAAATCTTTCATAAATTAGTTTTGTTGACTAAAACGTAGAAAGTACACAGGGACATCTTAAACAAGTGATATAACTAGTTCAGATTGGTACAATATTTTATGAATTCATCCGTTGGACCCAGAAATGAAGAGAATACAAACGCTTCAGAACTGCCTAAGTTTGTTAAGTGAATTAGTTGACCTTCCCTAAACATCTTCTACCGCGTTTATTTTTGTCATTGCCGTCCTTTTATTGCATGTGGTAATTTCTATTTTTCCTTTTTGGAATATTAAATACCGACTTTGAATAGTCGATTATGGTCTAATACGATCGAAATCATATTTTTGGCCCTCTTGTGTTAATGAGTAGTTCATGAATAATCTCCAACTTGAGATTATTTATTGGAATTTGTCATCCGCATTAGAAGTGGCAAAATATTTTAATATATAATTACTCACATAGTAAACAAGAAAAAGCAATTCCACCTCCCATAACTGTATGTCAAAAATGTGATGCAAGTATAAATAATTCCACACTTGTATTTAGCGCTGTAGGCTAGTTTTTATCTACGATAATGTAAAATTCACTGTAAAAATTATTAATTTCGAATACATAAATATAATTTAGATTTGAATCATAATAGTATGCTGGATTGATTTACGTAATTATCAATGACATTATATTTGAATTAATTAATATTAAAATTATAGGATATAATTAAATAAATAGTAATAATAGTGGCAATTTAGTATCAAAAGTAAATATTCAGCAATTAATAATATAAACAAATGCTGTATAAATTTGTAGTAACAATGAAAATTTAGTTGGTATTAACTATATGATGAAGCTTAAGTTAACCTAAGATGTTACATTATTGTGCTAAGACATATGCATTGGCTTAAATATACCTGTTTATGGTTTGTGTTTGGCAGGACTGGCTAATGGCAACCTTAATACAAATTATACTTTAAGTTGCAACTAACCTTTTATTTTTGATGGTTATAAGTGTGTTTGTATGTATGGTTACATTTAAAACATTAGCACATGCGTAAATATAATTGATTAGTTTAAATATCTTGATCAAGAATTATAAACAAACTCTTTACTATATTAATAAAAATTATAAGCAACAAATTAACAAATTACAAATAACTACAATCAATTAGATAATTCTATTGCAAGTAATATCACTCATATCATGTAACATGTAATATAGTAGGATTATTATTTTAACACATAGTTGACACTTGTTAACTAATCATTAATAAATTATACTACTACTTTAAATAACTCACTTTAAAGAAATAAGTATGATATATAAACTTTAAATTCATTAACTGCTGATAAATTTAGTTAAGTTTCATATAATATACTAGAGATAAATAACTCACTATAATCTACTATTACTAAACTAAATTCTTTAAATAATAGTGTTCAGTCTTAAATAAATACATAGTAAAGTCTGATAAATTCAATTAATTTAACATTAAATTTATTTAAAACAGATTATAATACTAATGTAAACAACGTGAATACATAATTATCAAACCTAAATTCCTTTACTACAACAATTCATTCTTAATTAAATTAGTTTAAAACTGATAGTAATATAATTAACAATAATTAAAATATATCTATAAACAATTTATAAAATGATGTAAGCACAATTTCTTCCAAAGTTATAACTTCTACTTAATAAATAAATAATTTACAATAATAAATTAATGATATAAAAGCTGAACTTTCATCTGTATCTGCAAGCACTGTTACAGCGAGTTGTACTAATACACCAGGATATAGTGGATGCACTATATGTGGATAAGGTGGTTGTAGTGGTTTTGGAGGAGTTATATATGGTGACAGTGGAAATTGATTGAGATATATAAATAACAAGTAATGAACGTCATATTTTCCAATAACATGTACTCATTTTCTCATATAATGCTGTTTAGGGCTTTAGTAAATTTATGATATTTGAAGTCATTCCTTTTCTCTGCTATTTCGGAACCCATATTTGCTGTTTTTGACAATCATCCTTGCCAATGTTGTTAATTTCTAACTATTTTTGTCGCTTTTTGTTACAATGATCCTATTGGAGAGTTTATGTGCCTACAATGGAATGAAAGTTTATAAGCCACGGTCTTCAATAAATTCAATCAACTCGTAACTAAGTTCTCCTCTACCACATAATATTTTTCGAAAATTTTTGAGTTTCGTGAATTTTTATTTTATATTTCAACAATTTACTAATATTGAGACAAAAGCGTACTCAACTCCACTCCACAAAATGAACCATTAAAATTTTCATATTTTTATTAACCAAGAATTCCTTAGATTTAGGCGGCAAGAAGGCAATGTAATCTCTATATAATGATAATAATACCAGACCATTTTGAACAAGCGGTAGTCAAGATTTAATATGAAAGCTAGTGCTTCAAAAGTCGTCAAAAATACAGAATTTGATTAACTTGTTGTTACGCATTGCAGTAACTCAAACATTAGCTGTAATATTAGAATAACATACCAGATGACCGAAACTAGTTGTATTAATAGGAGCAGTTTTACACGAAATTTCAACCTAAGTTATAACCTGATTTGAAATATTGACTAATATCGATTGAGGACTAATTACAGTTCAGAACTTTTGCTTCACTGGAGTTGGTTAATCTATAAATTGAATTAAACTGAACACTAATTTTGTTGAACTTTTGGTTCTAAAAATGAAAATGAATTGAAATAATAATGGAAGGTCAAAGCTGCCCGAATCTATCTCAATTTAATAGTAACCTCTTACATTTAAATTAAATAGTTTAAGATGTTCTGAATATTCTATTGTAAGAGCTATTATTGTGATTTTACAATTATTGAAGAAATTCTTTGTCTTGTTGTAGTGGTGAGAAAATAATTAACCAGATAAATATATATATTTCTGATGTAATTATTTATAATCACCAGTACTCAAAAATATCAAAACTAGCTAACATCAACTCAATAATATAAATCGATTACTATAAAAATGAGATTAGTTCTGATCTGATTCATCAATTATAAAGTCAATGTTTAGGATTAATATTCCCTCCTTGTGGTAGTACTATCATAGATCTTCACATAAATTTATTTTGAACACAACTATATAAAATATTTCTAATAACGAAGTATTCTAAAACTAATTGGAGCAGTATATAATAAATTTATAATATATTTCGTAAGATGCTTATTGAGTGAGTTGTTAAAATTATGTTGATAATTTCAAGTCCAGTCTAATTCAATAACTAATCTGCAGCTGGTCATGGAAGTAGTATTAATAACATTAAATAATATTATCAAAAAATAAGTTTCATTCTCTTGGCTCTTCATCATTTCAAATTACATCGACTTTTTGTTAAATTTTATGTTATTCTGTATTATAAAGATAACAAAACTTATTGAAACGAAATTATTATATTAATTAATATCTAAACAAATATTATATTTAATATATATTTTGTAGCTCAATGGGCTAAAACATCAATACTACCAGAACTTTCAAAAGCTTCGTTCAAAAGAACAAGACATATTTGAGGCGAGCAGTTATACTATTAATATATTTGGCTAGTAAACTATATAAATCTTCTATGTATTAAAATTCAACTTAAGTATTTTATCAACTGTACTCAACCAAGTTCAATTTTGCGTGAAATAGCCAAGCAAAATATTCATAATATTCAATGATAGTTTAATTATTTAGAAGTAGTAAGTACTGCAGTATAATTCAATTCAGCTTATACTTGATAGTTTCTAAATTAATTGTACATTTTGTACTTCCCTCATTTATAAGTGAGACTTGGAAGTGAAATGGTTGCATTTAATATTATTATTATTGTGGGTCAAGACATATACAAAAAATAATCTGATGTGTTGAATGTGCCACTCAACTATATGGTTACGAAAATAATGCAAATAATATTGAATTAAAAGTGGTTGTTTTTAGGACATTTTGTAAGAGTAGCACTATACGTACAGCTACATCATACGTACAGCGTATCTTATAAGTTCAAAAGTAGTGTTAAAAGGGACGAATTTCAAAATCAATTAATTCACTAAAGCTCTTGGGGTTTTCTCTTGATTAAACTAATTCATTTATAACTTTTATTATTACACCAATTTACTGCTTAAAAATATTTTTTGTTATGTCCTCTACCTAAACTACTAACTTCGCTGTCTGTAACAAGTTAAACAGCTCTCTGTGCAAACAATTTCATAACATTTACTAAATGCTGAGGCTCTTCATGAGTTCATCCATTTGATTGTGTGGCATACGCCAGACATTTGTAAAGCCGTGATCTTTGACTGCCTGAGGTATTACAAGAGTATAAGTTATCAAACTATATCAAACAAACAGATTATAATGTTACGAACTTCCCTCTTTAAAATCCGATGTTCGCTGCTCATTTTTATCAAGAAGCAAAAATCCTTAGTAAAATCATCGAACACCTATTAAATTTATGGTCATTGAGCGTTCTTAAGTGTATCCAGTAATATTTGAGCATATAAGGATTACTCTGGTTCTTATACTTCTACATCACTGTATTCGTCAGCCATTGGATGCGGAAGTGGAAGACAATAAGTTATATTATATGACCAGTAGCAATATATTTATGCCACACCATGTATTGAGAAAATGAAAAATTATAAATATTAAGTAATATTTTTCACTGATATCATAAAAAATTAGCCCAAACAACGAGTACAAGCTATATCATATTAAAAATAGGTTATATAGAGTTGAGATTTGTATTTTCTATTTATGATCAGAAAGTATATGTTGTGACTCACTTGAAAGGAATTAGGCTTACGTTATAATATCATAATTTTATGTTTGCTATTTAAATGACAAATCTTTATGTGTCCCCCGGCTTCATCAGAAATATGCACTTTATTACTTGTTATAAATATGTATAATATATAAATATGTATGTTTATAGAAAAGGTTGTCAACCCAAATATTATATTTGAACTCACTGTTCATCTTAGTCAGCATTGTCATTATATACAAATATTAAAGAATCGAAGATAGATAAGACACAAATCCGGAATCGTGAACTTTTTAGGTTAAGATTTTGAAAAAACAGCAAAACCACTTGGTAGATTTGTTAAAGGGTTTATAGACGACATGGTCGTAATCACAACTCCATTCAATACAACTCCCGACAAAATCCAATAAACTATCAACGAAACGATTGATTTGTACAAAGAAATGCATTTAGAAGTAAATACCGAAAAATGCGAGTGCACCCACCCAACTTCTTTATTTATTTGTGTAGACAGAGCTGTATATATGACTTATGTAATAATAATATACTTTCGTGAAACACACGACTCATATATTATCAGCCTTGATAATCACGGTTGCTACGATATTAATGTTATTCTTGTAGAACTACTATTAATTTTCAAGATAATATTTTTAACTTTTTACCAATTATATTTCTGAAAAATATATTCTGCTAAATACAATCATGTTCTTATTACAGATGCACGAAAATGAATAATATATATTAGTCAAACCTTCTAAGAAGTTTTGTCATTATGACTGTGGTGACTCCATTTTTTGTAAACTATAATTTCTGTATTTGTATATAACGTCAATTACAAATAACTCCTTGTACTATATTTATGTACATCAAATTATATATAATTTAGTACAAAGAAGATTATAATATTTATACAACGTGGCATGAAAGCATTTTGTAGATAAAATCGTTAATAAGTTATGTACTAAATAGTCTATATATTCCAAATCCACACATCTCAACTACATCTACTCAATAATCAGTTACTTCTATCATAGAATATATTTAAATGATATTATCAATTCAGAAATGATAGTATTATATTATACGACATGATATTTTGTGCGTTTTTGAAGAATTTCTTCCATTTGAATATATGTTTATATTAGTTATTAAAAATGTGCGATCAAAATAATTCATTTTTTGTTGATGTTTCCACATCATTAATAAAATGCTTATTTTCAATAAAATAATTGTATTACCTAAATACGGCCAGACGTAGGTGGAATTCTTCGGTTCCAACAATAAGAGATATAAATCTGAGCTTTAAAGTTTCTTAAAAGTTATGGATCATCCCAGTTTCCAGAGCTTTAACAATTTTTGATTTTGACAAATTCTTAAAAAGAAACATAACTTGATTTTTAAAGTCGCAACGAGTTAGAACTAACAAGAGCCTGCAAGTAAAGCTATAATTCGATTAAATAAATGTGTTATTGCCATTATTTCTGAATGGTCAAAATCCGGGGTTAAAAATGGTGTTCTCAAAACTAAAGTATGAATGAATTTAAAATCAAATAGAGTATCCAGCCATTCTAGCAGTCTCATCGGTAATCTTACATAGCAATATGAACTAGCTATATTACGTCTGAAGTTTAACCCCATCAAGGTAATGAAGTAAAAATAGCAAGAAGACAATAAAATTTATTCTTGTTGTTAGTTGTTAATAGTAGCTAATAGGCTTTGAAAATTCGCACAACAAAAATGTCTATATACTCAGCCTGCTCAAATTAAATAGTACTATTCAAAAATTCTTCGTGCAACAATCTGGAGCTCCTGTAACGATTTAACTTAAATAGTTGATATAATTGTTACTTCCACTATTTTACAACGTTGACATCTGGGGTTTCTTCGAGCATTTTTCTTGGCACTTCACGTACAACTTAGAAATCTTTCTTCTACAAATCGTTAAGTTGAGTTTTTTCATCTCTGGAGAGACCCATTCGAGTTAATTAGATAGTTCCACACACTCGAATACCTGAAGATGCTAGTTCCACAGTACATTTCAAAACCTACCACGTAACCGAAATCAGTTTTCTGAGCTATGACTTTAACAATAGACGACCGAAGGGCTTCATCCGTGCCAAACTTTTCTCTCGGAGATGAATTTTATTAAAACTAAATATATAAGTATACTTTCACTAGTATTTTTCCCGTTAACTTTTTCAACGAAAATTCACACTACTCAAGATATTGTAAAATTCTTAATATATCACTGAATAAGATCTTCCATGACCAAGCAAGTGTACTCTTTATTACACACATATTGAATATCTATAATTACAATTTTAACATCTAACCTACAATTGAATCTCTTTTTCAACACTATTTTAATACATCAAATTTTCTAGAATATGAAATACATAATTGTAGATTGAGTTTATTATTGAGTGATTATTAGTTAGTGATTAAATACTAATGGTTTATCTTCAACTATCTTTAGTGCTTGAATATATCTCAAAATTAGAGTTCAAGACCGCTTTATTAACTCCACTAATATGCAATACTAAGAAGATTCTATATCATATTTATATTAATAAGCAAAGCTTATATAATATTACCAAAATTGAGAAAAGTAATATTTACTATTTATGTACATCTATACACAGATTTTATGTATTTCCACAACATTGTAAATCATTGAGTACAATTAACCCAGGAGAACTAAACAATATTATTACTAGTCCAAGCTAGTATATTACAATTATCGAAGAATACTACCACATCAAATTTATTGTTGAACTAAATTAATCATCTTTCTGGAAGTTAGTTATCAAGTAGCTATATTAATATCCGTTGGTTGTATTATTGTATATAGTGCTACTTATTATATCCCACTTTATAAGTTCGACTTTGCTTGTTATAAAAAATTTGCTTGTTATAATTAAGAATCGATTTTCACCAGTTATTATCACTTCAACAACTATAATAACAACTATAATAACATCAGTACTGGATGCTAAACGAATTAGTCAAGTTAACTTAAATTTGAAGTTTACTTTTATGGGATTCCTGAGAATAATTTCGAGGTCGATCTTATATTGTAATTATGTATTATTTGTCGTTCTAAGATTACAATAAACTACTCTAAGCATTACTATTATATCAAGCAGAACAAATTATCAATATTGAGTTTTACTAACTTGAGCAGTAGACCTTATTAAAAACTTTATCTACATTTATTATTATGTTGATAACTAGTACAGTTCAATTTATTATTATTGTAGTTTCAATTGATTATTTTAGATTTGATGTTTAGATTATCTTACATACTAGAACAAAGAAGTGGCTTTAAATTAAATATGTTATTCCTTTCTGAATTAAAAAGCTAATTTACCACTTATTATAATTAAACAAAATTATTTATTCCATCTTTCAAACTTGCACTAAATAGTTAATAAATTCTTTAATTTCTTTAACTAGTCTGGATCAGGTGGAAAACCAGTATCTTATGATATAAATTGTCTGGGATTTCAGTTTTGACTTTGTTGAATAATAACAAGCAGCAAAATTTGAATTCTGTCTCTAACGTAGTTTGAGGCCATGGAACTTTTGTATACTTTATTTTCTTGGATATGTTAGTTTTAATGTTTGCCGTGAGAAAAAGTGGTTTATACCTATATTCATGTAGCCTAACAAAAATCAGTGAATATCTTCTTTCATTATCATTTGAAGTGGAATATGGTTTCGCATAAAATACTAGACAGACATAGTCCTATATGATATTAAAATACAAAGTCATTCTGAAACAAATATTTTCCCCGAAAAATAGCTTCGGTCGACTATTGTTAAAAACAATACCAAAGCGAGCAGGCTTCATTGGATTGAAAACCTTGAATAACACTCTACCATTGAAGAACAAGAGACTTTCATCAATGGTGTACCGGAACTTGTTATTGGTTGGAATGTATTTGGCATATGCAAACTACCATAGGTCTTAGAGTTATTTGGAGAATGATTTAACTCTTTTTAGAGTCGGATCGATGTTCTTTTACTTTTCGTATTGAGTTGAATAAGTAAGATACTCTTCATACTTGGTTGAGTGGTCTCCATCTTCGTCGTTATCTGGAATATTTTCTTCTTAGGCGGGAATAGATGTGCTTTTTGTATCACAGAACCTAAGATTATACCAGTATTACAGGAACTAGTCTCTACTCATGGTTTCCTTTATGAATGGATTCTATAAGAGAGGGAGATCACTCCAATGATCTCGAATATATCTCGAGTTGAGTGAACGCACATAGTCAACATTATTGAGAGCATTCGATACAACTCATCAAGAGACATTGTCTCCCCACATCCATAGCGCAGTCCTATGTTAGAGTCGCTCAATTCAAGAAATCTAGTTCTCTTCAATTCTTTGAAATCGAAATCAGTAAAATGATCGAATTATAAAATAAACAATCGCAGTTAAAAGTGGGAGCCTTTAGTGCTATTATCATTTGTTTAGTTAATTAGAAATACAATAACGACATAATCATCGAACTAATTGATATTATAGTGTTCAAATTCTAAAGAGCTTTTGAAATCTAGAACTCAGTTGACATAAGCAACTGCATAATGATAGTGTTAGTACTACTCTTAATTTTAGCAATATCAATTCGAGCTAGGTCTTCCTCCAACTAAAGAAAACTTAATCACGTTATTCAAAGTTTTTGGTTTATAGAATTGCATCAGAAATTATAATTGTCCAATTAACTTTATGTTGTTGGGTATATAACAGATAACATAATTATATACTTTGATCAAGTCCAACTCACACTTTACTTTTTATAATTAAATTAATAATATAAATACGTATTATACATATTATACATAATATAAATACTTATAAATTTGGTAATTTATCAACGATAAGAAGAGATCAGAGGTCGAAAGTACCTTGGATAATATGGACCCAATAATAAAATGTCAAATAAACTCTCATAACAGCTTCGGAAAGAACAGTGAAAAACGATCATATTTAATAGCAATTTATTGAATAATATTTTGATTAAAATAACAAATATTTGTCGCACATATATTGATATATTTAAAAATATACTAATTTCACTCCAACTTACATTTTGTATATTGATGTCTAGGGGTGGTAATGAAGAAAATATTTTTCACTCCGCAGTCATCAAGATTTTATCTCTTCAAATATCTTAAAATGTTACACTTATTTTATTATTATTGTAAACCTATGACTTATTTTTCTCTTATGGCTGTGTAGCTCAGTCGGTTAGAGCATTAGTCTCATAAGCTAGGGGTCACGAGTTCAATCCTCGTCACAGCTATTTTTTCAAATTGCAAGTATGAGTTTTGTTTTGTGCACTTCAAGTCCGAATATTTCATCTTGAAAGCAATTGTTGAATTCCTTTTGCAAAACGTCGAATGCTTCAGGAAAATATTCGAGGGTTGTTTTTACGTTTTCGCTCAGTTTTTGTATTTTTCGTTCTCTCATTTGTTCAATGATTATTTTAACCGTTTATTAATAATTTAAATGCTCAATTAATTAATTTACGTATTATTAGGCGTTTATTTCGTTCAGGAGCTCTAAAATCAAATCGGGATCATTCGATTCGATCGTTTTCTGAAGCACCGATTCGGTCAAGTACGATTTATTCAAACGCCTCACCTCGCCTATGATTTAATACTAATTACCAAACCAGAGCAAATCTAGATTCAAGGTGAGGAAACGGATGTATGGAGCGGAAGGGTGGAAAATAACGTTATCGAATACTGCATTCACCAAAATTGAATAAAGAGATGAAGAATGGAGCAGAATGGATTTAGTACGGATTGTTGAAAGCAAAAAGAGCAAATCATTAAATACACATTGGTCGGCAGACTCGGCGATGGTGAGCAAATTCTGTAAATTGGAGTAAATGAGCTGGATTACCTGCTGATCTGGCATGTAGGCGGTTTACTCAAGCAAAGTCTATAGTAACTCATCCAGATTGAGATTATTGTAATTATTATCTTGAATATAACACATGCATGGATTCTGCTTGAACACGGTTAATTATTGCTTCAAAATGAGATTATGAATATGTAACATATAAAGTGGAAATATACACAAAAATATAATATTTCACAAAATAAATCAGTAATTCCAGTAAACATAATCCATATCAATTGATTTCAATAAATTGTAATAAATTCCATAAGAATTCACTAAAAAGCTGCTAATAATACAATATACAGATACATAATACACATTAATATGATAAGAAGATAAATGAAACCCAATAATCATAAATCACTCATATTCTAGGGCTTCAGCAAGTGTAGCATAGGTTAAAATACATTCAAAATCTAATTCTTCGTTAGAAATTACTTTTGAAGAATTTGATATGCTGGAATCAATGCTAACTTGCTCTTTACTTTTGATCTTGTAATTTACAAACTGATACACAGTATTGTAGTGAAATCTGCAATTCTTATGTCTCCTCTCTAACTAAGAAACAACATTTTTAACAATGTCTTTAACTGTATCTTAATTGTTGCTAAGATCAATCATATTTGTGATTTCAACTTTATACCCTCCAATCTCTGTGTAAAAACGCTTGCTCCATGTATTATGATAATAGTCATGAAGTTTTTTATGGGAAACATTCATGATTGTACTCATTTCAATCCAGAATGAACTCTTAATATTTTCTCCATCACTTTCAAATAAAGAAAATGCATGTGTTGCATCATGAATGTCCGTTACTGCTCTTTGCTTAACTAACTTGATGAATTGTCTCTCGAAGTCAGATTACCATTGACATGTGTTATTTAGTTTCATCTGCGGAGTGTATTTTTCTCAGATACTATGTTGCATAATTCTGCTTGAACAAGTTTATTGTCAAAATTTTTATTATTATTATCATATAAATTGTGATTTGACCTTTTTAGAAAACAAACGAACTGTGGTTATATAGGCACAATATATTTCATTCATCAATCTTTTAATCATACAGCTTCATTCTAAATCTAAGAATCTTAGAATTGTAAAACCTCATCATAAATTTTAATGCATATTCATGGTTTCTAAATTGAATATAGGTTATGAACATCTTAGAATGAACATCAAGAATGTGATATTTAGAATGTGATTTATGAAAAATTTGCAAAAGAGGTCGTTTGATTACTATATTGCTTAGAACAGCTATAATCAGTTCAAAAACACCTAAATAAACCGAAAAAGCGTTATTATCTGCATTTTGGAAGTTTATTAAAATTTATTCACTATGTTATAACTATTTTTATAACATTATCACAGATCTCTTTAATTACACTTATGTGTAATAATGTAATGTTATATATTCACACTCCAATGATTGAATAACAGTTTTCTGAAGCTTTCATGCAGTGCGTAGAACACCTTTCTGGAAAAAGAATAAATGATATTCATCAAGCATATAGACTTTGGAATCAAATTAGCGAACGTGAAAAGGTTGGAGTATGGGATGAGATAGGTAGACTGTGTAAAATGAATAATAAATAATCTCACGATTATTTTCACAATAAATGGACCAAATAGTTCTGTGATGATTTCTCAGAGCTAAAAGATGAATTTAGAAAAATAATTCGATAATAAATATAAGATGAAAAGAAATAGTAAGTTCAAAAAATAATTTAAGTTATCTAACATAATTATCCAACTAAAAACTTCCATTATTAAACATTATATTAGTTTATTCAATATTAACTGAAAATTATAGACAAAGCGAATTAGTCATACATAGAAGATACCGAAGAAAATCAAGTAAAATTGTTTAGCCTTAAACACTAAGAAAGTCTAACAAAATAAGCGACAGATTAACCAGAAGAAGTTGTTAAACGGTAGGCGAAGCTTTCTTCTGATGATTTAGTTGAACTTTAAAGATTATTGTAGCGATGGGATAATACTCAGTGAGCAATATTGTTATTATTAATTTAAAGCATCTCATTGTTATAATTTCTTTGTTTTTACTGTTGTACCATATTAACACACTTTACACAATAGCTAATTATTATAATTGTTATATTGTAACAGTTTTAAGATATATATAAATATTGAAATAATTGTATCTTACTAAAGCTTACACAGCCCTTGCACACGTAAAGTAAATATCAAATATAATCTTCGATTTATAATAATTTTTAGTAAAAATGTATATTAGTCTTTGTTAATTTAAGATTGCATATCGTATAATTTATAATATGATATTTAGTATTTAGATTCATTATTGTAATATTTTGATTTAATCTAATATACTCATCTATTTTTTATGAAATAAAATATTATAGTACAATTAAAAATAATAACCGCTTCATTAAATATATGAATATCAACGCCGAACTACAATCAAATGTTAAACGAACAAAGTAGTTTCTAATATATTATCTTATTATACAGTTATGGGATGTGGAAATGATTTTTCTTGTTTACTATGTGAGTAATTATATATTAAAATATTTTGCCACTTCTAATGCGGATGACAAATTCCAATAAATAATCTCAAGTTGGAGATTATTCATGAACTACTCATTAACACAAGAGGGCCAAAAATAAGATTTCGATCGTATTAGATCATAATCGACTATTCAAAGTCGGTATTTAATATTCCAAAAAGGAAAAATAGAAATTACCACATGCAATAAAAGGACGGCAATGACAAAAATAAACACGGTAGAAGATGTTTAGGGAAGGTCAACTAATTCACTTAACAAACTTAGGCAGTTCTGAAGCGTTTGTATTCTCTTCATTTCTGGGTCCAACGGAGGAATTCATAAAATATTGTACCAATCTGAACTAGTTATATCACTTTTTTAAGATGTCCCTGTGTAATTTCTACGTTTTAGTCAACAAAGCTAATTTATGAAAGATTTTATCTCGAAAATATATGGAGGTTAAGCTGGATTGGAGAAAAGAATAAGAGGATCCAATGATTGGTGTACGGACGCAATATGTAATTTATAACTAGTAGCGCAAGCACTGGACCTACAGAGGACCTCCATGTTCATCTTCACCTGGGTCAATCTAAACTATTTTATGTATTTCTTAATCACGAAAAACAATGGAGGACTTTTTCTTTCAATCTCAACCGGGAGCTCAAGATGAAGTATGGTACTTCGCTTAATTAGAATTATAATTCAGGTAGTTACAGTCGCTTTCATTCTCAATATCAAATAATGAATGCATTTTGTTTCTTGAAGAATGGAATCAAGTGGGTTAGTCGGGCCCAGCATTAAATAATATATTGATGCTACTCTAAACAACAGTTATTTTACTTATGATCTTCCACTTCCATTTCATAATGAGAAATCAATTTTCTTGATTGTTAAATTATACAACGTTAGGTAAAGTTGAAACTTATTATTGAAGTATATACAGAGTTATATACTTTAATTATTGTAGCACAGCTATCCAAGGCTCAACCAGGCCTTGATGTGATTGAAGCACTTTACAAATCAATAGTAAATAGAGTTAGTGAGTGCATTGATGAGGAGGGAGAACACACTCATTATTGAGCCGGACAGTGATATAAGTAAGATTCAAATAATAAACTTCATTCTTCTTCCTAATTCAAAAAAGCATTTCGAGGGCCCAGCACTGTAAGTATCTTAGAACTATAATATGAATTTATGAAACAAATCATTAATACTTCGAATAAAATTGGATTCCTATTTATAAAATCATTAAGAGCAATAAAAGCTCTTTAGTTTATAGTAAATTTTCCAAAACAACAGTAAAAACTTCTAGCACATACGAAACAACTAATTATTTATGAATTGATTTTTCAGTTTCTATTTAATTTTCCAAACTAATATAATCACCCATTTAATGCTATATTATCTGGATAAGTGGTATATTTACTGGAAGTTTTTATAATTCATATGTATACCAGATGGAAAGACGCCGCATTATTCCATATTCTAAGTATTATTCTGTTTTCGTACTAAACTTGTGCAAACTTTCATTCAGTCAAATACTGGGTTACTGGAGTTTTCGCAGCATATTTTTAAATAATATATCACTTTTTAAACACTTCTAAATAACATCCATCTGTGGAATAAGAAGATCTTCAATATTATGATTTATCAATTAAATAGTTATTCAATAAACACTATGAAAACTATATTTAACATATAAATTAAGAAATTTAAACAAAAGTAGTTGTAATTACTATACGAACAAATCTGAATCAACAAATTTCTGAAACAGTAAAGTTCACAAGGCTGATTGAACAACTTTGCAAAATGAACTAAGTAAAGATAATATAAGTTTCTTCATAGGTATTCTAATTCTTTGTCCAAGAAGACAGTGTTCAAAAGATGCTTTAAGGTGCTGTCAAAATCTGTTCTGGAGCAAAAAGTGTAGTAGGATCTTTAGGAGTAACTGTTAGCGCTGGAATTGCGTTCGGTGATATTGAGCTAGTTACTTAGATTTTTGGAAACTTATAATACAAATGTTTCTATGGAGATGTTATCGAAATTTCAGACCTTATCTCACAGTAGTCATTTGACGAAATTAGAGTCGAGCTTACGTCACTTATTGATAAAGAAGATAGATTCGGTCCGAATATAATTTTAGACGAACTTCGTGAAAACGTCCCTACTTTTAGCTTTAGTGTATAAGTTGATACAGTAAAATATAAGCAATAAACGCTACAGGTAACTTCTCTCATGGTTAATGAGATAAAAAACACGCCAAAATTAGTTTAAGAAGAGAATTAATATGACCATCGAGTTTCCACTTTCACCAGAGTCGTATCTTTGTCACAGTTTGAAAAAATTGATTCGTCATCTTTAAAAGTCTATGAAAACGACTTATCAATAAGTTCTGAAATAAATAACACTCCTATATCTGATTGTTCTGATTAAATCCCTATTTTACCAATATTTAAGATAGTTGAGGCAAATATAGTATCAGTGAATCAATATCGAACTTAAATTAACACGAAAAATATATTATCTAAAACCCTACTGCGTTTTTCTTCTTATAAAAATTTAATTCCGAGACAGTAATATAAATTAATTAACATAGAGTTGATAATATACATGTATCTATTATTTGGTTTAACATAAAAAATTGGAATAATATTCAATCTTTAAGTCACGTTTAGTCAAATAGAAAAAAGTTATGGTACTTTAATGCTTCGAGGATATACTCCAATTTGTAATTAAACAAATCTGTTCAAATCTGTTCTTAAAATTGATATTGTTGTCACATTATTATGCTTAATCTTATTCATATATTTGCTCAGATTGAAAAATAAACGCTAGACTACAATAACCAAATTAGTGCAATATTTTTGTTATAATGTTCTAGGGAATATGATATTTATTTTTAGTCTGCTTTATAGTTTCATTATATAACAGAGTATAATTTTTGTTTTTGATTTATTAAGATAATATCATTCATTAGAAGTTACACATAGTGCAGTAGCACATGGTTGGCTTATGATATTTTACTCTAATTTTAATTTAATGTAGTAACTAAATATATCTATCTATTCCCCACAAGAAATCTCAAGAAATATCAAACTTTTTGGGTTAATGGAAATAGTGAATTTAATGCGAATTTCTAGAAAGTACCCACAATATGCGTTGTTTATGTTTGTGTCTCAAGCCTCCCAGATCCCGTGGCTTCTCCAGCAGGCCTCCGTCGGAGTGAACAACATCGGCACCAAGATCAAGATGAGGGACTACATCAAGAAGCAGGCGGTAATTCTAAGCCGGCACCGCCCCCACCTCCAGGCCAGCGGAGAGCTGCTGATCATCACCAAAGACCAGCCCACGCTGAACCAAGACGTCATCGGCCAGCTGAACGTGAAGTACCAAAGCGTGAAGTACCACGAGTCCGCCTCGGACCTGGTGAACCGCATCTAGACCCAGCTGAAAGACCAGCTCCCGCACTTCCCGGTGGTGCTCTTCAACAACGCGGTCGTCTTCCGGCTCGACTTCCCGACGCGGCCGGTGGAGGAGACCAACTGCCTCTTCGCGGACGTCACGAACGCCTTTTCCTCCAGAGAGCACCTCTCGCTGCTGTCTTCTTCCAGGAACGCCGCGAGGTGGATCTCCTACCACGAGAAGAACGACGCGAACAGCGCCTACTGGCACCTGCAGCTGGCGCTCTACAACGTCCTGGAGGTGCTCCACAGACATCCGGAGGCCGGCGCCGCGCTGTCCTTCGGAGACCTGAAGGGCGTCACGCTGTGCTACGAAGACGTGCGCCACGACGCGGTGGGAGAGGCCGCGGAGGAGCTGGAGTAAATAGCGAGTGCTCCCGGAAGGCTCACCGTATCCAAGCGGTTCTGGGCCCAGTTCGTTCAAAGAGCTTTAGAGAACTGCGGCGGCCAGAAGCAGAACCTGCAGTTTCAGAAGCAGTTCGTGGACGGAGGAAACTTTGTGCAGCTTTGGAAATGAATTCGTAGATGATTGTAGTTAATATTGTTGCATTTTTTCTATTTTATGTAATTTTTATCCGAAAAGTTAATTTATCATACGCAATTCCAAATGAACCGAATATTTTTGTGGCTTTTAGTTATGGATTGTTATTGTCCACATAGGTGGCATATAATTTTAGTAAATATTTTAATAAATTTCACGCTTCAAATGTCAAACGAAAATGAGCCATCTGAAACAGACACATCTCTTTAAGGCACTGGATTATCTGCCACATTCTAAGACTTTCAACATATTTATGGTCCTAAGAAAACTAAATGCTGGCCTTTCCCAGAAATATTACCTGAAGATTATTCATATTTTCATGTAGTTGTTGACAAATAAGGTACTGAATACCAAGAGGATAAAGTGCCACAAAATATGAAATATTATATTTTACCTGTTCAACCACAGACATAATTATGTGACGATCCGTCCAATCCATATTTCTATGTTAACGAACCACATTTATTCTTTCCAGATGCATAAATTGAACTACCACATCCTGGTTTATTGATTCGTCCAGTCAGTGCCAACTTAGTTTAAGGATTAACTCCTTCTGGAACACATGTAGTGTGTAGGTGCACTGAATAAGCAGAGATATATTGCAAAAAAGAAGATTAATTAGCTAGAATAGTTCATTTACTTGCGTATATGATGAATAATGCTTTAATACGAGCCAATACTACATAATAGTTAATAAATAATTGTGTTTTAAAACTGGAAAGGAATGACAATGCATATTTAGAGTTTCTAGCATAAAATAAAATAACTTTGAAAGAACTGGACTTGGATTCGAATGCTTTATTAATTGAAGCGGCTAAAAGTAGACTATAGCTTTCTGACTTTTTAAAAGTTTGCAGTAAAAATTTAGATCAATACAATTTAACCCCAAATCCTTAAAGAATACCTTTCATAAACCAAACGGTTGACCCAGAAAAATTAATTGACAATGATGAGTTGGATATCATTGATTAACTAAATCCTGATTTGTATCATGATCAATTTTCAAGTTATTTGAAGTAAGATTCAGGAATAGTAATCTTAACTGAGAAATAGCGGGTTTACGCTAAGAAAATATGTCGTAGACATACAGTTTACAAAACTGCTACATTACTTCTTTAGTTAGTAACAAAATCTAAGGAATCACCAGATACCTCTCAAACAACTACAACGCAGACAAATCGTGAGAAGTATCTGGACCGTGGGTTTGAAGACGAATCTGGTGATTGCAAGGTATGCGCAAAAAAGTACAAAAGTTACTTTGGTCACATAGAAACGCCAGAGCATGTGTAAAACTACAAAAACGCGTTAAATGGCGCGTTGAACAAGAAATTCCAGTATGTTGAGAGGGAGTCCGAGTCCTGCCTGTAATTCATAAAGAGGCACATGCTCCATTTGGAGAAGAGGTCATAATTGATCAGTTAGATGCAGTTTGTGGCGAATGAGCTCGCGTACAAGCAAAAAATAAGTTACTCCGAGGCCTGTAACATAATGACGCGTGTGTGCTACGAGTCCCGCGTGAATCTCAGAATTGACGCCACCGACCGAATGAACCGTTCAACCTCCCCAACACTGAAGAAGAAGGAGGTGAAGAAGTTCTACGAGGAAAACAGGTAGAAGAAGGCCGACGATTTGGAGTTCAAGTTCGGAAAGATAAACGAGAACGAGAAGCTCATTCAGCAGTATTCGAATGTGTACGCGAAATTACTTGTTCAAATCCGCCCTGAGAAGGAAGTCAAAGTACAAAGTGGGAGGAACGGTCGTTTCACCGTTGAGCACTTTATTTAGTAGAATTACAGTTAATTTTAGCTTGATTGCTTCGCGAACATGGTTAACTTCGTCGAGTCGCATCTTGAGCTCATTTTCAAGCCGATACACACGTTGGATTTTGACATTGCTAAATTGAACGAGGATTTAAAGAAGTTCGAGGTGGACGTGATCACCGGCCTGATAGTGGACGTGGTCCGCTTCATCAAAGGTGCGCTGTAAAAGTGCAATATGTAGCACAAGCTCTTCTCTGAGCACAAATCATTTTTAGAAATTGAATATTAACAATATGAAGCCGTTTTCACTGAACCATTCGCTAACAGGGAGGAAATGCAAATGAGGGTCCCCTAGTATTTCGTCATCAACGAAAAACGGGAGGAATTTGAAAAACAACTGAAGAACAAAGAATTCAAAGAGTATTTTTAACAGCTAATAAAACTTAACGAAGAATACGAACCGGTTGTTATTGACAAAATTGTATAAGATGACCTGATTATTAAGGAGAAGTAGAGATTACACAGGTGCAACTCGATTGACGCGATGAGGGTTGACGAAAACTGCTTATCAATACAATTAATTCATTTCTCAGTAAATTTCGTTGCGGACGCTGAACCAAAGATTAATAAATCACTTTTACAGCAATTCCTTGATAAACAGAAGATACTCGAAGACGCGATTGACACAGGCATCCTAAGCTACAACGCAGGATACGGAATGAACCCAATGGACACAACTGCAGTTTATTTAAACGCCGCAGACCTCGCCAGGCAACACGAAGCCGAAATGGGCACCGGATGCGGAAGAACCATGCTGCACTTCGTTGAATGAGAAAATAATTTTAATAATTGGTATATGAATGGAATAGCTTATGTATACTAAATAAATATAATTCTTATTCCATGATAACTGTAACCTTATCAATTTAATCTTCGTCTCATAAATAATAGGTAATCCACTAATCCACACTTAGTTACACATAAGGTTATAGATTAATTATAAATATAACAAAGATCCAAGATTAGTTACACAAATATATAAGTTAGACAAATTAATAAATATGAATTTTTTGATATTCAATCAATTATTTACAGTATTTTATGAATATTACAATACTACACACCACTTTAATGATTCAAACAATATTAAGAAATCTAAATACATTCAGAATATAATATTTCTTAGCGTACTACGCGCTACTTTGTATTCTACAAACGCAATATACGTATTAATAGCAAATAATTTAAAACCGTGCTAGAATTATCAACTTGGTTGTAAAATCAACTCGTTTGTTTTGTGCTCTCTGGTATTTATTCTAAATGACTGAACGTAAATATTAATAAAACCGCACATATTACATAAAATAACTGAGAAATTAAATGATCAACGTAGAATTTCTATTTTAGTTACTATTCAATGTTCCAAACAAATTTGAAAGAGTTTACGGGGCTATCCTCGATATGCATTTTACCATTATATTTGGATACTTTGGAGCATATTCGTCAAGTTCACTCTAGGAATTAATAAGATTTGTTACTAAATATAATATATTCTACATTATTTTAGTGTATCAGTATCATAAATCACTAAAATTTGCGTTAATAGGAACATTATCATCAGTATTTTTGGTAGTACATTATTATCATTCCAACAACAAAAAGTAACCATAAATTCAAGCTATATTGATTAAAAAATTATAAACAGGACTAGAAAACATGTTTTAGAAGCATTTTTAACAATAAATAGGTGAAGTAAACATTATAGAAAAGTACTAAAGCGTGGTTGGCTCTATACGAATTAATTTGCAAAGCACATTGGAAAATACAGTTCTATTTTCACGCTTGTTTGAACAGGTATGTTTGTAGTATAAATTTTAAATCTTCGAAGCGTCTTCTAATTCCATCACATTTGGAGCCAATACTGCTAAATCAAAACACTAATAACTTGATGAATGTGTGTAAGTGTGCTACATCGCAGAGCTAATAGCCAAATAACTAAATATGATTACAAGTGCTGGCATATCATCAGGAACCATACAGTACACAAAATATATGTTTGGAAACAACTAGCTTATTATGCAACAAGGCGATTCACTTCAAAAATCAGATTTATTGACTAAATATTCATTCGATGAGACTTTGGTAGACATTAACGAATTTTATGTTAAAAATAAGTACATGTGTATTATTAAACCCTTAGAAAGAAATATAATTGAACCAAAATTTGTATTTACTCTGAATGAATACCTTGTTTAGTACTAAAGTAAAAAATTGAAAAGTATCAGCATTTAAATTAATGAATAAATATAACTACAAACTGAATAGTTTCTGGGAGATACTAAAATAATTAAAGAATTTAAAGTTGAAAATGTTTAAGAAGTTTCAGTTAGTGATTAAGACTCGTAGCCAAAAAGCAACGAGTACTAATCGTAATAGATAAGCACTAATAAGCATAGTAGTGCTTTATAAGGTATTTAAGAATCATGTCAAATATATTAGACCATTCATAAAGTATCGAATTAAGATTACACGGTTAAATATAAGACTTTTATTAACAAAAACATTCTATAACGAGCTTATGAATTCATTATTAAAATTTCAAGTTTTTCTAGTAAGCTTAACAATTTAATAAGAAATAAAAAACAATTTCAATCATATTATTAACATTTGTCAATGTATAAAAATTACATTATATCGTTCATTCATAGTGTCAGTACATTTTTTGCGTACAAAGGAAATGTAAAAATGACATTTGAACGTGTTTAAAATCAGTTTGACATATCAGTTGGTATTAAAGATATATCCGTTAAATACTTAATTAGAATAGTAAAAACAATATTTGCAATGGATTTGTGTTTCAAAGGGTTAAGTATAATAATTGTATTTTTTATGCTGTACAATAACAGCACTAAACATAAATTAAAAAGATATTATATTCAAATTGACTAAATAATCGAAAAAACTACGTTTATAGTAAGTTTACTTAGTTATATGATCAATTAATTTAATCTAGAAGCAATGTTAAATTAACTTAATGAATATCTGGAAACTTAATTGTAATTTAATCACATAATTATTAGATATACTATAGCTCACGCTACACTAATTGTTATGCTTTCTTAAGTTAATCTCACTTTGATGTTAGATGTAACTTTATAAAGCCCGTTTACAATGTCAAGAAACATGAAAATCATATTATCATTAGAAAT
Organism: Hexamita inflata; assembly: GCA_963988835.1. Taxonomy (NCBI): domain Eukaryota; phylum Fornicata; order Diplomonadida; family Hexamitidae; genus Hexamita; species Hexamita inflata. Next base: position 453,669 of record CAXDID010001211.1, read on the forward strand.
AATTCATTTTGCGTATTTATTTAAAGCAAATCCCTGGTATTCATTGATGTTTGTTCTCTCTTAATTTCATTAAGTTCCTTGGTTATTATATTAGTTTTAGATTTCTATAAATAACATTAGATAGTAGTTATATATCGCAGAATATGTGAAAAAATAGAAAACAATATTATCAAGGAGACGAAAAACTTTAGATGTTGAATGCGAACTACTAATGTTATCTGAAAACTAGCCAATACTAATAAGTGAAATAATAGGTGACTAAACAGTGAATTACACTAAAATTGATACTAACCTTACGAAAATAGATAAATCAGTATAATAACTATTTTAATAAGTTTTAAGCTAGGATTTATAAAATATTCCAGTTATACAATTGAATGGTAGTTATATTTTCAGAATTAACTGTTCTTAAGAAGCAGTAGCATGTGAAGATGTAAATCGTATTTTGCAGGACATAAATTCATTATTTGAAGATAATTGCTACCTTCATTTAGCAATGATCAACATCAAATCATCTTCTTCTTAATGGGTTTGTTACAGCTCGTAACCAATAAATGTAAACATTATTTTATCAGCTCTATTATCTCTATTATAAAAACACAAAGTAGGAATTGTCCTCTCAGGTAGTGATTTGAAGGCGATTCCACTTTGTTATAACAACGTTCACTGTGGTGTTATTGGAGAAGCGGCCGACGAAATTGAGGAACTGGAGTCCGTTCAAAGTAAAATTTTGGTTTCAAAACCGTTCTGGGAGAAAGTTCTAAAAGAGAAATAAACAATTCAGTGTCAGAAATAGTATTCGAGGCTCGGAACTCTAGTTGAACTCTGGTGATTCAATAGTTTACTATCATTTAGTTCAGTTCGTTTTTGTTTTATACTTTAATAGGGATGGTTTTTTATACTACATTGTAGTATAAATTTCAAAAGTAGTATACTTTATTTTGTTATATAACTTAAAGAATATATAATTCCAAATTAAATTTCAAATTTTTGTTCAATTTATTTAATAATTAGGCGTAACTGAATTTTCACTTCAGATGTCACGATTTCCATCAGTATTTATCAAAAAAGTAAAGGTTTGTGATCCAAGTTAAATAACTAGTCTGGTATATTAAAAGATATGGTGTATTTGGAACCGCTAAAAAGTACATATGGGTTAATTCCTATTCAAAAGCATAGTAAAAACAAAATAATTTTAGATAGTTAACGAAGACACAGCGTGATCGATAAATACGATGCTGCTTAATAGGCCTTACAATACGGGCAGCCTCATTAAAAATAATTATCGAAATAATCATCATATAAATAATTAGACTCCTACAATACTGAAATATAGCAATATTTAATGAATTCTGAGAACAAGTGCAAAAAGTTGTAGGAGCTTACAAGAAAGGAGATATCAACAAGTCGAATGCTGTTTCGATAATTTGGTATTGATTTAGACAACTTATGGTTAGAATGATAACTATTTCCATCAATTTAATATGAATAGTCTTCTATTGCCAACATTTTTTTTCAGAAGAGTTACTAATATTGAATTTTACTCATTTATCACATTTTTACTTTATTATTAACTGATTGATATTAATACTACATAACCTCGAATTGAGACACCCGAGCAGTTTTCAAAAATTGTCAGGGTGGCTATAAGGGTGCTAAGATTAAATCTAGCTCAATTTGATATATTTCCTGTGTCAGATTTGGTTTTCCATTTCAGTTACAGTCTGGAATTATATAATAAGTTGTTCGAGATTAACTTGAAATTATCAATTTAATTGTATTTTTATTTATTTTATTTTTAATATAAATATACGTTAAATCACATAACAGGCTGCCATTCTATATTCAACCCCTCCAACGCGCTAGATTTATTGTTAGGAACCATTTAAATAACTGGTAAACCAAAAAGTGCAGAATTGCTACCCGTAGTTTTTATTGATTAAATATTTTGTTCTTGTTGAGCTGAAATTAAAATGTTGGAACTGTTTTAAGATATTGTGGTAGATACTTTTTATTTCTAAACAAATTTATATTGACAGCGAAGACAACAATCAGAATAGATATTAGTAAAAATACTCCTACACTGCATCCTATAGCTATATTTTTTATTTTATTTATTTTTTCGACATCTTTTTCAATATTCTCTGTGGGCTATTCCTCAACTTAATTTTCTTCTTATTCTTCTTCGGTACCATTATTATCTATTTATGCGCTTTCACAACAATATTACGCATCAGGAACATAACATGTGTATGGACTATAACAAGTATTGGTGCAATCTTACTTCTATTATAAGCCTCCGAGACACAACATTAAAAGCCCTATAAATTATGGGTATTAATCGAAATTTATTGATTACGTCGCGTCACAACAGTATAATGGAGCTTTTTTAATACACTTATATGTATCTTGACAAATTTAGGAACACATTTAACTGTCTGAAAACAGAACACCTTATTCACAAGTCATAATTAGAGTGAAAATATAAACATATATAAACAAACTATAAACTAAATATATCGGCTCACAACAAAATAATAATTCCAACTCAAAATCTATAAACTATATATATATATATATATATATTTCACTTCCTCGAGACAGCACAAACAGACTTCATTGAGACTTTCGAAAGCAAAACATAGGTTCTCGCACGCCCATATTTCCACTTTCAAAACGGGCTCAACCCGTCATTTATGCCCACTCAGTAAAGACCCAACAGGGTCCTCACGGAGTCGTCAGCGGACCGTATATATAGATATCATAGTTATATATATCATATCTTCCTCGAGACAGCACAAACAGACTTCATTGTAAAGCCAACCATTGTCTCTTATCACTTATACTGATGATAAGGTTACAATTAAGTGAGTCATTTAATAACTATAAGTATAAACAATTACAATTTAATAACCACGCCAACTTCGTCACTCCACTATTTATGATAAAAACAGTACTTCCATTCAATATCTGCATGGTTATCAATCGTAGACTAACGATTAAATTTATAATCGTTTTGATCGTCGATCATTGTATATTTTGAATTTTAATCGTCTTTTGGTTGGCTTTAGTTACAGACACCTTTTCCAAAAATATTCTGAAAATTTAATCAAATTTCTAGTTTATTGATGTAATTAGCATAAATTACTAAAATACAAAAGATAAAGTAATATATAATATATTTTGTATGACCGGATATAAATAAAGCTCTGATAAATGTAAATACAAAAGAGATTTATAATGTTAATTTCACTTACCGCACCCTTTTACAGTTCACTTATAGACACCTTATGTAATAAAGATCGAAGGTGTCTGTAAGTGAAAAGGTGGTTTCTGAAAAGGTGGGTGTCTAAATTCAAGGTTATGAAGTATTTTGGTCAATAAGTAAATAAATAACCATTTATTATTCACATTACTCACTTTTAAATCTTTTCCATTTTAAGTTGCGTTTTACAGACGTTCATATAACAAAATTTTCTTAGTTCCTCGGCTGCTAACGCATTGTAAGACAGTTCTTAGTTATATTTATTGTTTCCCGTGTAACTGTTTCTTTTTATTTTCAACTGAGGAGTTTTAAAACCTGTTAACTGTTAAACGTTATTGTCCCTTTTTGAGAATGAAAACGAATTGTTTTAATTCATTGAAAATATTTTACTTGAATTCGGTGTTTAAAGTTTGCTAAATGGCTGAGATAACTAAGGATATATTATGGAATTGGAATACGCGTGACATTGCATTTTCGGCTTCGCACTACATATTTAATCGCATATGGACTCTGGCTTTTTGTCTGTCACAGTTAATTGCCTGAATTACACTTGATTCACAAACACAGACGGAAATATTGATTTATGCTACAACACCGACATTCGATTTGGAGCGTGGTTTGAAGTAATTATTAAAAAATAATTGTAATAATTAACATTGATATTCTAGTTTTAATCTCAAGTATTTGATTTTATTTTGTATACCATATAGAAATTTTGTTGAATTAATAGTCAATCAATGACATATTCAAGCGAATACACCACATATTCTGAATTGAATACAGTGTATTCAAATGTAATTTATATATGAATTTATATAATTTATAAATGAACAATACAAAAGCAATTTCAACACAAATAAGATAACTTCTAAGTAGTTCTAAGGGATATTAATAATATTAGCTCTGAAATATGTTCTGAGCTATTTAGCATGATCCTGGAAGATCAACTTGTAATAAATGAGGTTATAAATATGAGCAAAATTATGTAAGAATTACAAATTATTTTGGTCAATATCATCATTCACATTACTCACTTTTTCATTTATTCCATTTTAAACTGCGTTTTAAAGATGTTCGACTAACAGAACTTCCGCAGTTCATCAGCAGCTTTCGCGTTATATTATAATTCCTTGTTATATTTGTTGTTTCCTGAGTAGCAGTTTCTTTTAATTATTAATTATGGGGTTTAAAAACTGGTTAGTTATTCAACATTGTTATCTTTTTTAGAAAACGAAAATGAATTATTTAAATTCCTACTGAATTATTTGCTGGTGTTTGGTGTTTGCATTTTATTAGTTGATAATTTAGGATAAATAACGGAATTGGAATAAGCAGATTATTTTCTCTTACGAGGCGAGTACTCACTGGATATCTAATCACAAATTGATTCTGGTTTACTACTAATCACCGTTAATTACTTGAATTACACTTGGTTTACAAACACAGATGGAAATATTGATTTGTGATATAACACCGACATTCAATTTGGTGTGTGGTAGTTTGAAGTTAATGCTATATTACAATATGGTCTAAATAACATCTAATGGTGTAAAATATATACAATAATCTATTTATAATCTCCAATATTTGATTTAATGACGATCTTTGATTTAATGTAATTAATGATGTATTCATCTACTTAATAATAATATTATTAATATATCGTATTAATATTTTATTTGTTACAATAAATAATTGAAATAATCAGTATAATTAATCACAACCATAATTATTCGATTCCAATCTATCCCAGAGGATATATTTTTCCAATTTGTCCCACAAACACATCTTTTTCGTTTAATAGCTGGATAACTGGGTCATTGTATTCGTGGAAGGCGAGTCTAAATCTACCGAAGTGAATTGGTATTAATACTTGTCCTTATAAATATTTGAACATTTCAATGCATTATTTTGGAGTTGAATGGCTGTCTGGCCAGTATTTACTGTATTGTCCGCATTCTAGGAAGCAGTATTTTGGTTTAATCCGCGCTGTAATTGCGTCCATTGTCTTTTTGCAGTAGCAGTTATCGCCTGAGAAGTAAATATCATCATTAACGCAGTATGATCCCCACAGTGCTTTGTTTTGGTCTGCGAATCTGTTTGACTAGTGCCTAGCTGGCAATAGTTGTATTTTAACGCTATTTTCGTTAATTTATTGGTACCAGTCCATTTCGGTGACCATGTGCTTTGGGAATATGTATTGTATGTATTTATAATTTTAAAGTGGTACGATTACTCTCCCTACTCTTCCTTTGAGTTCTCTGAGCGTTTTTATGCACATGTGGTCCCTGTGGTTGTGCGTGATCAGTAAGTAGTCGATTTTAACGTTAATTTTTATTTAATTGTCCTGAGGAAACCTCCTCGTCCCCGGAAAGGAGTGGAAAACAGGGTCAATTAGAACCGTTTTCCCGCTCACTTTCAGTAAAACGGACGAGTGCCCCAGCCAAGCGAACTGATTATTTTGTAAATGCTAATAGTTTTCAACGGCCACTTTCATCGTTGGGGGTTTGTATGTGAGGTTGGTAAGATATTAGCGGATTACGGACACAGGGGACGGAAGGGCAGGATCGGAGCAGATGTTCACGAAGCGATTGTTTTCCTTTCGAGACATATAGGTGGTAAGAGAAGAGGGAAAGGGCAAGATGTGGAGGTTTTGATTTAGAGTTTGATTTGGAATTGGGTTATGTAAGTAGCAAGTTTTTATAAGTGTGATTATTAATTATGAATACCTTTCTGAAAAGGTATTAATTTTCAATATATATTCGTTATATACTCAATTAGCGATACCTATATATGAATATATTATAACAGTGATAGTTTTCACTAATAATTATTATGTGTCAGAAATTGATCATGTTGGAGAGGAAATTATGATTTACGATCATATATTAAAATATAGGTTCATTTTTCTATTTATCCACTCCCCTACCGCAAAATTTATGGAGGACCGTGTATCACAATTCCTGTCTTATTTATAAGTTAAGAATGAGTTTGGACAGACTATTTATGGTCACTTAGCGCAAATAATAGCTAAGCTTCTCGACGATCGCCCAGCTGACGCTGTAGCCGCTATGGGATAAATTTCACGCGAAATCAAAGCTTCTGCTGGTGTGCGTGAGCTCGATGCTGCCAATGGCCAACGTCTAACAGACGAAGAGTATGAACTTATTCAACTCGCTTTAGATTTATTTGCGGGAAAAACTGAAGAACCAGTTGTCGACCCAAGAACAGCTGTTCAAAACGTATTACAACTCAATCAAAAATTAAATATACTCGGAAAAGGCTTTGACGAACAAACTGCTTTATTATTACAAAAGCAAATCAACGATTTCGCTGATAAGAGAAAAGGATACTTTACTCAAATTGGATTCTTTGGTCGTTTCCAAACACAAGCCGGAAATTACTACGTTCTTGAATGCTTACCAGCTAAGCCAAGAAAGCAAATGTTCAGATTTACTGGAAAGCCAATGTAATCTACTATTCCAGATTCATTCAAGCAACACAGACTTCCAAAATAATTCGTTTCTGAGGAAAAGATTCATTTCATGAGCACTAAAAAGTAAAAGAAGCTGAAGGCTTATGTAGACTCCGTATTGAGCAAATTGGATCCAGAAAACTTGTAATTTGATTTATCCACTATTCCACCACCACCAAAATTCACACAATAAACTACTTATCCAAGAGGCGATAACGTTCACCCACAAGGTGTCAACAGATTCATATACTTTGTAACCAAAGATATCAATCAAGTGCAAGCTCAATGGGAGCGTTTACCAGATCTTGAAGCCAGACAGGTCCGTTTATCCAGACTATTTTAAACAAAGCTTACTGGTGATTTGACCAGCCGTATTTGGGATAGAATTCCACCATTCCCAGGTTGTGAAGCCCACTACCTCAGATGCTTGATTTCCAGAATTAAGCACGGTGCTCAGCTTGCTCCAGCTGCTTGCGTTAAGCTCGAGGATGCTCCAGAGCAGGAAGAGGAGGATTTGACCGAGGAACAGCAAAAGATCGAAGCTGCGGAGAAACTTGCCAATCCAAAGGACCAAGAAGACTTCACGCGCGATTGCGTTGAAGCCGAGGCTCCGAAGGAGAAGTTGATGAAGAAGCACTTCATCCAGTGGCCGAGCATCAATCCAGAAATGGAGGAAATAGAGTTCGAGTCCCTCGTTAAATCCGACGCCTGGGTGCACATGTGCCCAGTGCTCACTCACCGCGGTGTCGTTTTACCCTTCGAGCTCCCAGAAGAAGCAGAACCAGAGCCAGAAGAGGAGGAAGCTGACCAGGAAGAGCCCGAAGAAGAAGCAAAAGAAGCCGAGGCCGAAGAAAAAGGTGAAGAAGGAGAGGAAAAGGAGCCAGTTCCGCCCACCGTTCAAGAGAGACTCACAGCTCTGTACAACGAGTGCGACCAGAAGCGTTTACTCGAAGAAAACAACGGCGTGATGAAGGAAGTGGCAAAAACAAAAGTACTGTGTTAGAAGCCACGCGCTCACTGGGAACTCATCAGGGACCCATGGGAAGCAGCAAGGAAAGAGAACAAAGGAATTTATGTTAATGACAGATTCTTCGGCATTGAAGGACAGCCAATCGACATCAACGCGAAACAACAAGAACTTCCCGAGAAAGAAGCACAATTCTGGGAAAAACAAGCTGAAAAGGAAGAATAACTCAAAGCACTCGATGAACAAGCTGCAGAAGGAGACTTCTACGACGAAGAAAAAGAAATCCTCACCGGTGAACGACCAGAACCAATGGCCCCAGCCTCCGGAGACTCAGAAATTATCATCCACAGCGTAAAAATACCTGAAGTAGCCGTTTAAGCTGAATAAGTTAGAATTCCAGCTTATAGAACCATCTATGATCGCCTATTGTCCAAAAACTCACCTGTCATTATTGAATCAACACGCTGGTCAGGCATGATGAACGTCGTTTACAACCAAAGTAATGCTGAAGCGATTGCATTCGCCAGTATTTACCTGGGTGACGGGTTAAACGCACAGTAGAATAACGCGTTTGACTAGAGACGGTTTTGCTTACCACCACCAATGTGCATGGTCACAGCTGATCTGAACGAGGAACCTGAGCCACTTGCTGAAATTGAGCGCGAGGTCAGAGAAAGAATCGTTGATATGGAAAGAAAAGATCAAGCTAAAGCCGAAAGAAAAATTAGAGAAGCAGAAGAAAAAAGAAGAGCCGAAGAAGAAGAAAAAAGACTAGAAGGATAACCAGAAGGAGGCGAGTAACAAGAAAACGTTGAAGGAGAAGGCGAAGGAGAAGAGAAAAAGGAAGATGAGTGATATATCAATTTATAAACAAGATAATTTCATTCTATTATTATTCTAAAAGATTAATAAATTACAATATAACTAGATTTATTATCAGATCACTATAAATACGTTCTGTTTAATAATAATTTTATTTCCACATCTCAATTGAATTATGCGCCCTGCTTTGAAAATTGTACGAAGAAAGGATGATTTGGGTGGTCTCGGGCCAGATTTAGAGTGTGACGCATATAAAGCAGCAGCTGAAAAAGCTAGAATACAAAAAGAATTTGCTGAAAAAGCTCGATTATAATTTATGTAACAAAGCAAGTTTGAATCTAAAGAAAAACTTACAGAAATTAAATAAGAAAACGCTGAAAAAATAGCTGCCAAAGAAAAAATGGATAAAGCTAAAAATTATGCAAAATCAATTTAAAAACCTAAAGTAATAGTTAGCAAACCACTAGACGAATACATACCACCTCCACCCAAAGCAGAACCTGTAAAAGAAGAGACTTTTACTGACAAAATTTTAAACTAACTGGAAGAACATGATAAATTATTAGCACTAGTTAAAGAATATTATTGAGGTTATTTTACTGATTATAGAATTAAACGTAGCTATATTTATAGAACACAGACATGTCTACTTCTTTCTTTTGTTCTTAGAACTATTTTCAGAGATTTATTTTTAAAACTGTATAATTTTTTCTGTTTTATCTTGTTGGTTGCGAACGTTAAGAAAGTAAGAAATTTTTAAACCAACGGCATATACTTTTTAATGGCGAGGTATCTCTGTTGCTAAGGTTAGTGAGTCGTATTCTAATAATATCAATATATATTCAATAATATGCATATGTATTAAACATTAATGTAATAATTATCTAATAATATAAAACTGTATAGTTGTATTAATGAAACGTATAGATACAATTTATATCATATATGTACCAATTTATACTGTTGAACATTGTGTATTATTGATCCGTCAAAATATTGATTAAACAATTAACATTCAAATTGTAAACATTTGTAAACGCTCTAAATTAATACATGTAATTCATATTCATAAAACGATTTAATGTAATGGGACATATTTCATCTTTGTTGCTTTTAATTCTTGAAGTATTAACACTCCTTCCAAACATGAATATAACTGTAGATTAATAATTCATAGATAATCGGACGATGTAATTTTTAATATTTTATGTTGTAACATGTGTTTTAGAGCTATAGTATGAGTTAATGCGTAAAATTTCAAATAAATCTAATCGACTTGGATTAATTGCAATAAAGTCCGTAAGGGCTCTGTTTGCTTTACGTTTTATATTTAAATAACGTTTATTTAAAAAGAAGGGAGATATAAAGAAGCAGTTGGTGTTTACTGAATTATTTTTCTAGTACCTGTTCATTTTTCCGAATTAGTATTTGCATCCATATAACGCTATTTTGTGCGGCTAAATGGTGTATTTGCTTGGGGTGTTTGGGATTCAAGTTTTTCACCGATTAATAGACGGAATTCAGCTGTTTGTGTGCGAGATTCTATTTTTGTCCTATATAACCAGCTATAATTTTCACTCGCTCAAGTATTTCTTTCCTGGTATGTTCGCTGCTAACTTTTTCGTTTTGTATTACTTCCAAAACTCCTCAAAGAACTAATCGAACGTTGAGAGCATAAATCTAAAGTAGTAGCAAACTGGACTGTAAATTGTGTTTGATAAACACTACTCAGAGCAAATTCAAGAGATAAACGAAGAAATTTAACCCAAAGTGGTTGTGGCCACAATTAGAACAAATTTGAACCCGCAAATTTAAGAAACGGTGAAGTTCACGAGACTGGTAGAGCAGATTTGCAAATAGTACCCTGTCAAAACGATTTAGGTTTCTTCACAGGTATTTTAATTCTTTATTCAAGAAAATACTATTTAGAAAATGCTTGATGAAGTGGTTCAAATATGTGCAGGAGCTCAAGTCATAGCTGAATCTTTGGGAATTACTGTCAGTGCTGGAATTGCGTTCGGTGATATAGAATAAGTAACTCAAATATTTGGAAACCTGTAATACAAATGTTTCTATGGAGACATAATTGAAATTTCAGACATAGTATCACAACAATCATTCGACCAAATAATGGTTGAACTCTCATCTTTGTACGCCCCTACATTTTTGAGAAAGGCCCTGATAGTAAACTTTTATGGTGATGTACCCAATTTCGAATTTGGTATAGATGTTATTGATTCCACATATAAATAGTATTAAATGCGTGTAACAACTATAACAATCAAAGAACAAATGTAAAAACAAATATTTAATGTATTTGAAAAAACTGGAATCAAATTATAATAAATAGCACATGATAATCAAGATTCAGATTCAAAAACTCTAATTAAAATGAATTCTAATTCATTGGATTAATATTAGCTTATTAATTTTGCAGAAGCTTCAGAAACATCAACTCCAATAACATAAATCAAACAAATGATATCGTTACCGATTCATGAATTTGTTATTAAACAGACTGTACCTGAAATAACTACTGTAAAATTCCAAAGTAGTAAAAATATTTTGTTATATATGAAAAAAGTGCTGACAGTATCATAGAAACTTTCAAAGCATTTATTAAGACAATACAAAAAACAGACCAGTTCAACATTAAACGCAATGGTCACAATATTATTTAATATGGCTCAAGGAATAGGGTTATTCATCAATTTAGATGCTACATTTGTTTAAATATAACACAATTATGGAGTTATTTCCATAACAGGATAAGTACCTGCTTCCAGTTGGCTTTAAATATTTTAATAGCTTCTAATAATTGATAGTAGTATTAGAGGAATATGTTTAGTTATTCTAATATATTTTTACATCCACAAAGATCGACGTTGGGGTCCTTAAATTAAACCAGTAGTTGAATTGATAATAGAAATAATTGAGAAAATACTGTTTTGTCTTTCTTTTCTATACAATTTTCTAATATAATACAGCTTAGAAATAATGTTTGAACTTTTAGATAAATATAGCCAATTAATTATAAAACATAATGCTGTCGCTCATGGTTGGTTAATTATATTTTATTCGAATTTCAATTTCATGCAAGCTCTAAATATTTCTGCACAAAGACCATATTTTATTTCCAAAAGCGCAAAAGGATTTATATTAATGGAAATAGTGCACTACGCGCGGATGGCGAAGAAGTTCCCGCAGTACGTGCTGTTCATGGCCGTGTCGCAGGTGTCCCAGATCCCGTGGCTTCTCCAGCAGGCCTCCGTCGGAGTCAACAACATCGGCACCAAGATCAAGATGCGGGACTACATCAAGAAACAGGCGATAATTCTGAGCCGGCACCGCCCCCACCTCCAGGCCAGCGGAGAGCTGCTGATCATCACCAAAGACCAGCCCACGCTGAACCAAGACGTCATCGGCCAGCTGAACGTGAAGTACCAAAGCGTGAAGTACCAAGAGTCCGGCTCGGACCTGGTGAACCGTATTTAAATGCAAACGAAAGACCAGCTCCCGCACTTCCCGGTCGTGCTCTTCAACAACGCGGTCGTCTTCCGGCTCGACTTCCCGACGCGGCCGGTGGAGGAGACCAACTGCCTCTTCGCGGACGTCACGAACGCTTTTTCCTCCAGAGAGCACCTCTCGCTGCTGTCGTCTTCCAGGAACGCCGCGAGGTGGATCTCCTACCACGAGAAGAACGACGCGAACAGCGCCTACTGGCACCTGCAGCTGGCGCTCTACAACGTCCTGGAGGTGCTCCACAGACACCCGGAAGCCGGCGCGGCCCTGTCCTTCGGAGACCTGAAGGGCGTCACGCTGTGCTACGAAGACGTGCGCCACGACGCGGTGGGAGAGGCCGCGGAGGAGCTGGAGTAAATAGTAAGCGCTCCAGGAAGGCTCACCGTATCCAAGCGGTTCTGGGCCCAGTTCGTCCAAAGAGCTTTAGAGAACTGCGGAGGCCAGAAGCAGAACCTGCAGTTTCAAAAGCAGTTCGTGGACGGAGGGAAGATGGTGCAGCTTTGGAAGTGAGAGAGATAGCGATATTTCATAATTATTTTAGTAAATACAAATAGAATAGTTTTCTATAAGTCTAAATAATAAATAATATAAGTATTTGAAAATGCGAATAAAAAGAGAAGAATGCCATCAAGATAATATTTATTCATATGTGAGTTCACTCCTTTCATCCATAAGTAGCAGAGATAATAGGAGTATAAATTGAGAAAACTTATAAATATGATATTTTGTATTTATTATCAGTTCACTCTTTTCATTCATCGTCCAAATATTTCGATCTTTTCATGATTAAGATTGGAAAAGATCTTAAAAATAATCTTACTCTGGAGATAATTTATTTTCCAACCTTTAAAATGTAATTTCACGATATTTCTCTCATTTTTATGGATTATTTTTTCTTCAATTGAAACAAATAAAATAGCTCTAATATAACACACTCACTCTTTATCCAACCTGGACCCCAGCAGCCTCGACTACGTGACGGAGGGAAGATGGTGCAGCTCTGGAAGTGAGAGATATAGAGAAATAATAATAGAAATAATATTTTGTATTTATTATCATATTATTTACTATGTTATAATCCTTTCATTCATCGTCCAAATATTTCGATCTTTTCCCATCTTCTAGTTTGTGCTGAATAGTTTCAGTATAATCAGACACCTAAGTTCCATTAACGATCGGCACTTACAGGCCTTTCAAAGCTCCTTTCAGTGATCCGGTGTACTTTACAGGCGACGATTCAGTTGAGGTAGCTGGTTTCAAAATTAGAGTCGGTTCTGATTTTCTTCCGCTTCCACTTTCTACTAGAACATTATTGAGAGTATCAAGTATTCCTTTTCTTCCGACTCCATCTTGGACTTCTCTTACAAAGACAACTGCATTTTCTCCAACATCTAGTTCCACATCTTCTTGGACTCCTTCGATCCAGGCCTGCATCGTCTTCGGATAGCGCACTGAACACGAAGATTTGTAGTTTACTATTATCATGGTTAGTACAAATATAATTGCTAAAAACGGAAGCAAAATCGTCAAAGAGACCTTCAAGGCGGTCAGGTCCGTGATGCCCTTCAGCGACGGCGGGACCACGAACAGAATGCCCGAGCGCAGGTAGAAGAGCATGTTCTTCGGCGTCACGATGGAGGGCACGGTCACGCCCAGGAAGATGCCGTCGTTCGCGAGGACCTGCACGAAGTCCGTGCCCGTGCTGGTCTCCACGTTCAGGTCCAGGACCTTCCCGAAGGCGCTGATCTCGTTCATCGGGTTCTGGTCCTGGCACATGCTCAGCACGTTGTTCTTCAGCACGAGGCCGGTGTACTTGTCCACGCCGAGGACGGTCTCCTTGATCACGTCGAACACGTATATGTTGCTGCCCACGTTACGGATCTTGGCAGCCGGGTCGAAGCCCTCGGAGCAGAACTGGCCGTGGTCCGGGCCCGTCACGTAGGTGTCTCCGGACTTCAGGTAGTAGACCATGATGTGGCCCGAGAAGTCCACCGAGTCCAGCTGGGCGCCCTTGAACCTGAAGTTCAGGTTCGTGAGCGTGAGGGCCTGGGCGCCGGGCAGATCCGCGCCGCAGTAGTAGTCTGGGCACAGGCCGAAGAAGAAGATGGACTCGTTCGTGGCCACCACCAGCTGGTCGTGGGCCGCCGCGATGAACACGTACTGGCGGTCGTTGTACACGACTTCGAACGAGTCGTCCACTTTCAGCCGCACCACGAAGTTCTCGCCGTCGATCGCGTGCAGCTGGCCGTTGTACATGCATATCTGCTTCAAGGCCGCGGTCCCCACCTGCGTCGGGTCGGCGGAGTTGAGCGACTTGAAAAGAAGGCCGTCCGACGTGAGGAAGTAGTTGTTCGTGCCGTCGCTCGTAAATGATTTTGTGGTGTTAGGAGCTGTTATAGGGACCAGTTCTGTGGGATTTACTTTGTATAGATTTATGAATTCAGCCATGACTAATATAGGATGAAAACTCATTTAAGAAGTGAATAGATATGTATTTTAAATGTGTAATTATACAATAATATGTTATTTAATTATAAATTTGTAAAATATTGAAATTGATATAAAAATGTAAATCTGGATAATTATTTCATTTAAATAGCTCCATTCATTAATTTATATAGTATATCATTAAATTGTTATGTATTACATTGCATAGAAAAACTATCACATGCATATACCAAGACATACTTCTTCATCGTCGAGTGCTTCGTTTATTATGCTCCATCCTCCGAGTACGTAAGCTGTGTGGTATGAGTCTGGTTCTACGCCTGGTTTATCTCTGAGTCCGCATCCGTCTTCTGGTTGGCAGCAGTTGAGTGCGAATTTGTTGAATAGGTCTTTATTCACCAGTTTTAGCTGGTTTTTGTCCAGTATATGCAGGGCGCCGAGTACCCACCAGCTGTAGCAGCCGTCCGGGTCCTTGTACGGTCTTCCGTTGAATCCTCCCCATTTCGTCTGCCTGTTAACAAGATAGTGCAAGTGCAGTGATTTTTCTTCTGCGTTTAGCTCAACATTGAGTATTTTAAGTGCGGCCAGTGCGCAGTATGTGTAAGCTGCGTGTGGTTCGAGCCCGTTCGAGCAGAATCCGCCCTGATAACTTTATTTGCTCATCAGATATTCTCTTGTTTTATTAAAAATTGGTTCGTTTAAGAGTCCGGTTAGTTTTCCGATTACGACGGCCGCGAAGGTCGTTCGCGCATCACTTTCTCCCTCCGGGTTTGCTCTGAATGCTCCGTTATCGCATTTTAATTCGGTTAGCATGAATAGTGCGTTTTATTTCAATTGATTTACATCGAAGTTGAGCATTTTGAGCGACAAAACGGTTCCGTAGGCGTTCATGATGTGAAAGTGGTGGAACTCTCTTTGGCAGAAATCGGTTCTCAACGTATCAATTATATTTGGACTTAGTTTATTTAGTTTTAGCTATATATTAGATAGGTGCTCTTGTACGAGGGAGAGTTGAATGTTGTCCCAGTCGGAATTGAGTAGGAAATCGAGCTGCAGTTTTAGCTGGCGAATTGAGAGCATGTAGGGGAATAGGGTCCAGTAGATCTGGAGTGGGCGTGTGGTCTCGAGAGAGCGGGACAGAAAGTTGAAGCGGTTCTCCAAAAAGGTGCATATCTGAGAAAAATCAAAGGCATAACGCAGCGGCGTTTTTGCGTAAAAATCTGATATCAGCTAGTCAACAGCACCAGACATAGTTTTGTGTGAAGTGAAAATATATTAAATGATCACAAAATGATATAAAATACTAGAATTTCACATTTTAAATGCATGAATCTAATTATGTTAAATTATTAAGAAATAAAATGACTCACTTAACTGTAACCTTATCATCAGTACTAAGGCTCAATTCAATCATTCCATCTTCATCTCATAAATCATGACAATCCACAAATCCAAACTTAGTTACACATAACATTACCATACTATATATTATGTTAAATTATTAAGAAATATATTAACTAGAAATCAAAATTAATAATCAGTATAATCATTTTTGATCCAGTAGATGCTTAATCGGCTCTAAGTCTTCAATTTCACATAACTGATATTTTTTCATGAATTCGGCAAAATACTTGATTTGGTATTACAGCTTTTACTCCATGCCTGATTTATATATTAGATCGAAATGACTACAATAACAGTGCATAAATACTCTGAACAGTCGTCTAAACATCTGTTTAACATATTTTAAGAAATCTTTAGGATATGGTTCAGTTATAGGAAAAAGTTTTGGATTTTGCAAATTTTCAGTTATTTAATCATACAAGCAATTGCAATAATCTACCGCTTTAAGTTCTTGAGGCTTATCTTACCCAACTTACCACAAATATTTATTACCTTAACCAGCGCACATTATGTCGCACTCAGTTTTGCACTATCCTTTAACAAATAAGAAAAAGCTTTGAGAATCTTCAACAAGTTCGCAAAGATTAAAACTAATGAAGTCATTAATATCTGTATCTTTTGGACATTATATTTATTAATCAATTTGCGATTCACTAAACGTATAATCAATTTCTATATTCTTAACAGTTTCATGGCCAGGTTCTCTCACTATTGTTGAAGTTGTTTTGTTGAACATATTAAAATAGGAGTGTTACATGTCATTTTTGTTTATATTTAATAAATAAATATAATAGTAATAATTAATCTTCTCTTTTATAATGTGATTTAGCAAGTATTCAAGTATAATACTTCAAAATAATTAACAATTAACTCCATAAAATCAAATAAATCACTTTTGCACATTGTATCAAAGTTAATTTTGACCTTAGGTTTAATAAAGTTTCATTATATTATTTGTTTTTGTTTCTGGCAACCCATTTTTTCTTCACAGACAATTATAGCTGCTTTAATGCACATTCATACACTTGCCGTAAACGTACTTAATATTACTCCTTTTAATTGGTAGTCGTCGTAAAATTATTTTTCATTTCATCATTACTATAATCACTCTTTATTTTAATATTTTAAAGTATTTTAAGTCGTTTTTAGAATTCTCCAATATGTAAATCCTTGTTAGCTGAATTCAAAATTCCACTTTTAAAATCGTTCATAAAATATATTAGTTCGTTCATGTATTTATAATTGTGACTAAATCATTCTTAAATTACCCTTTTAAGTTAAAAAAATAAGATTCTTTAACCATAACAACCTACAACAACAGCCATTAACACCATTTTAATATTATGTTGCTATCATAAATTTACTATTTCATTTGTTATATTTATAAATTTAAAAGTAATGTTTAATTGTTTATCTAACTCACTCCAAATAAATGATGCGCCATATTTTGGTATTGACTGAATTCATAAATCTATACAAGGTGAACCCCACAGAACTTGTCCCTATTACAGCCCCAAACACTACAACGCAGTTCACAAGCGACGGCACAAACAACTACTTCCTCACGTCGGACGGCCTTCTTTTCAAGTCGCTCAACTCCGCCGACCCGACGCAGGTGGGGACCGCGGCCTTGAAGCAGATATGCATGTACAACGGCCAGCTGCACGCGATCGACGGCGAGAACTTCGTGGTGCGGCTGAAAGTGGACGACTCGTTCGAAGTCGTGTACAACGACCGCCAGTACGTGTTCATCGCGGCGGCCCACGACCAGCTGGTGGTGGCCACGAACGAGTCCATCTTCTTCCTCGGCCAGTGCCCCGACTACTACTGCGGTGCGGATCTGCCCGGCGCCCAGGCCCTCACGCTCACGAACCTGAACTTCAAGTTCAAGGGCGCCCAGCTGGACTCGGTGGACTTCTCGGGCCACATCATGGTCTACTACCTGAAGTCCGGAGACACCTACGTGACGGGCCCGGACCACGGCCAGTTCTGCTCGGAGGGCTTCGACCCGGCTGCCAAGATCCGGAACGTGGGCAGCAACATATACGTGTTCGACGTGATCAAGGAGACCGTCCTCGGCGTGGACAAGTACACCGGCCTCGTGCTGAAGAACAACGTGCTGAGCATGTGCCAGGACCAGAACCCGATGAACGAGATCAGCGCCTTCGGGAAGGTCCTGGACCTGAACGTGGAGACGAGCACGGGCACGGACTTCGTGCAGGTCCTCGCGAACGACGGCATCTTCCTGGGCGTGACCGTGCCCTCCATCGTGACGCCGAAGAACATGCTCTTCTACCTGCGCTCGGGCATCCTGTTCGTGGTCCCGCCGTCGCTGAAGGGCATCACTGACCTGACCGCCTTGAAGGTCTCTTTGACGATTTTGCTTCCGTTTTGCGCGATTTTCTTCATATTGACTATGATCATCGTTAATTACAAATCACAGTGCACAGTTAAGTACCCGAAAACGATGCAGTAGTGGCTTGACAACATGCGCGAGGAAGTGGACCTCAACGTTGGAGAGAACGCGGTCGCCTTCGTGAAGGAGATTTAACAAGCAAATATCGGACGAAAGGGCATCCTAAACAGCCTCAACGCATTGGTTGAAGACCAACAATTACAGGAAGAGAAAACATCACCAACCTCTCAGAAAACGGACCATGAAAACATTTTAGAACCTGCGACCGTTAACCACGAACCGAGCAAGTACAACGGAGCTCTTAAAGGAGCGCTGAAGGGATTCAAGGCCCCAAAACTGGCGGCAACTGTGGATTTGGAAGGAGCAGCTGACAGGCTGGAGGCATCGTCGAGGCTGTTGGGGTCTAGGTTGGATAAAGAGTGAGTGTGTTGTATTAGAGCTTATTTAATTTATTTCAATTGAAGAAAAAATAATCCATAAAAATGAGAGAAATATCGTGAAATTACATTTTAAAGGTTGGAAAATAAATTATCTCCAGAGTAAGATTATTTTTAAGATCTTTTCCAATCTTAATCATGAAAAGATCGAAATATTTGGACGATGAATGAAAGAATTATAACATAGTAAATAATATGATAATAAATACAAAATATTATTTCGAGGACCGATTTATGGGTTATTTAAAGTTGAGTCAATTCAGTGCTACACAAATGATGAAGTATACAATTTAATAATGAAGTCATAATACTAATTCATATTGAAATATGTAGATCTGTAGTCAAAAGTGATTAAATCTATGTTAAATAATGTGTAAATATAGTTAACATATAGCATCAATAAAAATGTAAAAATGACCTCTACGGGGTTTGAACCTGGACTTGTACACCTAACAATAGCGATTCTACCATGTTAAATATGTTACATTTTAATGCAATATATAAAAATACTAGTAAACACAGGTTATAATCGTGATTTAGTAAGTTTGATAATATCATTTGGATAATTATAATATATATAAATGCATTATATAAAAATATTATATCATTTTAAATAATACCAATTAAACTTTATGTAACCCATACAGTAAAATTCTATTATTTCTATTATTATTTCTCTATATCTCTCACTTCCAGAGCTGCACCATCTTCCCTCCGTCCACGAACTGCTTCTGAAACTGCAGGTTCTGCTTCTGGCCTCCGCAGTTCTCTAAAGCTCTTTGGACGAACTGGGCCCAGAACCGCTTCGAGACAGTGAGCCTTCCTGGAGCGCTTACTATTTACTCCAGCTCCTCTGCGGCCTCTCCCACCGCGTCGTGGCGCACGTCTTCGTAGCACAGCGTGACGCCCTTCAGGTCTCCGAAGGACAGCGCCGCGCCGGCTTCCGGGTGTCTGTGGAGCACCTCCAGGACGTTGTAGAGCGCCAGCTGCAGGTGCCAGCAGGCGCTGTTCGCGTCGTTCTTCTCGTGGTAGGAGATCCACCTCGCGGCGTTCCTGGAAGACGACAGCAGCGAGAGGTGCTCTCTGGAGGAAAACGCGTTCGTGACGTCCGCGAAGAGGCAGTTGGTCTCCTCCACCGGCCGCGTCGGGAAGTCGAGCCGGAAGACGACCGCGTTGTTGAAGAGCACGACCGGGAAGTGCGGGAGCTGGTCTTTCGTTTGCATTTAAATGCGGTTCACCAGGTCCGAGCCGGACTCGTGGTACTTCACGCTTTGGTACTTCACGTTCAGCTGGCCGATGACGTCTTGGTTCAGCGTGGGCTGGTCTTTGGTGATGATCAGCAGCTCTCCGCTGGCCTGGAGGTGGGGGCGGTGCCGGCTCAGGATGACCGCCTGCTTCTTGATGTAGTCCCGCATCTTGATCTTGGTGCCGATGTTGTTGACGCCGACGGAGGCCTGCTGGAGAAGCCACGGGATCTGGGACACCTGCGACACGGCCATGAACAGCACGTACTGCGGGAACTTCTTCACCATCCGCGCGTAATGCACTATTTCCATGAGGACAAACACCTTGATGCTCTTGGATATCTGGTGCGGCGTTTAGGCTGAGATATTCATGGCCTGCATGAAATTGAAGTTTTAGAAGAAAATAATGAGCCATCCGTGAGCGATAGCATTGTGCTTGATCACCAGTTGGTGGTATCTGTCAAGAAGCTGAAACATAAGCTCGAGGCTGTACTGGATCGAAAAGTTGTAAATAATCGCCAAGGAGAACAATACGTTCTCGATGGTCTAAACGGTGTTCTCGATTATTTTCTTTTGGGACGAATTCCAGCGATTTTGTCTGATTACATATAAGTATACCAACAATACTAAGCACGCCAGTCTCAGAACATTGTCCAAAATTAATATATTTGAGAATATAGTGAGCACAGTTTTAATTGGATACTGCCCGTTGAATATAGTTACGCCGTAGTTCGACGAAATACTGTTGAAGGTCGCGTTGAGATTTATGTACAGTGCACACGCTTATGTTATGTTGAAGACCGATGCAATTATAGTTCCGAAAGACGTGCTGGTCTGTCTTATATATTTAATGATTAATATCTTTGATTGCTTTTTAGACGCCGAAAGCAATTTTACCGCGCGGCTCAATATTCGCGTGTCCATGATTTTGTTGTTCCCGACTTCCTCAGATTTTTCGGCATCGGCGCACACTTTGAAAATCGGCTGGGTTTTGCATGTGTCAACTTAGTGCGTTCTGGGCGTTGACGTTTGTGAATCTTCCACATTGGAATTACTTGTATTATATAAAGCTTGTTTTTCTATATTCAATTTGTATTTGGAAACAGAATCGGTCTAATCACACATATTGATTTAAGATAATCTGTTAAAAGTAGAAATTCTATATTTTGCAGAATTATCTTCTTCAAATTGTTCGAACCATTATTTCTATGAAGAAGTATTTGAATTATTTAATCCATTATTATTTTCGTATTACCTTTTAGTAAAAGGAGAAGCTTTGTTATCATCTTATATAGTATTATAGATAATATTCTATTCAGATAATATAATTTAAGAGGTTAGCAGAGTTAGATTTTGATATTCTATTTTATCAACTTATTCGCTAAACTTAAAAGTTGGAACATTTATCTGAAGCTCGTCTAAACATAAATTCGGGCCAAATTTGTTGTCTTTATCATATAATGATGTTAGTTCGACTCTAACTTCATCAAACGATTATAGTGAGAGTATATCTGATATTTGAATAACATCTCCATAGAAGCACCTGTATTATAAGTTTCCAAAAATCTGAGTAACTTGCTCAATATCGCCGAATGCGACTCCAACACTGATTGTTATCCCAAGAGATTTAGAGATTGTTTTCGCGCCAGCACAGATTTGAACAACGTCATCAAACATTTTCTGAACACTATCTTCTTGCACAAGGAATTAAAACACTTGTGAAGAAACTTAAATCATTTTGGCATGGTACTGCTAACATAACTGTTCAATGAGTCTTGTGAACCTAACAGTTTCTAAAATTGGAGGGCTCAGATTAGTTCTTATTGTAGTTACAACTACTTTCTTCTGAATTTCTTCATTTATTTCTTGGATTTGCTCGGAATAGTGTTTATTATACATTAAATCGATTTCATTTCGCTATTATTTAAGTTTTATTACTTCATCGTTCGGTTATTAACCGGTTCTGTTTTAATAATTGTATAAGATTAGGAATGAACCAGCCAAACTCCCGGACAGCCAGTATTTGAGCGAGTGGAAGTTGACGCAAGTCAGGTACGAAAAGAAAATCAGGCTGAAAACGTGGAACGTGATGATTTCGCGGTAGCTCACAAATACGTGCGTGGTGAACACCTCCAGCAGGTACACCACCTGTCCCCCGAGGATGGCGTTGTACGGGTGATGGTACTGGTTTGGCACGTTGAACAGATACTAGAAAAATAGTTCCGTGTAGATTACTCTTTTGCTGAAGTGCTTGATTTCCAGCCTGTAGTCGCTCGATCGCCTTCTGGGGAAGTTCAGCAAGTGCAGTAGGGCGTTTGTCGCGCGGACCGACTTCACGGCCAAAAACACGACTTTGTTCTGCGTGTCTTCTATTTGGCGCATAATTGCGTGCTGCAGTTCGAAAAGACATATGATCGCGTAGTAGATGAGAAACTGGTTCACTCTGTTCACAAAGATTTGCGTTGTTGAATCTCTCATATTAGAAGTGAAACTGAATCTAAGATATAACTAATATTTCTTTAATAACTATATTTTAATATTTGTAATCTGTATTTCTGCTATACTGTACACTAAATTTATTCAAAGTTCATTATAAAAGAACTAAATTGGTAATTTTTATGATACCTACATTTAATAGATAATATTATATACAAAATATAATTAATATTTGTACAAACCGTTAACACTAAAATTTAGTCATATTGATCTACAGTTATGGGAGGTGGAATTGCTTTTTCTTGTTTACTATGTGAGTAATTATATATTAAAATATTTTGCCACTTCTAATGCGGATGACAAATTCCAATAAATAATCTCAAGTTGGAGATTATTCATGAACTACTCATTAACACAAGAGGGCCAAAAATATGATTTCGATCGTATTAGACCATAATCGACTATTCAAAGTCGGTATTTAATATTCCAAAAAGGAAAAATAGAAATTACCACATGCAATAAAAGGACGGCAAGGACAAAAATAAACGCAGTAGAAGATGTTTAGGGAAGACCAACTAATTCACTTAACAAACTTAGGCAGTTCTGAAGCGTTTGTATTCTCTTCATTTCTGGGTCCAACGGAGGAATTCATAAAATATTGTACCAATCTGAACTAGTTATATCACTTGTTTAAGATGTCCCTGTGTAATTTCTACGTTTTAGTCAACAAAACTAATTTATGAAAGATTTTATCTCGAAAATATATGGAGGTTAAGCTGGATTGGAGAAAAGAATAAGAGGATCCAATGATTGGTATACGGACGCAATATGTAATTTATAACTAGTAGCGCAAGCACTGGACCTGCAGAGGACCTCGGTGTTCATCTTCAACTGGGTCAATCTGAACGATTTTAGGTATTTCTTAATCACGAAAAACAATGGAGGACTTTTTCTTTCAATCTCAACCGGGAGCTCAAGATGAAGTATTGGTACTTCGCTTAATTAGAATTATAATTCAGGTAGTTACAGTCGCTTTCATTCTCAATATTCAAATAATGAATGCATTTTTGTTTCTTGAAGAATGGAATCAAGTGGGTTAGTCGGGCCCAGCATTAAATAATATATTGATGCTACTCTAAAACAACAGTTATTTTACTTATGATCTTCCACTTCCATTTCATAATGAGAAATCAATTTTCTTGATTGTTAAAGTATACAACGTTAGGTAAAGTTGAAACTTATTATTGAAGTATATACAGAGTTATATACGTTAATTATTGTAGCACAGCTATCCAAGGCTCAACCAGGCCTTGATGTGATTGAAGCACTTTACAAATCAATAGTAAATAGAGTTAATGAGTGTATTGATGAGGAGGGAGAACACACTCATTATTGAGCCGGGCAGTGATATAAGTAAGATTCAAATAATAAACTTCATTCTTCTTCCTAATTCAAAAAAGCATTTCGAGGGCCCACCACTGTAAATTCATGTTTCTTTTAATATATTTGTTAAACATAGAACATTGTATATTGTGATGTTGGTATGAAATATTAATATGGGAAAAGATCGAAATATTTGGATGATGAATGAAAAGAGTGAACTGATAATAAATATAAAATATCATATTTATAAGTTTTCTCAATTTATACTCATATTATCTCTGCTACTTATGAATGAAACGAGTGAACTCACATATGAATAAATATTTTTTTGATGGCATTCTTCTCTTTTTATTCGCATTTTCAAATACTTATATTATTTATTATTTAGACTTATAGAAAACTATTCTATTTGTATTTACTAAAATAATTATGAAATATCTCTATATCTCTCACTTCCAAAGCTGCACCATCTTCCCGCCGTCCACGAACTGCTTCTGAAACTGCAGGTTCTGCTTCTGGCCTCCGCAGTTCTCTAAAGCTCTTTGGACGAACTGGGCCCAGAACCGCTTCGAGACAGTGAGCCTTCCGGGAGCACTCGCTATTTACTCCAGCTCCTCTGCGGCCTCTCCCACCGCGTCGTGGCGCACGTCTTCGTAGCACAGCGTGACGCCCTTCAGGTCTCCGAAGGACAGCGCCGCGCCGGCTTCCGGGTGTCTGTGGAGCACCTCCAGGACGTTGTAGAGCGCCAGCTGCAGGTGCCAGTAGGCGCTGTTCGCGTCGTTCTTCTCGTGGTAGGAGATCCACCTCGCGGCGTTCCTGGAAGACGACAGCAGCGAGAGGTGCTCTCTGGAGGAAAACGCGTTCGTGACGTCCGCGAAGAGGCAGTTGGTCTCCTCCACCGGCCGCGTCGGGAAGTCAAGCCGGAAGACGACCGCGTTGTTGAAGAGCACGACCGGGAAGTGCGGGAGCTGGTCTTTCGTTTGCATTTAAATGCGGTTCACCAGGTCCGAGCCGGACTCGTGGTACTTCACGCTTTGGTACTTCACGTTCAGCTGGCCGATGACGTCTTGGTTCAGCGTGGGCTGGTCTTTGGTGATGATCAGCAGCTCTCCGCTGGCCTGGAGGTGTGGTCGGTGCCGGCTCAGGATGACCGCCTGCTTCTTGATGTAGTCCCGCATCTTGATCTTGGTGCCGATGTTGTTGACGCCGACGGAGGCCTGCTGGAGAAGCCACGGGATCTGGGACACCTGCGACACGGCCATGAACAGCACGTACTGCGGGAACTTCTTCACCATCCGCGCGTAATGCACTATTTCCATGAGGACAAACACCTTGATGCTCTTGGATATCTGGTGCGGCGTTTAGGCTGAGATATTCATGGCCTGCATGAAATTGAAGTTTTAGAAGAAAATAATGAGCCATCCGTGAGCGATAGCATTGTGCTTGATCACCAGTTGGTTGTATCTGTCAAGAAGCTGAAACATAAGCTCGAGGCTGTACTGGATCGAAAAGTTGTAAATAATCGCCAAGGAGAACAATACGTTCTCGATGGTCTAAACGGTGTTCTCGATTATTTTCTTTTGGGACGAATTCCAGCGATTTTGTCTGATTACATATAAGTATACCAACAATACTAAGCACGCCAGTCTCAGAACATTGTCCAAAATTAATATATTTGAGAATATAGTGAGCACAGTTTTAATTGGATACTGCCCGTTGAATATAGTTACGCCGTAGTTCGACGAAATACTGTTGAAGGTCGCGTTGAGATTTATGTACAGTGCACACGCTTATGTTATGTTGAAGACCGATGCAATTATAGTTCCGAAAGACGTGCTGGTCTGTCTTATATATTTAATGATTAATATCTTTGATAGCTTTTTAGACGCCGAAAGCAATTTTACCGCGCGGCTCAATATTCGCGTGTCCATGATTTTGTTGTTCCCGACTTCCTCAGACTTTTCGGCATCGGCGCACACTTTGAAAATCGGCTGGGTTTTGCATGTGTCAACTTAGTGCGTTCTGGGCGTTGACGTTTGTGAATCTTCCACATTGGAATTACTTGTATTATATAAAGCTTGTTTTTCTATATTCAATTTGTATTTGGAAACAGAATCGAATTAAGTTGAAGTTTGGGATTCTTCAATTCCTGACATTTTTAGCTGATGTTATAGTTAAATTTGGGGCGAAAACCGAGAATTTTATGTTTAATGTTAAAATAGTTTTTGTAAATCCAAATTATCCTCGTCCTCAAAATCCGGGTCATATTTTTTGAATTGAAACAGTGAAATGGTTCTGGTAAAAGTGGAAACTCGGTTGTCGTTCAAATTTTCAGAAGCTTTTTGAGCATTTTTCGCTTCTAAAACAGTTATTTAAACGGTGCGGAAAGTTTAATCTTGATAAAATATGTTTTAAACTTATTCACAAAACTTAAAAGTCGGAACTTTCTTTTGGAACTCGAATTAAAACATTCCAAAATTTTCATTTGCGTTAATTAGTTATGTTAGCTCAACTCTTATTTAGTCGAAGGATTGCAAAGAGATCAGATCTGAAATTTCGATTACATCTCCATAGAAACACCTGTACTATAGATTTCCAAAAATTTGAGTAACTTAATTTATATCGCCGAACGCGATTCCAGAGCTAACAGTCATGTTTAATGACTCAGCTATGGTATGAGCTCCAGCACAAATTTGAACACAATCGTCTAACATTTCTTGTACAATATCTTCTTACAGTGGTGGGCCCTCGAAATGCTTTTTTGAATTAGGAAGAAGAATGAAGTTTATTATTTGAATCTTACTTATATCACTGCCCGGCTCAATAATGAGTGTGTTCTCCCTCCTCATCAATACACTCATTAACTCTATTTACTATTGATTTGTAAAGTGCTTCAATCACATCAAGGCCTGGTTGAGCCTTGGATAGCTGTGCTACAATAATTAACGTATATAACTCTGTATATACTTCAATAATAAGTTTCAACTTTACCTAACGTTGTATAATTTAACAATCAAGAAAATTGATTTCTCATTATGAAATGGAAGTGGAAGATCATAAGTAAAATAACTGTTGTTTTAGAGTAGCATCAATATATTATTTAATGCTGGGCCCGACTAACCCACTTGATTCCATTCTTCAAGAAACAAAAATGCATTCATTATTTGTATATTGAGAATGAAAGCGACTGTAACTACCTGAATTATAATTCTAATTAAGCGAAGTACCAATACTTCATCTTGAGCTCCCGGTTGAGATTGAAAGAAAAAGTCCTCCATTGTTTTTCGTGATTAAGAAATACCTAAAATCGTTCAGATTGACCCAGTTGAAGATGAACACGGAGGTCCCCTGCAGGCCCAGTGCTTGCGCTACTAGTTATAAATTACATATCGCGTCCGTACACCAATCATTGGATCCTCTTATTCTTTTCTCCAATCAGGCTTAACTACCATATATTTTCGAGATAAAATCTTTCATAAATTAGCTTTGTTGACTAAAACGTAGAAATTACACAGGGACATCTTAAACAAGTGATATAACTAGTTCAGATTGGTACAATATTTTATGAATTCATCCGTTGGACCCAGAAATGAAGAGAATACAAACGCTTCAGAACTGCCTAAGTTTGTTAAGTGAATTAGTTGACCTTCCCTAAACATCTTCTACCGCGTTTATTTTTGTCATTGCCGTCCTTTTATTGCATGTGGTAATTTCTATTTTTCCTTTTTGGAATATTAAATACCGACTTTGAATAGTCGATTATGGTCTAATACGATCGAAATCATATTTTTGGCCCTCTTGTGTTAATGAGTAGTTCATGAATAATCTCCAACTTGAGATTATTTATTGGAATTTGTCATCCGCATTAGAAGTGGCAAAATATTTTAATATATAATTACTCACATAGTAAACAAGAAAAAGCAATTCCACCTCCCATAACTGTATACGAAGAATTAAAAAACTTGCGAAGAAACCTAAATCGTTTTGACTGAGTATTATTTGCAAATCTGTTCTACCAGTCTCGTGAATTTCACTGTTTCTTAAATCGGTGGATTTAAATTTGTTCTAATTGTAGCAACTACTACTTTAGACTGCATATATTCGTTTACTTGTTGTATTTCTTTTAAATAATGTTCGTTATAAAATTTTGAAATGTATTTATGTTATTGTTTAAGTTTTATTGCTTCTTCATTTGGTTATTGTCCGCTTCGGTTTTAATAGTGATATAAAATCAGAAATTAAGCAGCTAAACTCCCGGACAGCCAGTATTTGAGCGAGTGGAAGTTGACGCAAGTCAGGTACGAAAAGAAAATCAGGCTGAAAACGTGGAACGTGATGATTTCGCGGTAGCTCACAAATACGTGCGTGGTGAACACCTCCAGCAGGTACACCACCTGTCCCCCGAGGATGGCGTTGTACGGGTGATGGTACTGGTTTGGCACGTTGAACAGATACTAGAAAAATAGTTCCGTGTAGATTACTCTTTTGCTGAAGTGCTTGATTTCCAGCCTGTAGTCGCTCGATCGCCTTCTGGGGAAGTTCAGCAAGTGCAGTAGGGCGTTTGTCGCGCGGACCGACTTCACGGCCAAAAACACGACTTTGTTCTGCGTGTCTTCTATTTGGCGCATAATTGCGTGCTGCAGTTCGAAAAGACATATGATCGCGTAGTAGATGAGAAACTGGTTCACTCTGTTCACAAAGATTTGCGTTGTTGAATCTCTCATATTAGAAGTGGAATCACAATTAAATTGATCGAGGTTGTACTATAATAGTAACGTTTTATAAATACATTTATTTATTTAATAAAATATTGGATGAACAATAATGTAATCTATATACTGGATTTGTATTTTAATTAGAATGTCAGAAAGGTTAACTATCACTTAAGGCTTAACAGCAACTTTCCCAGCAAAAGTGACTGGGAGCACAACTGGGAGGTTTTGGTATACTCCCAGCAGCTATTTATAGTTGCTGGGTATTCCCCAGTTTTCTTGATTTTTTGGCAAATCTGGACTAAATTTGACCATATCTGGTTCATTTTTGGTCAAATTTTATAAGATTTTATGTCAATTTTTACCAATTTAATAAAAATTTTTTGACTTAAACACTTTTATAATTAGAATGAAATAACAAGCGATGCTAGAGCGCTGAAAAATTGCACGATTAAGGCTAAATGGATAATAAGAACATTCAAATCATTTCTTGCATGAAATGAAATTACCACACCTCGGTAACGCTGATGCTTCGTTCTAATGTCATGTCTAACAACTGAATAGTTTTCTGAAAACCGAAACCGTATTCCTACAGCTATTCGACCTTGAAACACCATCTTGGAGCACTATCAATGTGTTTTTGCCAATGTTGTGTATCATTGAGTAACTGGCTGACTTCCCACAGATTAAATCGTAATTGCACCAAGGTACTCACCGCGATCAGTATCCACAACCATTCTCTGATCAATAGGATGCAAGCTTTCCAATTGACATGTCCAGAATTTCATCGTAGATGAGATAAATAGCACAAAGTTTATGTTTGGTACGCATAGACGACATATAAAGCCTGAAATATGTCGATTTCGTTTCATTTTGTTGATATTGAATGATATTTGATGTGTCAACCCAGGTCTGATACGTCTATTTCTTGCTGGGAATCTCCCAGTTTTTATTTTTAATGTTTTTATTGCTGATTATTGCTGGTTATTTCCCAGCACAAAAACCAGAAATCTCCCAATATCTCCAAACTCCCAGCAAAACCTATACTTTCTCCCAGCAAAACTGGGAAATGTTAAGCCTTACTATCACTATTATATATAACATAAGCAAATGTCCCATAGATACAGAAACAAACTGTAGAATGAAACTTTAATTTATATGTTCCCATGTTTATTGCTAATTCTGTTATAATAAACTATTTAAATGAATTTCAGTCTTTTAGACAGGAGTTTTCATTTAGAATTTTTTAAATAAGAGTTCACTTTTAAGAATTCACTTATTAAGTGGTGTTTAAATAAGCAGCTATTAATAAATATATAAATATAAAACTACCTTACCATCTAAGGAACTCAAATTATTAAAAATATTTGTAACAGAAACTCATGTGAATATCTTGACACATTTGTTATAGTATGCTCTTCTGGATTCAAGGCCGTTATAACCGCCATTCACTCTCTTAGTGACTTCTTCAACGGTGGCTCCATTATTGCAAAAAGCAGTCATACCGTTTTTATACCACCAGTAGCCAGCAGACTTCCATGGGTACTTTGGAGCAACATAATACCAGCCTTCCATAACATTTTAATCACCAATGCTGTTGGCAAAAGATTAGTAGTTAGATCTACCAGTCATTTGGATAAAACCAGCACCTTTAAACTTGGGACCGTCACCTGGATATATATTGCCTAAGTCTTTTCTGCCTTCATATGCAGATCCATCAGCAATTTCAGCTGTGTAATAGCCAAGTGCAGATTCATGAGCACATTAGCTAATAAAGTGCCTTATTGATTGGATACCACTCAAATTATAAAACGAAATTGCCTTGTTGAGATCGGCAAGTAAAGAATCGGTGAGCTTAGTCCATCCGAGCTGCTTAAGCTAAGCCATAGTAACTACATATGCTTTTGCGGTTGGTATATTAGACGTTTTAGGGTCCATGAGTTTTCTTAAAGTTGTAGGGCCAACTTCTCCATCTGTGGTTAATCCGTTATTAGTTTAGAATTCTTTAATTGCACTAAGAGTTTAAGGGCCTGCTAACCCGTCAACAGTCGAGAGGTAACCTTTGTTCTTTAAAAGCTCTTATATGACTTTTATGTCTTTTTGGATTTGGCTCCAAGTTTGAGAACCGACAATTCCATCAACCGAAATATTACGAACGGTTTAATAGTGTTCAACGGCCTTAGTTGTTCCTGGACCAAAATAACCATCACGTTCGTACGGATTGAAACATAGAATCAACAAGCTATATTGAAGATATATGACATTACCATCATTTGATCCTTCAAGCATCATTTATGAGAACAGAGGTGGTATTTTAAGAAATAAAATTAGCTAAGTTTAATGTTTAAATAGCAAGCAATAATAAAATGATTATACTGGGACAAATTAGTCATTTAGTATGGAATGTTGTAACATGTAGCTGATAATACAGAATCTGAATGATGTGTATTTTATATATAGCACATTATATTACTATAATTTTAATATTTATACAACAATATTTTCATATTTGATAAATTTAAATGTACAAATTTCGAATTTTGCAAATACAACAATTTAATAATTTAGGGCAATTTGAAAATGCACATACATTTTATATACACAGTTTAATACACAGTATTGATGATACAAGTACAGAAGAAATAAAATGCGTTTGAAAGTTTTATCTGATAAAGTAATGTTATGCTTATTCTGAGATGTACTAAAATAGTTAACTATAAAAATAACTCAATTTCTAAATACGTATATAGGTACCTACCTATACCTACTTTCGTTAACTATAACTTAAATTATATTTGAACAAGTTAAACAACAATTCACAGTTTAAGTTCCTTCGCCCGGGTCCTGACCCGGAGCATCTCCCTAAACAGCGCCGTGTTCAGTTTCTCAGCCGCCTCGGCTGCGTTTTTAAGTTCAACGTTCAATTTGCTCTTTCCCGAGTAAAGATTTCTTTTTGGAACCAGTTTTGGGGTAAGGTAACTTGGTTCGAAGGGAGGTTGCTGTTTTTTGAGCGGAATTGGCTCGAAAATGCAGGATTTTGAGGTCACCAAGTGGTGATTAATATTTATTTGGAAGGAGGAGTTTTTGTGAAGGAGGTTCTTGTTCGAATATGCCGAGTAGGTGTCGCGCTGGTAGGGCAGGATCTCGGATATGATTGAAGCTGGGCGCACTGTTGGTAAAGACGAGGTGAAGGTTATCTTATTCACAAATACGGAAGGAAACAGAGACATTTAAGTTTGAAACGGAGCAAATCAATTTTTTAAATGCAGTATAACGCAAAGTAAATATAATTAACGCTAATTAACTTTAAGATCGGCTATATTTAAGAAAAGATATATAAACGATTGATATAATGATATTGACCTTTTATTTATTATTAAAATGCAATAACATACTACAATTAAATAATTTTAAGATTGAGAATATTTTTGAATAAGTATATAATTCTGTATATTAAAAGTAAACAGATGATCAACATCTTCAAACTACAAATGTTATATAATTAAATTATAATTATAAATATTACAACAAATTCCATCTTTAATATCATTCTTAACCAGATCTATATTTAAACATACAGTTGGGAACTACTATAACTATTCAAAGTAATGAATAGTTATATTATACCTGTACATACAATATTTACAATATATAAACGTACATACAATTATTAAATTCAGATTAGCTCTGTTTTCAATTTCATTTTCTAACTAAATATAGTAAATTAATAATATAATATACTATATTATTGTGCTTGTTCACCAGTTGATTGTATCTGTCAATAAGTTGGAACATAATTACTGAATGGAAAAGTTGTAAATAATCGCCAAAGAGAACGTTATATATTCAACATTTATGTTTTTTATTTTTCACATTAAATTAATCTTTTGGAGTGTTAGATTATTACAATTATTATAACAAAAGTAGAACGGAAAGAACTATTTGATATATTTAAATTACATAATCTGCAATAATCTGTTGTAATTTAAACCTGTGAACAAACTCATATAAAATTAATATTATGCAGAAATATAACATTTTGTATGATCCAGTCCACTCCATCATATTAAAATGGATAAGAATGAACAGAATCCAGTTCTTCAACCTGCTGCTGATAAACAAACATCAGAAAAAGCATCTCCAGAGTACTCTCCGATCGCAGATAAGAGCAAGAGAAAGTGCAGAGATATTTTCTGCCTTTTGATGTTTACGGTCTTTTGGGGCTTATGTTTTGCCATCTGCATCACCCACAAGGTTTGGGACAACAAAATATACGCAAAACTTCTACTTGAGCCACATGATAGATTGAGACGCAGATGCGGATATGATCATGCTGATTAATAAGACATGCTCGCCACCGACTACTCCAAGATTGTAAGTGATCCGAAGGACATATCTAACTTCTGCACATTGTCTTAAACGGTTCATAGCACCAACAGTGATGTAACTGGAACAAACTGTGCATCATTCGCCAACATTGGAGCAACGAAAAACGAAATGTTACTGGCTCGCTAGTTCATGAAATTGGTGAGCGAAATCCCCTCCAATTCAGATAGAACTGGATATGGTATGGGTTTTAAAACCAATAGTGGAAAACACTGCCTGAAAGATGATGTATTCACGGTTGTTGGATCTAAAATGTGCAACCCACCAAATGGAGCGATGGACTACGTTTGCGACTCGGACTTTGAAATATATTATAATGCAGCTATGACCAAAGTAAACCCAGTAGGGACAGCTATCCCGTCATTCACCTAATTTTTGTCTACACATACGTACAATGATTACAGTGATAAATTAACGGCTGAATTTAGATTCGTGCTGAACTTTTGCACACCTATTCCAAAAGGAACCACAACAACCGATAGAGAAGATTATTCACTTGACTCCGTTCCGAATTCATTCGGAATTTTAACTTGCTCACAGTCAATGCTTGTTGGACAATTTAAACAAGCTTCAAATCTTGTTGGAGATTTCTCTGATAATTTTGTTAGTCAAATTATTGATCAATATGCTGCTATGTGCATCGGCCTCGGAGCATGTCTTCTTTTCATGATAATATATTTTATATTCCTACGTTACTTCGTTGGCGTACTGATCTGGATTACAGTCATTGGCTCTCTAGGTAGTCTTGCAACTTTTGGCGCTTATCTTATTTGTTAAGGAAAGAAGTATGAAGACTAAAATTAAATCAATCTTGATTATTTTGGTTATGTTGATGCTGCTATCAGGAAGTAACAAAAGTATTACGAAGGTTTTGGCTGGACTATTGTAGCTATTGATATAGTCTTTTCAATTATTGTACTCATTTTCTTCAAGACCATCAGAATCGCCACAGCTGTTATAAAACAAGCAATGGTCGCCATTGGAAAAGTTCCTGTTATCTTCATCTTCCCAATCTTCTCTCTCATTTTTGTTATTGCTCACTTATTCTGGTCTGTAATGGGTTCGTACTTGTTCTATCTTACAGGATCCTATGATGCGACAGTGAACGCGTACAACTTTGAAACTAAGGTTCGTGGTGCAGACGGTCTCGTTGTTTATACAACGGATCATTGGTCAGCCACAAAGTTCGCAGTCTTAGTTTTCGGCTGTATCTGGGGCACATTTTTCTTCTACTCTCTATTAGAATTTAACATTTCCATGATGGTCGTTTAGTGGTACTTTGACAGAGAAAGGACCAAAAAATCTCTCAAGGGTAGCATGAAGAAATCCATACTTTATGGCCTCAAAAGCCTCGGCACACTTACTGTCACATCTTTCATCACATTTTGGTTCTTCTTCATCCGTATAATCTTAGAATACGTTCTCAAGAGAATGAACACAGCTGGAAACTCTAAAGTCGTCAAAGCTGCTGTTTGGTTCACCAGATGCTGCCTCTCTTGTATCTAGAAAATCGTCGAGTAGTTCAATAGAAACATCCAAATTTACGCCGCGATTTCTGGTGAAGGCTACTGCAAATCAATGAAAGGCGCTGTAAAGCTTCTAATGGCCAAAATCTTTTCCAACCTCTTCGCAAATAATCTTTCATCATTTTTCCTCTTCATTGGTAAGTTATTGACTTCAGCTGTAGGCGCTATTGTTTGTGGTTCTATAATTTACGCTAACACAAAGTAAATCATGCTAACTCCAACTATTTTCACATTGCTTGGTTCCTTCTTTTTGTCATATTTCGTAATTGAAATCGTCAAGCTAGTTATTGATACCATTTATTTCTGCTTTTTGTATGAAGAAACCTATATGATGAGAGAAAGAGAATAAGGCCTTAAACCATATGCTCCAGGAGACTTCGCTAAATTAATGTGAGATATAATATATCTTATTATAATATTTGGGTGATAAGTGATGAATATAAACGAATTATAGAGTATTGTTGAGAATCTGAATTATTATAACAATATTTTCACTGCCATTAGTAATTTCGTTATCCACTATTTCCAGAGAGTAGTTTAAACACTATTTTGAAATCATTATAATTTATTCACTTCCAAAGCTGCACCATCTTCCCGCCGTCCACGAACTGCTTCTGAAACTGCAGGTTCTGCTTCTGGCCTCCGCAGTTCTCTAAAGCTCTTTGGACGAACTGGGCCCAGAACCGCTTGGATACAGTGAGCCTTCCGGGAGCACTCGCTATTTACTCCAGCTCCTCCGCCGCCTCTCCCACCGCGTCGTGGCGCACGTCTTCGTAGCACAGCGTGACGCCCTTCAGGTCTCCGAAGGACAGGGCGGCGCCGGCTTCCGGGTGTCTGTGGAGCACCTCCAGGACGTTGTAGAGCGCCAGCTGCAGGTGCCAGTAGGCGCTGTTCGCGTCGTTCTTCTCGTGGTAGGAGATCCACCTCGCGGCGTTCCTGGAAGACGACAGCAGCGAGAGGTGCTCTCTGGAGGAAAACGCGTTCGTGACGTCCGCGAAGAGGCAGTTGGTCTCCTCCACCGGCCGCGTCGGGAAGTCGAGCCGGAAGACGACCGCGTTGTTGAAGTGTATAATAGGAATTATATCAGACTATTGATTCATTATATTATCAATCACTTAAGAATATTTAGACTTGGTAATATTAAATTCTTAATAAGATATTTATAAATCGCCAATAAGGTCATTTTATATAATTTTTTAATTTTTAGTTAAAAGAAGCAATTCAGCCATTAAACTCAGACGCGATTTATATCTGCTACAAATTGAGAGTTTCTTGTTAACATATTCATTGAGATAAATATATTTACCAATATTATTCACGGATACAGAAAATTAATATATTAACCATGGAAACTATGATGTTGTAATTAAAATATATACTGTAATAATTTCAGGATATTTTCTTCCTATTCTGAACCAATGCATTATTTCTAATAATACAAATATTTTAATATTATTTGACATTTTAATTGGACTTTATGCCGCGATGTTAAGAACAAAATTAAAATTCATAGTTGATATTAATATTCCTGCCCAACCGTGTTATATTAATTAAGTCTTAATTTAACGTTAATTATTATAATTAGTTAACAATTAAAACATAACTTCTATTAATTGAACAACTGTTTTAGTAAGTATGCGGTAGAAGATTAATTGAGTTGAGAGGTTTATTTTATGTTATTAATTTTGTTGAAACGAAATAATGTTAAGCTTGTCAGTATTTCCACTTCGCAAATAATTAACAAAATTCTCGAAAACGACTTCAACCATTTAATAGGTAAATTACTATTTTTGTGTTCAATATATATTAAAACATATTATTCGTATTTTAAATCACTTTATTCATTTTTTATAAATGTGTGTGTACCCTCTTATGTCATTTTATTCGCACTTACTTTTGTATATACATGATAGTGTTTATATGCTTCTATTACTGGTCCTTTAATTGGGCTTACTACTGGTTGGTTACAACCTTCAATTTTTCTTTCGTCGTTTTCTTTAGTTTTACTTCTTTAAACACAGGATATTAAACAACTTAATTCAATTACAACTTCTCTAAATTTTATGATAATTCTTTACCAAGTCGACTTGGTCTAAAAGTTCCAACATATTCAAGCCCTATTGATTTAATATACTCAACTACGTCAATTGTACCATAATAATTATCACAGAATAGTGTGCAGTTAGGCTATTTTGGAAAATCAATAAGTCTTTTAATAACATCAAGAGTTTTTGTTTCACCTTTAGGTACTGTTTACGAAGCTGCGTATAAATCCATTGATAATATAAAATTAGTAAATGTATCCACACAAGCTCTTACAAGTATACCTCTTTTTGCTGGTTTAGCAGGATTATACTATAAAAAGAATATTCTACCTGCAAATTTGATAAGTTATTCATCTATTACAAGGTTTTTACCCAGAAAATAATCTGGATATTTTGTATATATGTCTCGAAATTTGCTTTGTAACTGTAACATAAAATCTTAAACTCTTGATACAGAATTTCGAACTTTGGTTTCTTTTGGTAAAAACCTTGTAATAGATGAATAACTTATCAAATTTGCAGGTAGAATATTCTTTTTATAGTATAATCCTGCTAAACCAGCAAAAAGAGGTATACTTGTAAGAGCTTGTGTGGATACATTTACTAATTTTATATTATCAATGGATTTATACGCAGCTTCGTAAACAGTACCTAAAGGTGAAACAAAAACTCTTGATGTTATTAAAAGACTTATTGATTTTCCAAAATAGCCTAACTGCACACTATTCTGTGATAATTATTATGGTACAATTGACGTAGTTGAGTATATTAAATCAATAGGGCTTGAATATGTTGGAACTTTTAGACCAAGTCGACTTGGTAAAGAATTATCATAAAATTTAGAGAAGTTGTAATTGAATTAAGTTGTTTAATATCCTGTGTTTAAAGAAGTAAAACTAAAGAAAACGACGAAAGAAAAATTGAAGGTTGTAACCAACCAGTAGTAAGCCCAATTAAAGGACCAGTAATAGAAGCATATAAACACTATCATGTATATACAAAAGTAAGTGCGAATAAAATGACATAAGAGGGTACACACACATTTATAAAAAATGAATAAAGTGATTTAAAATACGAATAATATGTTTTAATATATATTGAACACAAAAATAGTAATTTACCTATTAAATGGTTGAAGTCGTTTTCGAGAATTTTGTTAATTATTTGCGAAGTGGAAATACTGACAAGCTTAACATTATTTCGTTTCAACAAAATTAATAACATAAAATAAACCTCTCAACTCAATTAATCTTCTACCGCATACTTACTAAAACAGTTGTTCAATTAAAAATTAATTTGTTAAATAGAATAAAATATCTGAAATAGTCGATGCATAACAAATATACTAACTAATAAACACAAGCTTACTTGTGCTACCAACACGTTTATATATAGACCAAGATACTAAACAAAAAGCTTTTATTATAATTCCTCCAACATTACTATATATTATTATCTTTAGTATATATTATACAGTCATTGTTTTAAAGTTCAGTAAACATATTCCATATTACATTTCTATTTAATATTCGCTATCTATTGAAAAATTGTTCAATAATATTAGAATAATAGAAAATGAAAACATGATAGAAAATAGTAAGACATAAATAATTATGTATCTGTTGTTTCTATCTCATTATTATCACTTTAACTACTTATACAATATTTTTTCATTAAAACTTACACATCATAGTTATTTTATGTTATATTTTCTATGGCTGTGATTCTATATTACTTTTGTTAAATAATCAGTTATCGAGTGTTGATAGAATAAATAAATTTAGGTTGATTAATTAGATAGTTGTTAATTAATTATTATTTTCGTTAGTTAATATTGTACATAGATGAGAGTTCAACCATAATTTGGTCGAACGATTGTTGTGAGACTATGTCTGAAATTTCAATTACATCTCCATAGAAACACCTGTATTATAGGTTTCCAAAAATCTAAGTAACTTATTCAATATCACCGAACGCGATTCCAGCACTAACAGTCATTCTCAAAGATTCGGATATTGTCTTTGCTCCTGCGCAGATTTGAACCACTTAATCTAACATTTTTTGAATAGTTTCTTCTTAAACAAAGAACTGAAATATCTGTGAAGAAACATGAATCGTCTTGACCTGGTATTGCTTACAAAGTTGCTCCACAAGTCTCGTGAACTTCACCGTTTCTGAAATTGGAGGGCTCAAATTTGTTCTTATTGTGGCAACAATTACTTTGAACATTTAACATTTATCTTAAACATTTTAGTTTTCATATGTATTATTTAAGTTTTTACATGTGTTAGCATTTTCACTAATTAATTCAATATTCATTGTTCTTAATTCTAATTTTTTTTGAATAATTGATTAAATTTTTTTGATATTATTACCTTCAAGTAGTGGTTAAAATATACATTGTTTTTATAAATAGTGTAGATTAACAAAACAGACTAATGCAATAAAACAATTTATAAGACATACCTTCGTTCCTTATTTCCTACATGCAATAAGTTGAACACATATATATTTAAACATAAATTATATTAATTCTTACAAATTATTTGCAGTTTATGTTCCATAATACCCTAATATAGATATAACTAAAGAGTCAGCAAGTTGAATAGAATAGTGCTGTTAAATTACAATATTAACAACTAACTAATATATTAGTTCAAAATTAAATACTTTTTTATTTATTAATTTAACATTTTATATATTGTTTAATTGTATTAATATCTTAAATGAACAGAATACTCTAACTGATTTAATTAAAATCGAAACTAATTATACTGAAGTACCCATTGAGTTATTTTTATTTGATATAGAGAATTAAATGGACTAAATACTTAAAAATATATAAATCAATAGTAAATGAAGTCTATAACCATTGATGATGTTTTATTTCTCGATTTAATCAAACATTTAAAGTGAAAATATTTTATTATATATTTAGTTTGTTATATATTATATCTTCAATCATGTTAATATATAAATAATTAGATTTGGCTTATTTATGTATAACTCTTTTAATATAATGAAATTTTAATTATCCTAAACTAGGAACTACTATTGTTATTAAGAAAGTCATTATATTTTACAAGAAAATTTAAAATTTGGATTTGTAAGATTTTGTTATCATTTATTATAATATTGATTATTCGGAGTGCAAACGTTATCAATATTAGTAAATATACATTTATTTACAATATAAAAATGGGTGAATATGTATATTTATTATTATAATAATTTTTGTATACTGGTTACTACTGAATAAATTTATTGTTCTCACTGTAACTCTGGTAAGAATCCAGCAGTCTACGCTTATCTTTCCTTTGCTCTAATTTCTGCTCTAAGTCTTTAAATTTCAGCTCTGTTTTATTCATAAGTTTTCATCATGCCTTCATCAATTTAGCAGTTTGAATTGGCTTAAACCATTGCTTGGTGTAATTCTCTTCTAAGTTGGTTTATTTCTTGAAGAAGCTGAGCATTCTATGCCATAACACCAGAAGTTGATGATTTGGTTGATGACTTTTGCTTTTGGACTTTTTGTTAGAGTTTAACAACATTGGATTCCAATTTGGAGTAATTTCCTTCTTCCTCTTCGAGTTGTCGTCGTTGAACAAGTAGATTTGGCTTTTGAATTAAAGTATCTTATATTTTCTTTATTTGGTTTACGAGTTATCTGTATTGGATATTTCTGTCTACAAACGTTTGTACTCCTTGTGTGGTTCTTGCGCTTGTTCTTCCGATTGAGGGCAGTGTTGATGTTTTATTCAGCAAGGCTTTGTATTCGTTGTCTTATTAAATAATGAGTGTGATCAGACCGTTGATATCTCCTCTGACTTCATCAAGTTTCTTTTGAACAACTGCTTCAGCTTCTTTCGTGTTGTCAATTTATTGCTTCAAAGATGCGTTTTTGTTCATGAAGTCCTTTTTGTTGCTTTGTAATGAGGCCAGATTTAACCTATACTGGCTCAGTTCTTTGTTCATTTCTTCAATTTTCAGCTTGAGGTCTTCAAGTTCCCCTTCTTTTGGCTTGATTGTTCTCCTCAATTCTCTAATTTTGAATTAAAGAATGAATGATATTTTGTTCAGCTCTCTTATTTTCTGGTCCAGTTCTTGGATACGTTTCTCTCTCTGGTTGATGGTAGCATCGTGTTGGAGGATTTCCTGTTTGTTGAGGTCAATATCTTTCTTGGTGTTTTAAATGAGATTCTTGAGTTCCTGTATTTTGAGGTTCTTCTCAGTTATTTTCTTCTGATTGTCTTGCAATTGTTGTTCGAGTACTTGGTATTCCTCTTTAACTTCTTAGTGTATTTTCTTGGCGGTGGTCATTTCTTGATCGAGTTCCAAGTGTTTCTGATAGTAATACGCTTCAAGTTGGCCTCCTTCGATGTAGAGTTCGTTTTCGGCTTCCTTGTAGAATTCCTCGTTGTTCTTCTCAATGTCATCATTTTGCTCTTGCAGTTCTTTTACTTCTTATTTGAGGATTTCAATCTCCTTGTTTCTGGATTTGTTCTCGTCATCGTATTCTTTCTAGAGATTAGCTTCGGCAACGCTGAATTGCTCCTCTAGCTGCTCTTTGGTCTGTAAAACTTTTACGTCAAGTTTCTTCAGGTCGTCATTCATGTACAATTACCTCTTTTTGTATTGGTTTTCGAGTGCTTCTTTGGATTTTTGGAACAGTTTCTCATTGTTTGCTATTTGTCTTTTCAGCAAAATTGTTTTGTTTTCGTGCTCGGTTTTGAGTCTGGTTTGCTCGGATTAATGCTGTGAGGTGAGTTCTGTTGTTTGGTTCACGAGTTGGTCCATGTCTTTGTGGAATTCTTCTGTTAGGTATGCTTTCTTTTGGGCTGTTTGCAGTTTGGTCTGGTATATTTGGAATTTGAGTTGGTCGATGTCATTGTCCATTTTGTTCATTTACATTACGGGTACGTTAACGAATTATTATTCAAGTGGCTATAAACTGATTGAGCGGATGATGCTGTCTCCGTCGTAGAGTTTGTACGAGTGCACTGTTGAGTCTTCGCTGGCGACGATGAATCCGGTGTTGTCAGCTGTTGGTTGCAGCCCGACCATGATTTGCGAGTTTATGCACACAACTTGTTCTTTTTCCTTAGCATTTGCTTTCACTCCATTCATCATTTGACCAACTATTTAATTTATTTATTTAACTATCACATATCCCAGTGAGAATCCAACTATTAAATAATTCTGTATTTACTATACGAACAATGGAATGCCCTTATAAACAGCCTTCATGTTTACTTCACCGTCGTTTATGGGGCAAATAACGTCATTTGAAGCTGCTCCAGAAATGGTCTGCATTCCAAGGGCTGTTTTCGTGTTCATAAGCTCAGCGTCGTTTTCAATTATCGGGATCTAACCGAGATCTTACAGTT
This sequence comes from Hexamita inflata, assembly GCA_963988835.1. Taxonomy (NCBI): domain Eukaryota; phylum Fornicata; order Diplomonadida; family Hexamitidae; genus Hexamita; species Hexamita inflata. The sequence goes on from CAXDID010001211.1 coordinate 495,544, forward strand.
AATAATTGAACACGTGGACGGTGGCGTCATTTAGGAGTGCGATTAGGAGTGGCTGGCTTGTTAGGACTGAGCTGGCGGAGACCGCGCTGCGCACGTGCATCACTTTGAGCTGGATTGAGCGTATCTTGGTGTTCTAACATAAATCAATAAGCACAATAGAGCCGTCCTGAGTGTACACGAAGACCTCAAACTGATTTTTGGAGGTGAAATCGCGGTACACTGGCTGAATACCCATAATCCTGCCAGAGAAATCGTCAATCTTGAACAACTCACGACGCTCGTAGAAATCAAACACATGTAAGTGCGTTCCAGACTGGCATATCATCAACTCACCGTTCTGCAAGAAAACGAGGTAATTGCAATAACTTATCTTAAACCTGTTTTAAATCTCAACACCCTCATTTAATACACGATACACATCAATGTACTCAGGGCCAATCAAAGTCACGTACTAACCTGAAGGATGCACAACCACACCACGAGCCGCATCATTGGACTTGGCCAACGTTATCTCCTGGAACTACTGTGTGAAAATACGAATCATACGATCCTTAGACAAAATTACTAACTTGTCCAAAGTCTATGGAGTTGAAATGGCACAAGTCTAAGTGGAAATGAACTAAGGCTGCAAATACCAGATTTCACGGTTTCTTTCAATGTCGTATGGAGCAGATTGGTCACGGGCCTCGTCTTCTTATCTGTTCAAATAAGTAAGTTAATTTACATTAATTCCCATCTCCTTCAAGTCTACAACTTCACCTTTTAATTGCGTGAACTGATCCTGTGCAATGAGCTTTTTAACTTCGTCAGTTTAGGCATTCAATATTTTTTCAAGATCCATTCTGAAATGCTTTCCACTGCACAAATTCCACATTCGATCAAGTTCATTAAGTCTCTTATTGAATATTTGCATTTTGAGACCTATTAACCCTTTACTGGTTTCACTGCTACAGAACAAAAGCATGTTTTATTCGGTTCTGCTAACTACAGCTTACTACAAACCAATAAGTCCACTACTTCTTCTTATTAACTATTCAGAAACAGCACCAACATTGTAACTCAACAAATGAATGAAAAGTTTATCAACTTCCAAGAAACGCTCCCAATTAGTTTAAGCAGCATAGAAATTCTTGCAGATAAATCTAAATAACTCTGAAATTCTAAGTCCCAAAAAGTGTAATGATGTTTTAGAGACTAAAACCAGGAATCCAGAAGAGTTTTCTTATTCCATTTAAAGTTGTTCATAAGACGATTGGAAGAATGTAAAATTCTTCTACGAATCATCAATAACATGTTACTATGATGAAGCCTATGCGAAGGCAGAATTTTCACCTACGTAACAAAGTGAAGTGATTTCAGGAATGAAATCTAATTGGAATTCACGTACAATAGTAGTTTTAAGCATTATAATCAGAGCGCCTTCTAATGTTGATAATAAAACAACTTAATCAGAGTCGATTGGAATACCAGGGAAACGCTTTTTGAGAACCTTATTCAAATAGATTCCATCAGTGAATGTGTACTGTTTGGATAAAGTTAAGAAATTGTTTGGTGGAAGAATCTTGGTAATAGACTATTATAATCTGATAGTTTTTAATACTTTTCCAGCAACTAATAGCAATTCTTTGTCACTAAGTTAAAGTAGTTTGATCTTTTCAGGTTCTTGATCAATAATGTTCTCTTAGCTTATTTTTAATGAATATGTTGGCATAACTGCAGTTTTCTAGTCATTTTCATAAACTAAAAACATAAAACTAGGTGCTCCAGTTATGACAGCTAATCTTGAAGCAGAAATGAATTTTGCAGTTAATATTGTGTGTACGGTTTTTTGTTCACCATTTATTTGGGCTGTGACGAATATACGATGTTAAAATTCGTAGTCAAAACCTGCTTAATTTTTACTATAAACAGATACTGTAGCACCTTCTGGTCTTTCTTCACAAGTTATCAGATGTGTGTTATTATTGAAGAATTCAACTTAGCGAACTCGTGTTATGTTTTCACCTAAGTTTAATGTGTGCATTGTCTGCGATTTTTGGTAGTTGAAGAAAACCAGAGAAAAACCAGATAAATATGCTATAGTTTCTTAGCCTACATAATGAATGGATCCAGTTGCACATTCAGTTAAACCAAAAGTTTATGCTAGCTTAGCTAAATTAGGTTATTGCTTTTTTGACATTTTGCGGTGAAGAGGTGGATTATAATTATTATCTGTATTTTTGAATAATTCAATATATTTTGCGTTAAATTGGTCTTCATCTTTAAAATTGCTGTTCATAATTTGCAATAAAAATATTAAAAAATTTATGAATTAACTAGCAGGTCATTCTTGTTTATCTAGCATGATGCCGATGTCTCTAACCATTTGTACGTATCCGAAGTGGTCGAATATGCTGGGGATGGAGAGTGATATTTCGCTGATGTCGTGAACGGAGATTTGGAAGAATTTTCCTTTTATGTAGTGGTATATGATTCCCGCTGGGAACAGGTCGTCTTCCGCGACGCACCTTTCCGATATCTCTCTGCTGGTCGGGTTTTAGCTCAGAGTTTCGAATATCTGCCCCAGGTTAAGATTCGCCGTTTCTCCCAGCCTCGGGTTCTGCATCATTATCTGCCCGTCCTTAATCTGTTAATTAACCTTGACCAGTTAGCTCTTGCTCATGAACTTCTTGTTGTTTTCGTGTAAAAGTCGCTCCATTTGCACCTTCATCGAGTGGAAGCTGAAGGCGGGAACGGAGTCGAACCCGTTCACAACGGTCGTGCAGAACTTTGAGCAGTACTTTGAGAACTTAATGCAGCCCACGCATGCCATCCCGTACCCGTAAGAGGTAACTTTAGGAGTTGGGGATGATTGGAGGAAGTACTGGTAGAGGAGGTAGCCCAGGAGGCAGGAAACGGCACCGCCCATTGAGTGGCCGGTGGTCACGTAGGTGAAAGAATCAGAAATCAGGTTCTCCAGCTCAAGATCCTGGAAAATCGTCTGCGCATGCCAGTAGAAACCGCTGTGCACGTACATACCGTCTACATATTCGGGCTTCGCGTCAATGTCAATCATCTTGTCGGACTTGTTCGCGGTCCCACGCACGATTATCGTTATCAAATCACCGTTTTTTATCACAAAAAAAGCTGGCTTGGAATAATTAGACTCGTCCGCGTGATCCAACACCACATTGTACTTTTAACGAGACAAACGACCCTTCTTCTTAGACAAAGATATATAATTCAACTTTTTGTCGTAACTATCCTGCAAATAGGTCTTGAACATAGCCGCAAAGCTAAAACGCTCGGACTTGTAGTACTCATACACCCTGTACGGGGATAACTCAGTTGATATATCGGCAGTACGCTGCAACTCCCTTAATAACTTATAATCAGTCAACTACGAATAATTCTAATAATGATCAAAATTTTTAGTCCACACAATCGGCTAACGCCCTATTTTTAACGTTAACCATATCCAGTTTAGTAAAGATTTAATCCCCGTAGCATCTAGCTGCACCTTCAAACTATCCAGAATTTCTGACATTAGCTACAATTGCATTTTTGAATGTGGTAATTTAATTCTTCCTATAAATATAACGAAAAATACATTTCTTGTCCGCATCATAATTTTAAAATGAGCAAATTAATCCAAAGCAGTTAACTCAGCTCCATTAATCAGATCAGAAGAGACTTCGAATCTATCCATTCTACCCAAAAACCTAGCCCCATTAAGGAATTATGCAAGTTATGTAATATTGGGTCCTAATAAACGTATTCTCCTGTATAAGTGCTAAAATTAATAAATTTTACTTAAGAATTACAATTAAAACAACAAGAATAGCAAGTATAATATATGATAGAAGCTGAAAAACTTAAATTGGACAAGTAAATTGAATTTTATGAGAAACAACTTGAAAACCTTGAAATATAAAAAGTACCAGCTATAAAATTCAGTTAGTCAGCTTAACAGAAAAACAATATTTCACAGCCAGATGTTCTATTTCTTTACTAAATTTTGAACAAATATGTAACAATAATTCAAGATTTGAAAACTAAACTGTCGCATTAATACAACAACCCGATACTTCTTTAATAATCAGCATATCATAATTTTGAAGTATTTGCTCGTGCTCGTCTTCCAACATAATCAAAAGCTACTTAATTACCAGCCAAGCTTATTGAGCTTCTATCAGATTAAACTTAATTGCATAAATTTTCATAAAATAAGGCTTAAACCTCTTCAATTTAGCAGTAAACTTTGCTAAGAGTAATCCCTCCTCCAAATTTTTACCCAAATTTTGATTAATTAAAAATTTAACTATCATAATAAACTCAAATAATTGAATAAATCAACAAAGATCTTGAAACCTAAACCATAAAAATGTAAAAATAAAGAGAGACTGCAAATAACCTAAAAGCTCATTTGTACTCAATTATCCAGGAACTAATTTGTAATGAATTCAACTTTTTAAGATTATTTGAAAAAATTAAAGGCGGAAGAGGTTCAGCTAGTCCAATGCTTATGAGTTAAAGTGCTGATGTAGACTAATTAGGGATGTTTCTAGGAGATTAATGATTATATTATTTATAACGTATATTATACCATAACCAATTAAATATACTAATACATTTATCTAATACTTATCTAGATCTATGTATAGTTTTAAAATCAACCGATCTTAATCATAATTTATATATTGAAATGCATTGAATCACTTGTTATATTTTTCATTATTACGACAATTTAAAACCATTTTCCACATCACTACTTGAAATGCCATTATGTGGTCCTCCACCAAATCCTTATAAAGGTGATGCAGTATCTTTTAAAGGATAACCACGAAATACAGCTTTAATCGATGCATCCAAACTATAAAAATTAGTTGAACTTCAAAACACATGTGAAACATTTTTAGAAGAAAAGCTTTGCGTTAAAAAATATGTATCTGCTGCCGATGCAGTAAGAACATGTATTCGTTCTCCTTGTATTGAAAACACAGAAGTAGCATTTTTGCAAACAATAACTTGTGCTTAGACTATTTCGACATATTTAAGTCTGAAAGACCAGCTATTCTGCGCGATACTAGCTACTTTGGATGGTATATCCTGCATGACTCCGTTTAGTCAGGATCAATTCATCAATGCCCAAAAATTCGCTAATGCAAACATCGAAAATTCAATGCACGTAGTCTGCTTACTTGCCAAATTGTTGTTTAAGTTCAATTAGTACGTGATTCAGATTCAGCCAGCTAACGATATCGCCTCCTACAAGCGTTTTGCAAATCAAATCATGAACGACAAGGAAAGAAAGTATTCTTAGGAATTAGTAGAGAAAGCTTAGCAATCCAACATCGGCGACATGAAGAGACTCAAAGACGTTGAAGTTCAATACGATGTCACCGGCATCTTCCCAGTGTTTTAAACCGCTGGCCAGTTCTGGAACTTCCAATATGACGAGTTCTTCAAGCCAACCGTGTACAGATACCAGCTTCAAACTGACCAGAAGTTTCTCCAGATGAGAGTTGAAATCCTCATCGCAGCCGCTCAGTTCTTCCTGTTCAAAGCAGCAGAACCCGAGGCAGCCACCATCGCGATGCTCACCGCCCACCAGTTCCTTAACAAAATGGAGAATGAGGTCTTGAATGCAGCCGGTGCTGCGATGAGCGCAAAACAATTCGCTGGGGTTTTGGACAAAAAATATCCTTACGACTTCACCGAGTTCGTGATCGAGATAAAGAAGAACAAGTAGTGCGTTGACGCATTCAAGTCTATAATCGCGGTCACGAAGGATTCTAGGACCAAGGAGTTGAAGGAGTTAAGTAAGTGAGGGTATTATATAATTATTTTTGCATCTCACTGATTTTACATTAACTTTGATAAAACTGGCAGCATCTGGTTGATGAAGGCCTCCTCGTTCTCCACTATCTCCATAACCGCTATGTTCTTCAAATTACTGATGTGGATCTCGACTGGAACAACTGGTACTGTTTCTTTATGTCTGGACTTGATCAGATATTTCCTGTATTTCAACACTTCCATTACCTGAAATCTGAACTTTGGGTCTTGCTCTATTAGCTTTTTGGTGAAATGGAACTTGAGCCGAAGCTGATCGGCATCCAAGTGGCTGAAATTCGGGAGTTTACTGATCTACACCCACTGTTTACCCATGTTGAAAACAGTGTTAAACAGAAGATAAACTTCCTTGGGGTCCCACTCGTACCGATGCTTCTCCTTGCCAGCTTATCTCATGGTAGCGTTGTACATTGATTTGACTTGGTTAAGTGTCCTACCATTAAAATGCAAGCAGATGATTTCCCAGTTTATAATACCTCCTGGCTGATTACTAACCATAGTCTTTAATTTTTCTTTTTCTTCTTTAGACCATGATTAATATATTCTCGTTTTGTCCTTATTCATAATAATACGAAGTGGGTATAAAATATTATGTTATTTAATCTTATTTTTTGATAAATAGCGTATTATCATTGTAATTTATTTTAAATTTTGTGTATTCAATATTTAAAATACAATTCGACCAGTTAAATAATTTTACTTACCATTCATTTTTCTTGTATATCTAGGATTATATGTAGTTTTTATTAATTATGAATCAAATATATACAATATTTAAACTATTATCGAGTAATTGAATTTGGAATTATTATTCGGAATTAATTGAATAGTCCAGACAATGATTAAAACATAAAACATAATTTATATAGTCATTCGATTGTTTGCGAATCGTCTAATTGTTCTATGATTTTAGATTTCTTCTTCCTTCTTTTCAACAAATTTAGTTCGCCGTTAGCATTGCTGATTGTTTAAACTTATTCAGCCGCTGGTGCTTCAGCTGGAACTTCTGGCGCTTTATCTTAAGTAACTGTTAGGTACAGATTGCTCAAAGCTTCGGTCATTTCCCCTTTCTTAGGATGTTCTGGCTCCTTTGATCCATTCTGCTATTCAATTTTTTCTGGGTATTGAGCAATTTAAGGTTCAGTTTATGGCTCTGATAATTTTTAGAATTTTGATCTCGGGCTGACCACTTTTATTGGGTCTAATTTTGGCTTTTGTTCTTCGTATTTGACCGGAACTAGTTGCACTGGGCCCGGTTTAGGCGCGAATTCGTCAATTTGAACCTGAGATCTGTTGAATTAGGGCTCTACTTTCGAAGACTGGAGAACCATATCAGGTTTATTATCAAGTGACGGTCTGTTGAGTGTGTTCGTGCTCACCATTGGCAGTTTAATGTCTGGGATGTGCGCTTGTTCTTGGTTGTAGAGGCCTCTTTATGTTTTACTTTTATAACTGTCATTTGAGATGATGTATTGTTGCTTAACGAGCTCGTTTTTGAGGGCTTTAGAACCTAAGATATTCTTGCTTGTTAGCATGGCACCGTTTTGTGTGTTCTTTTGCACTTGACAAAAAGCATCAGCTACATCGTCGAAGTTTGCATCCGTTTAAAGCTCCATGATTACCGAGTTCTAGGTCTTTCTGTGCTTTATCATGCACTTTTCTCTGTATTTAACAATAATCGCACAAACTACTAAACATATTACAACTACAGGTAACACAATTGATAGAGTAAGCTCAACTAAATTGTTGTATGCTGTTTACTTACGAACATTGTACGGAACCACAAAAGAAGCACCATTCATCGCATAAAAATACAATTTTGTCTCAATTGGCATTGGTGGTGTTGACGTATTAGAACAAATGAATGCATCTGACACAAAAGTTACTTAATTATCGATTACCGCAACATCAGTAATTGATGAATATTGAGGTAATAAATCTCGTTTAGAGGAATCACACATATAAAATGACCCTGATAAAGTTAATAACAATCCAACTAATTTTGTTTTAGATACTCCCAGAGAATCTACATATGACACTTATTGAATATCGTAAGTTTGCACATCCGACCCGATATCTCTGATATAAATAGTGTTGGGGAAAGCACTTGTACAAAATTGTCCTTAATCTATCCCCGTAACATAAGCAGATAAATTACTTAATGATATAATCATAGCGTATTTTGTAAATTAAATATGAGCTAAATCTGCTCCACCGAATCCCCAATTAACTGGAGTAGGTGTATCAGCTTTATCATTTGTCAATTTAACCCCACAATAATAATCTGGGCACAAACCCTAAAATAAAACTTGTGAAGAAGTTCCGATGACTAAATAATCATCCTAACCTGCTAAAAATATTACTGTTTAAGCAGCATAATAATCAATCCAAGTATCATCAGGTTATAATTATTTTACAACACCTTCTGTAGTTAATCCATACAATTTTCCTTAACTAAATTAAACTTATGAAAAAGTCAGTGACCCAAATTTTGATGGATCATTTATTCCAGTTGATTTATAAAGTTTATTTTCGTTATTAATGAAATAATTAGTTGTTCCATCACTTACAAAATGGGTTAAATAACTTGGTATTGGTATTTATATAGCTCCATTAGCAGTAATTTTATATACTGAATTAGAACATAGCGAATAGATTGCGCCAAAGATCATTATGAAGTGAATAATATAAATTAATTTATATAATTGATTAAAATATAAAATATTGGCACAATTCTTTTATTTTAGATATTTCAATTTTGTTTGATAAATATTGTCATTCATTGGTATTACCTTTGTATATATCCATAACTTTAGGGATAAGTTAATAGAAATTATTGACTGTGCCGTATTATTTTTCTGTTGCGGCTTTCAGGTTTTCGTCTTCATTTACCATAATTCCGATGATTTCGTCCAGCGTGATGTAAATTTCGGGGTCGTATCTCATGAGTTAGGCTAGATCTCTTCTCATGGCTTATGTGAAGAAGTATTTGATCATGAGTTGGCAGTCTGCTTCTTTGAATGTGTTAACTGGTACGTCAAGTTTGCTGTGTCTGGTGTAAATTTTGTGCATTTGTTCAGCTGTGATTTCTTCTTTGACGTTTTTGATTTCGTTTAGGAGTAGTGAGAAGTCGTCATCGGCGAATTCGACTATTTTTTCGCAGTACGAGGCTAGTGCGTCTCTACCTGGTTTTTCTTTCACGAATTTGAGTGTGGGCGCCTGTACTCCTTTCTTCATGTCTTTCATGTCAGCTTGCATTTTTTGCATGGCTAGTATTTATGCTTGTTGTGCCTGAATCATATTTTCAGCTTGTTTTTCGGCTTATTTCTATTATAGGTACGAACCTAGTCCTCCTTTAGTCTGTATGCTCTGTCCAGACTGCATTGGCTTGATATTAACAGGATTTACTGGCACCGCGGCTTATTTAACGACTGGGACGACGATTGGAGCTGCTTTGCTTGGTCCAACATTCGGTTTTATCGCGCTCAAACTTTCAGGAACGAAAACCGGTTAGCTCGTTCTCTCCGGTTCTGCGAGTGAGGAGCGGAGGTCGAGTGACGGTTTAATTTCTCTTTAAAGTGTTTTTATGTCTCCAGTCGAGTTCCGCTCCAAAGAAAACTCTGGCTCCGAATTGTTTTCGTCCTTATTCGGATTTGATATTTGGAGTGGAACTGAAATCGACGGACGATAATCAGAAGTGTGATTCAGCGTGATTGGCTTACCAGAAGCATCAAAAAGAGCTTCGGGCTCCTCATTGGTGTAGTCGGTTTGAGTGTTTGAGTCGATTAGAAGAGCTGGCTTCAAAACGAAGACGGGCTCAGCTGGCTTAACCGGTTCGGGGCTCTTCGTGAAGATTGGAAGGTCATCTTCTTCCTCTTCCTCGGATACCTCCTCGAACATCTCCTCGGCAGTTAAATTCTCGATTTGAGTTATCTGATCTTTCTTAATTTGATGCTTCCCGGATTCAAACGGAGTTTCCAAGAACTTCTTCACAATCTAGCCAATTTAAGAACTGGAATTCGTACTTGAATCCAAACACAACACCTTCGGATCAATTTACTATCTACTCATCTCTGCAGCCTGCTTAGAAGTGCACAACGCACAACGAATGCCCTTATATTTGTTAGCAAATATCGCATGAACAGGTGCACAACTCGAGATGATTATACCTACAACTGCCTTTCCGTTCAACAAAACATCCAAAACGGACTAAACGACTGTAATTGGATCGTTTGAAATCTCGCTATCCACAAACTAATGGTCCTTCTTTAGCAAAGACATTAGACTTTCTTTCTAGTCGATCGAATCCTAATCGCAACAAATGGCTATCCTCATTTGAAGTGGATCAATTATAACACTAATGCTATAATGCGCTTAATATTTACTGGATAACCTGATATCGAAACTAATTTGATACCATTTCAATTAATTCAATCATAAACATGATGAGCATTGTATTATCTTAGAAAATAAGTGTACAACATAATTAAATATAACAATAATGTATAGGCGTGATATTATTTATTCATTATAACAAAATGCTAAATTGAACCCTAATCACGTAGTGTACTGAACTAACTCCATATATCATCACACCGTAAATTATGAATATACTGATCAAGAACTTTGATCGAGATAAGACATATAAAATTTTCTCTTACCTTATCTTAGCTCTTCCAAACTAATAGAGTTTGTTTTGAAAATCTTTTGCTGGAAGTAAATTAATATTCATTATATCTATCAGTTAAAGAGGAGGTATAGCTAATTTCTTATTGATTAGAAAGGAAAGGAAGTGTGATGATTAATGAAAAGGGACCAGTATTAGTCAGACGTAATTTACTGTGTGATGTCTTCTTATTTCATGTTGATAGTGTTTTTTATGTGTTAGACAAGTTCAAAACTAAACAACACAAAGTCTTCAGTTTCAGACAATTCTGTTTATGAATATACTTATTTAGCCAATTATGCGCTCTTTCATGAAAGTAACATGTAAAGAATAGAATTTGGATACCGAAAAATATGTAGTTGTATCATTATGATAATTATAAGATAATGAGATCTATAACGTTATGGACCATTCCGCCATTAGTTTTCAAATTAAATCATGTAGTTTATTATTTGTACTATGTCAAAGTTTTATAATGGAACCTGGTTATCATTAAATCATGTTTCCTTTTGAACTGCTTTTCAAATTTATTTTTGGTGTTTTCCTCGTAATAGCTCCATTATACGAATAAGGAAGTGCGCGTACAATTTTTCATTACAAATTAGTGTAGATTCAAAAATATGTGAAAATATCATGTAATGGGACAACTTGTAATTGTACTGCACCTTTATTTATTATAAGTTTAAACATTTCATGTATTCCACTTCTACAAACATGGATTCTCCAAAAGCTCCATCAGAAGCTAGAATCAAATTTGCCTAGGAACTCAAGGCTTTGCCAAAAATGTCCCCTGGAAAATTAATTTTGATTGTTGGTTGGTCTCTCGGTATGTCATCGTTAGATTCGACTATTGTTAACATTGCCAATCCAAATATTTAAAGAGATCACAACTTCGTCCCAGAAGGTGAAATCATCCCAACTAAATTAATTTAATGGATTAATGATCTGTATTCAATTTCATTCGCTGCTATGGCTATTCCAGCTGCTAAGATAAGTGATCGTATTGGTGTCACTATTGCTAATCGTATAGGTGTTGTAGGCTTTGTTATCTTTTCTGCACTTTGTGGCGCTAGCAGATTTATCAGCTACAAGAATACTTGGTAATATGGTGGTTTCTATGTTTTATTAGTTGCCAGATTATTTTAGGGTGTATTTGGAGCAGTTAATATGGCTACAACCATGACATTATGTGGTATATTAGTTGAATAAAAAGATATCCCTCGTTCTATAGCCAATAATTCTCTCGCCTTTGCTGTTGCTACAGCTCTTGGTCCAGTTTTAGGAGGTGTTATAACTCAATATCTTGGTTGGGAATATTGTTTCTTTATTAACATTATATTAGGTGCTATGTCATTCGCTTTATGCTGGTTTTATATTCCAAAAACTCCAAAGTTTGTTGAAGAAAAATTTGACTACTTAGGCGGATTTATAATTATGATTTCCTTAATTGTTTTAATTATGGGTTTGACATATATACCACCAGAATCTGAAGAAGGTATTATCCATTTCAAGAATCTTCCACTTGGTATTGGTTTAACTGTTGGTGGTCTTGCTTTGTTAGTCTTTTTCGTCTGGTGGGAATTGCGCCACCCATTTGCTATGTTACCAAGAGGCATTTTAACAAACAAAAAGATTGTTTTAGGTCTTATCGCAAGCCTTTTCAACTTTGCTATGATGACTGCCACTTTATTCTAAATGCCATTTGTTTATTAAACCATGAGATGTTACACACCTACTACTTCTGGATTTATTAACTTAGTCACACCATTTGCTCAAATATTTGCTTCGATTTCTGCGGCCTTTTTAGCCAAGAAAGTTGCTTCTTTGTATACTAAAGTAGTTACCGCTGTAATGTCAATCGGTTTAGTCATAGGTTTAGGGTTTGTAATTAAATCTGAACTTTATGCAATCATCTTAGTTTTAGTATTCTACTCCTATAATTTAGGTATTTACTTCAGCTCTAACGGTATGTTTTTAATGCAATCTGCTACCCCAGATATCCGTGGTATGTTAGGTGGTACCGTTCAATCCTTCAGAGAAACTGGTTTAGCAATCGGTATTGCCGTCGTTAATCTTTCAAATGAACTTTATTTAGGTCACAAATGGCCTAAAAAGCCAATAATTGATCCAAAGTGCGAGACAGCACCATTCTTTGAATACAGAAATGTCCAGTATGATGCCTTCAAAATCACTAATCTTGTAATGAGTGCCATGGGTGTTTTATCCTTGTTATTTGCTGTTCTCAGTGGTTTCAATATTCATGAAAAGAAGCTCATTGGTTATCCAAAAGAAAAAGATGCTCAAACTGAAGAAGAAAAAATGCCACTTGCTAAAAACGAGTAAAACGCTTGAGTGACCCATTTTTATATACTATACACGATTATTACTATTATATGTTAAAATTTTACCACTCCAGAATATGAGAATAAGTAAAGATTTGTTGTATGATTGGTGTACAAAATCACTTGGTACTTAGATTACTGACCACTAAAATTTCTAGTCTGGTGTGTCATTTGTGAATTTATTCTTCAAGGTGTTTCCTGAATTGGAGTAAGTGCATAAATAGGTGGTTTAGGGAACTTTGGTGACCAAGAAGAATTCTCAACAGACGGAGGCAAATTTCTCTCTTTTAAAGTATCTGATGAAATCTGCCATGTTTCCGGAAGAGATTTTCGAGTTTGATTTGCTAATTCAGAACAAGAAGAAGTAAATTTTGGGTTTGTTGTCCGTCTTATATTTCATTCACTGCATTAGGAGTGATATTCAGGATCCAATGGAGTTCGAGGTGTCCATTACGCCTCAGGTGTGCGAATTTTTGCAGTCGAACATGATAATCAAGATCGCAAATTCGCAGGAGGAGGACATTGACTAATTACTGAATGAGATTAACAATGTCTCTGGTCTTAACTAGTCTGTATCAGCCGTGAATAACAATCTGGACATCTCTGACACCTCCGACCTGCTCATGCAGTCATAAAAGCAAGTTGACGACGCCCGCATTCAAATTGAGCAGCTCAAATCCTAAATCTCGCCCAGTCCCAAGTAAATAACCAAACAATCTGAACCCATGCAATAAATCAAATAGCAACCTATTGAACCGGTTTTGCAAACAAAAGTAACAACATAATCTGTTTTACCCTCAAAAACGATCTTTTCTCCTCCAAAATCCGTAAATCTAGTTGAAACTTCTCAAAGCCCCAAAATGATTCAAACGCTCAAAACTGACGTTCAAAGAGAATAAATAACTCAAAATTAAAACGTTTTGAACTAAACGGTTCAAAACGAAAATATTATTTTGAAAAAAACGATTTAAACGGAGGAACCGAAAAGGAAAACGCTCTTAAAATCGCTTTCAAGCTCCAGATTGCTCCAGGGAAAACAGTAAAAAGTTCAATTCTAAGAGGAAAAAAATGTGTTCGAAGTTTAAGGGCCAATGGTTAATTAGATCGAGCTGCAAATAAAACAGGAATACGAGATAATCAGTATAATTTAACAGGAAATAGCAGAACATGGACTGAAACAGCAAACACTTGATATAGTGTTTATAAAGCTCTCGGAACTAATCACGGCTCTGCTCAAAAATGAAAACAATGACACATTGAATCAAATAAGCAATTTGATTCAAAACGCTAACAATCAACTGTTTAATTTGCAAAAAGTGAACGAACACTTCAAAATACAATAAGAACAATTAAGCACGATTCAAAACGGGCTGAAGGAACTTTAAATTAATACAAATAATAAGATAAACTCGGTTTCAGATTTAGTGCTGAACTTGCTACAGTTAGTTTTCAATCTGTCAGAGAGACTTACGTCCAGAACGCCATTTATCATCGATGAGATCAACAGCAAATACAGTGATTTGCAACACACAATGATCAACGAAACAGTAATTCAAACAGAAGCGGAAACAATATTCGAACAATTCAAACACATACTCGGAGAACACACGAAACTAGAACTAACCGAAGAAGCAAAAGAAGTGGTTCAAGAATGCAGCAAATGCAAACTAAACCCAGAACTAATCCAATTTTTACCACTACATTTATAACAAAAAGTTGAAAGCGAATTCGAAGCAGTCACGGACCCTGACGTACTCAGAATCCAGAATCAGTTTAACTTCAGCCGTATTCACATTTTATGCGATATAATCAATCAGCTGAACTCAAGATTCAATCTGAAGCAAGCTGATTTCGAGAAAGCATTAACTCAGACATCGCGCGCAGTAACTGATACGTAGCGCAGGTGCTTCAACTTAATTCAAGAATTGAACTAGAGTATTCCAGATCTAGCGTAGGCTGAAGCCGAGATTAACCGTTTGGCTACTCAGAACAAGTTTTTACAATAGTAGCTTGAGGAAACCGAGTCAGAGCTTAAAAACGAGCAAATGCAAACACTTAACACCAGAACGCAGCAGTAAAAGATCAAGCGCGAGCTCTACTTCCAGAATTAGCGTGAGGAGCTGCAGAACAAGATCATTCAGCAGTAGAACCAGATTATTCAGAAGCTCAAGCTGGATTTGAACACGAAGAAGGAGGAACAGGAGCTCAAATAATTACTCTAACAGCAATTCGAGATGCCCACACTCAATCTGGACGAGCCAAAACAATCATAACCTAAAAACAATAACGTAAATTAACAACTGATGAACGAAAACGCAGAACTCAAAGGGCAACTGAAAGGAGTAGAAAAATAATACGAACTACTCGAGCAGAACTACCTCGCTTTAAAAAGGTTTGTAGAAGAAGAGTGATTTTTTGGTAACAAAGCATTTTGATTCAAATTGTTGATCAGTATAAAATATTTATATTCATAACCTTATTGAGGACTTCTTACCAATACTATTTGGAAAATGAATGTTAAAATAATAATGATTAATCGAATAATACAGCTTAAGTTAATCATGATAATCCACAAATCCAAACTTCATTTAAAAGCCTACTTCATTTAAAATGCCTAATATTAATAATATTTTTACATAACTGTAACATAAGTAAGAATTATTTGAATATAGCGGATCAATAAATTTGTAATTTATCACAATGAAAAATTTCTTTGAATTTTGCCAATGTCAAGAAATCCATCGACTGCCAGATTTGTAGTCTGTCAGACAAAAACCAAAGCAAACTTTTTAACATCTTTATTATATACATATTTTCAATATTCTAGTATGTCCTTTAAAAGAATCTAATTACCTAAATTAATTATTTGTGTGTGTCAAGTTGACAATCGAATACAAAAATGAATATACTTTAGGCAAATTATATAAACAATATAATACATTATTATGATGTTATATTAACACAGTGTGAAACAAATATTTAAACTTTGACTCACATTTTTCAATTTTGTTAAATACACAAAGGTTATCGTCATGATTGTATGAATGTACAAAAGCGTTATTTGAATACTTTAATGCAACAATTTAATCCATTTTTGATCCAACCCGTACTATTATAAATTAAGTTGATTGGACTTTATCTATTAACTTCATTGCAATGTGCATGATGAAAATCTTAGAATATTTATCACGTAATATATTAACAGAAATAATTTACACTACAAATCGCAAAAAATGTTTTGCAATAATTTAACTACAGCATGTTTAACGAATATATTATTGTTTTCAAAAACCATACCAAACAATGAACGCAACTTAATAATTGAACCAGTGCGTGGAGCTCCTGACCCAAATCCACCTCGTGAACCACCAAATATCTGAACTGAAGGCCAAAACGAACAGGCGCAGGGTCAAATGGTCACAAGATGAAGAGGACCTTTTAACATTCTGTGTTCAAATGTTCGGGCCAAACGAGTACATAAAGTACTCGCAAGTTCTCGGAACGAAGACAAAAACACAAATTTACTATCACCTGCGCCACATGCAGGAAAACTGCTTATAAGAGTGATTATTACGTACACATTGTTATTGGATATTTCATAGTTATATTACATAGATATATGAGAACACGATAGCATAATATTATATTTATTTATAAGTTCCTCAACCCAAATTTCAATTATTCTTTGATTTATCTTTTCTAAAATGATTATGTACTAAATAATTTTAAATAGGAGGAAATTATCAATGTTGCTTAAATTGTAAATTATATATTAAAATCTAGTTATTGTAGATACAATAGAGTCTATAGTTGTTAAGGTGTCCCATTTTGATTAAAAACCGTCGTCACGCCGGTTTTTGGCGTCAATCAAAATACGGTTTTTCGACGGTTATGTTAATTATATAGTAATACTTAATAATACAACATTTTATTGAATATAATTCATTATAACAGCAATTAGCATTATATATTGTTACTTCATTCAGATAACCATTTATTTCATAAATATATTCGTTTATATTGTATTACATAAGATATTTTAATAATATAAACTAATATGCCAGATATATGTTACTGTTTATAGTTCATTTTTTAAGTGAAAATTTTAAAAATGAAAGTGAAATATTTTGTATAAATGGCATATATCGTATATATGATCAATATGATCTTATTCTTGTCTTTATCTCTTTTTTTGTGGCAAGGTATATGCAAGAAATTTATTGATAGTAGTTTCCACTTCATTATGATACTGACCTGCAATAGAAATAATTAGCTAGCTAAATCACTCGTCGGTCTGGCAGAGGAGCAGGGCTCTTGAACTCGGCCCACTCCGCAGACAAAGAATAGACGGAGGGGGTTGTTGCAATCCGTGACATTGTGCTGACGTGACCATATTCGCGTTACGAACTCAAGTCAACATTGTTCGACCATGTTTGTACGCGTTGAAATATTTGTGTCTGCGCGAAACCCGCCGTGCTCCTGCGCTCGTGTTGGTTGGACCGGTCCTGCTAGCGAGCTGACAGCAAGTTGAATTGGAGGGCCAAATCCTTTGCGCGTAGATTTCGAGGTATCGGAAAGTTCACCAGGCTTCGTTCACAAATAGAGACGCGTGTGCCTGCGACGCCGTCGGGTTACAGCGGTTTCAGCCGGTTTTCGTCTTCTTGGCTGAATTATAGTATAGTGGAGTGGCTACTGTTTCGCGCTAGATCTGCGCTATTTAGAGACATTGTCTGAAAAAGTTACTCGGCTGAAACTTTCAACGGCCTATTAAGCCAAGTTATTCAGCCAGTGCTGTTTGAAAAAATCTCTTTCCAAATATAGACCACCTCCTAGTTCCCTAGGGGCTACACAGGCGCGGCTGGTTGAGCGGCCGCTGAAATAGAAATAATTAGCTAGCTAAATCACTCGTCGGTCTGGCAGAGGGGCAGGGCTCTTGAACTCGGCCCACTCCGCAGACAAAGAATAGACGGAGGGGGTTGTTGCAATCCGTGACATTGTGCTGACGTGACCATATTCGCGTTACGAACTCAAGTCAACATTGTTCGACCATGTTTGTACGCGTTGAAATATTTGTGTCTGCGCGAAACCCGCCGTGCTCCTGCGCTCGTGCTGGTTGGACCGGTCCTGCTAGCGAGCTGACAGCAAGTTGAATTGGAGGGCCAAATCCTTTGCGCGTAGATTTCGAGGTATCGGAAAGTTCACCAGGCTTCGTTCACAAATAGAGACGCGTGTGCCTGCGACGCCGTCGGGTTACAGCGGTTTCAGCCGGTTTTCGTCTTCTTGGCTGAATTATAGTATAGTGGAGTGGCTACTGTTTCGCGCTAGATCTGCGCTATTTAGAGACATTGTCTGAAAAAGTTACTCGGCTGAAACTTTCAACGGCCTATTAAGCCAAGTTATTCAGCCAGTGCTGTTTGAAAAAATCTCTTTCCAAATATAGACCACCTCCTAGTTCCCTAGGGGCTACACAGGCGCGGCTGGTTGAGCGGCCGCTGAAATAGAAATAATTAGCTAGCTAAATCACTCGTCGGTCTGGCAGAGGAGCAGGGCTCTTGAACTCGGCCCACTCCGCAGACAAAGAATAGACGGAGGGGGTTGTTGCAATCCGTGACATTGTGCTGACGTGACCATATTCGCGTTACGAACTCAAGTCAACATTGTTCGACCATGTTTGTACGCGTTGAAATATTTGTGTCTGCGCGAAACCCGCCGTGCTCCTGCGCTCGTGCTGGTTGGACCGGTCCTGCTAGCGAGCTGACAGCAAGTTGAATTGGAGGGCCAAATCCTTTGCGCGTAGATTTCGAGGTATCGGAAAGTTCACCAGGCTTCGTTCACAAATAGAGACGCGTGTGCCTGCGACGCCGTCCGGTTACAGCGGTTTCAGCCGGTTTTCGTCTTCTTGGCTGAATTATAGTATAGTGGAGTGGCTACTGTTTCGCGCTAGATCTGCGCTATTTAGAGACATTGTCTGAAAAAGTTACTCGGCTGAAACTTTCAACGGCCTATTAAGCCAAGTTATTCAGCCAGTGCTGTTTGAAAAAATCTCTTTCCAAATATAGACCCCCTCCTAGTTCCCTAGGGGCTACACAGGCGCGGCTGGTTGAGCGGCCGCTGAAATAGAAATAATTAGCTAGCTAAATCACTCGTCGGTCTGGCAGAGGAGCAGGGCTCTTGAACTCGGCCCACTCCGCAGACAAAGAATAGACGGAGGGGGTTGTTGCAATCCGTGACATTGTGCTGACGTGACCATATTCGCGTTACGAACTCAAGTCAACATTGTTCGACCATGTTTGTACGCGTTGAAATATTTGTGTCTGCGCGAACCCCGCCGTGCTCCTGCGCTCGTGTTGGTTGGACCGGTCCTGCTAGCGAGCTGACAGCAAGTTGAATTGGAGGGCCAAATCCTTTGCGCGTAGATTTCGAGGTATCGGAAAGTTCACCAGGCTTCGTTCACAAATAGAGACGCGTGTGCCTGCGACGCCGTCGGGTTACAGCGGTTTCAGCCGGTTTTCGTCTTCTTGGCTGAATTATAGTATAGTGGAGTGGCTACTGTTTCGCGCTAGATCTGCGCTATTTAAAGACATTGTCTGAAAAAGTTACTCGGCTGAAACTTTCAACGGCCTATTAAGCCAAGTTATTCAGCCAGTGCTGTTTGAAAAAATCTCTTTCCAAAATATAAGACCACCTCCTGGTTCCTAAAGGGAGGGGCTACACAGGCGCGGCTGGTTGAGCGGCCCGCTGGAAATAGAAATAATTAGCTAGCTAAATCACTCGTCGGTCTGGCAGAGGAGCAGGGCTCTTGAACTCGGCCCACTCCGCAGACAAAGAATAGCCGGAGGGGGTTGTTGCAATCCGTGACATTGTGCTGACGTGACCATATTCGCGTTACGAACTCAAGTCAACATTGTTCGCCCATGTTTGTACGCGTTGAAATATTTGTGTCTGCGCGAAACCCGCCGTGCTCCTGCGCTCGTGTTGGTTGGACCGGTCCTGCTAGCGAGCTGACAGCAAGTTGAATTGGAGGGCCAAATCCTTTGCGCGTAGATTTCGAGGTATCGGAAAGTTCACCAGGCTTCGTTCACAAATAGAGACGCGTGTGCCTGCGACGCCGTCGGGTTACAGCGGTTACAGCCGGTTTTCGTCTTCTTAACTGAATTATAGTATAGTGGAGTGGCTACTGTTTCGCGCTAGATCTGCGCTATTTAGAGACATTGTCTGAAAAAGTTACTCGGCTGAAACTTTCAACGGCCTATTAAGCCAAGTTATTCAGCCAGTGCTGTTTGAAAAAATCTCTTTCCAAATATAGACCACCTCCTAGTTCCCTAGGGGCTACACAGGCGCGGCTGGTTGAGCGGCCGCTGAAATAGAAATAATTAGCTAGCTAAATCACTCGTCGGTCTGGCAGAGGAGCAGGGCTCTTGAACTCGGCCCACTCCGCAGACAAAGAATAGACGGAGGGGGTTGTTGCAATCCGTGACATTGTGCTGACGTGACCATATTCGCGTTACGAACTCAAGTCAACATTGTTCGACCATGTTTGGTACGCGTTGAAATAACGTGTGCGAAACCCGCCGATGCTCCTGCGCTCGTGTTGGTTGGACCGGTCCTGCTGAGCTGACAGCAGAAGTTGAATTGGAGGCCAAAATCTTTGCGCGTAGATTTCGAGGTATCGGAAAAGCGTTCACCGAGCTTCGTTCACAAATAGAGACAGGTATTGCCTGCGACATAACGTCAGGTTACAACGGTTTCAGCCGGTTTTTCGTCTTCTTAATGAATTATAGTATAGTGGAGTGGCTACTGTTTCACTTGCTTCTCAGATCTATGCGCTATTTAAAGACATTAATATCTGAAAAAAGTTACTCGGCTGGCTCGCGGCCTATTAAAGCAGGATTATTCAGCCAGTGCTGTTTGAAAAAAATCTCTTTCCAAATATGGACCTCCCTGGTTCCTAGGGGCTACACAGGCGCGGCTGGTTGGGCGGCCGCTGAAATAAATAATTAGCTAGCTAAATCACTCGTCGGTCTGGCAGAGGAGCAGGGCTCTTGAACTCGACCTCCGCAGACAAAAAGAAGAATAGACGGAGAGGGTTATTTGCAATCCGTGACATTGTGCTGACGTGACCATATTCGCGTTACGACTCGATCCATGCTGTTCGACCATGTTTGTACGTTGAAATATTTGTGTCTGCACGGAAACGCCGATGCTCCTGCGCTCCGTGTGTTGGTGAGACCGGTCCCTACTAGCGAGCTGACAGCAAGTTTGAATTGGAGGGCCAAATCCTTTGCGCGTAGATTTCGAGTATCGGGAAAGTTCACCAGGCTTCGTTCGCAAATAGAGACGCGTGAGCCTGAGCGCCGTCCGGTTACAGAGGTTTCAGCCGGGTTTCGTCTGCTTGGCTGAATAATAGTATAGTGGAGTGGCTACTGTTTCGCGCTAGATCTGCGCTATTTAGAGACTTTGTCTGAAAAAGTTACTCGGCTTAATATTCAAACGTCTAATTAAGCCATGTTATTCAGCCAGTGCTGTTTGAAAAAATCTCTTTCCAAATACAGACCGCCTCCTAGTTCCATAGGGGCTATACAGGCGCGGCTGGTCGAGCGGGCACCGAAATAGAAATAATTAGCTAGCTAAATCACTCGTCGGTCTGGTAGAGGAGCAAGGCTCTTGAACTTTGCCAATTCCGCGGACAAAGAATAGATGGCGGCGGGTTGTTGCAATCCGCGACATTGTGCTGACGTAACCATATTCGTGTTACGAACTCAAGTCAAAGTTTTTCGCCCATGGTTGTACGCGTTGAAATATTTATGTCTGCGCGAAACCCGCCGTACTCCAGCGCTCGCGTTGGTGAGACCGGTCCCTACTAGCGAGCTGACAGCAAGTTTGAATTGGAGGGCCAAATCCTTTGCGCGTAGATTTCAGTATCGGAAAGTTCACTGGCTTCGTTCACAAATAGGAACGCGTGTGCCTGCGACGCCGTCGGGTACAACGGTTTCAGCCAGTTTCGTCTTCTTGGCTGAATTATAGTATAGTGGGTGGCTACTGTTTCGCGCTAGATCTGCGCTGTTAGAGGCATTGTCTGAAAAAAGTTACTCGGCTGAAACTTTCAACGGCCCTATTAAGCCAAGTTATTCAGCCAGTGCTGTTTTGAAAAATCTCTTTCAAATATAGACCTCCCTAGTTTCGGGGCTACAGGCACGGCTGGTTGAGCGGCCGCTGAAATAGAAATAATTAGCTGGCTAAATCACTCGTCGGTCTGGCGGAGGGCAGGGCTCTTGAACTCGGCCTCCGCAGACAAAGAATAGACGGAGGGGTTGTTGCAATCCGTGACATTGTGCTGACGTGACCATATTCGCGTTACGAACTCAAGTCAACATTGTTCGACCATGTTTGTACGCGTTGAAATTTTTGTGTCTGCGCGAAACCCGCCGTGCTCCTGCGCTCGTGTTGGTTGGACCGGTCCTGCTAGCGAGCTGACAGCAAGTTGAATTGGAGGGCCAAATCCTTTGCGCGTAGATTTCGAGGTATCGGAAAGTTCACCAGGCTTCGTTCACAAATAGAGACGCGTGTGCCTGCGACGCCGTCGGGTTACAGCGGTTACAGCCGGTTTTCGTCTTCTTAACTGAATTATAGTATAGTGGAGTGGCTACTGTTTCGCGCTAGATCTGCGCCGTGAACATTGTCTGAAGCAGTTACTCGGCTGAAACTTTTTCAACGGCCTATTAAGCCAGAAGTTATTCAGCCGGTGCTGTTTGAAAAAAATCTCTTTCAAATATAGACCACCTCCTGGTTCCTAGGGCTACACAGGCGCGGCTGGTTGAGCGGCCGCTGAAATAGAAAATAATTAGCTAGCTAAATCACTCGTCGGTCTGGCGGGGGCGGGATAGCGAACTCGGCCCCTCCGCAGACAAAGAATAGACGGAGGTTGTTGCAATCCGTGACATTGTGCTGACGTGACGCGTAGCGATTACGAACTCAAGTCAACATTGTTCGACCATGTTTGTACGCGTTGAAATCATTTATTGTCTGCGCAGAGCCGCCGTGCTCCTGCGCTCGTGTTGGTTGGACCGGTCCTGCTAGCGAGAGCTGACAGCAAGTTGGTGGAGGCCAAATCCTTTGCGCGTAGATTTCGAGGTATCGGAAAGTTCACCAGGCTAAATGAGACGCGTGTGCCTGCGGCATAGATCGATTACAGCGGTTTCAGCCGGTTTAGTATTGCTTGGCTGAATTATAGTATAGTGGAGTGGCTACTGTTTCGCGCTAGATCTGCGCTATTTAGGGCATTGTCTGAAAAGTTACTCAGCAAGGCTTTCAACGGCTAATAAGCCAAGTTATTCAGCCAGTGCTGTTCTTCGAAAAAAATCTCTTTCCAAATATAGACCACCACTCCTAGTTCCCTAGGGGCTACACAGGCGCGGCTGGTTGAGCGGCCGCTGAAATAGAAATAATTAGCTAGCTAAATCACTCGTCGGTCTGGCAGAGGAGCAGGGCTCTTGAACTCGGCCCACTCCGCAGACAAAGAATAGACGGAGGGGGTTGTTGCAATCCGTGACATTGTGCTGACGTGACCATATTCGCGTTACGAACTCAAGTCAACATTGTTCGACCATGTTTGTACGCGTTGAAATATTTGTGTCTGCGCGAAACCCGCCGTGCTCCTGCGCTCGTGCTGGTTGGACCGGTCCTGCTAGCGAGCTGACAGCAAGTTGAATTGGAGGGCCAAATCCTTTGCGCGTAGATTTCGAGGTATCGGAAAGTTCGCCAGGCTTCGTTCACAAATAGAGACGCGTGTGCCTGCGACGCCGTCCGGTTACAGCGGTTTCAGCCGGTTTTCGTCTTCTTGGCTGAATTATAGTATAGTGGAGTGGCTACTGTTTCGCGCTAGATCTGCGCTATTAGAAATAATTAGCTAGCTAAATCACTCGTCGGTCTGGCAGAGGAGCAGGGCTCTTGAACTCGGCCCACTCCGCAGACAAAGAATAGACGGAGGGGGTTGTTGCAATCCGTGACATTGTGCTGACGTGACCATATTCGCGTTACGAACTCAAGTCAACATTGTTCGACCATGTTTGTACGCGTTGAAATATTTGTGTCTGCGCGAAACCCGCCGTGCTCCTGCGCTCGTGTTGGTTGGACCGGTCCTGCTAGCGAGCTGACAGCAAGTTGAATTGGAGGGCCAAATCCTTTGCGCGTAGATTTCGAGGTATCGGAAAGTTCACCAGGCTTCGTTCACAAATAGAGACGCGTGTGCCTGCGACGCCGTCGGGTTACAGCGGTTTCAGCCGGTTTTCGTCTTCTTGGCTGAATTATAGTATAGTGGAGTGGCTACTGTTTCGCGCTAGATCTGCGCTATTTAGAGACATTGTCTGAAAAAGTTACTCGGCTGAAACTTTCAACGGCCTATTAAGCCAAGTTATTCAGCCAGTGCTGTTTGAAAAAATCTCTTTCCAAATATAGACCACCTCCTAGTTCCCTAGGGGCTACACAGGCGCGGCTGGTTGAGCGGCCGCTGAAATAGAAATAATTAGCTAGCTAAATCACTCGTCGGTCTGGCAGAGGGGCAGGGCTCTTGAACTCGGCCCACTCCGCAGACAAAGAATAGACGGAGGGGGTTGTTGCAATCCGTGACATTGTGCTGACGTGACCATATTCGCGTTACGAACTCAAGTCAACATTGTTCGACCATGTTTGTACGCGTTGAAATATTTGTGTCTGCGCGAAACCCGCCGTGCTCCTGCGCTCGTGCTGGTTGGACCGGTCCTGCTAGCGAGCTGACAGCAAGTTGAATTGGAGGGCCAAATCCTTTGCGCGTAGATTTCGAGGTATCGGAAAGTTCACCAGGCTTCGTTCACAAATAGAGACGCGTGTGCCTGCGACGCCGTCGGGTTACAGCGGTTTCAGCCGGTTTTCGTCTTCTTGGCTGAATTATAGTATAGTGGAGTGGCTACTGTTTCGCGCTAGATCTGCGCTATTTAGAGACATTGTCTGAAAAAGTTACTCGGCTGAAACTTTCAACGGCCTATTAAGCCAAGTTATTCAGCCAGTGCTGTTTGAAAAAATCTCTTTCCAAATATAGACCACCTCCTAGTTCCCTAGGGGCTACACAGGCGCGGCTGGTTGAGCGGCCGCTGAAATAGAAATAATTAGCTAGCTAAATCACTCGTCGGTCTGGCAGAGGAGCAGGGCTCTTGAACTCGGCCCACTCCGCAGACAAAGAATAGACGGAGGGGGTTGTTGCAATCCGTGACATTGTGCTGACGTGACCATATTCGCGTTACGAACTCAAGTCAACATTGTTCGACCATGTTTGTACGCGTTGAAATATTTGTGTCTGCGCGAAACCCGCCGTGCTCCTGCGCTCGTGCTGGTTGGACCGGTCCTGCTAGCGAGCTGACAGCAAGTTGAATTGGAGGGCCAAATCCTTTGCGCGTAGATTTCGAGGTATCGGAAAGTTCACCAGGCTTCGTTCACAAATAGAGACGCGTGTGCCTGCGACGCCGTCCGGTTACAGCGGTTTCAGCCGGTTTTCGTCTTCTTGGCTGAATTATAGTATAGTGGAGTGGCTACTGTTTCGCGCTAGATCTGCGCTATTTAGAGACATTGTCTGAAAAAGTTACTCGGCTGAAACTTTCAACGGCCTATTAAGCCAAGTTATTCAGCCAGTGCTGTTTGAAAAAATCTCTTTCCAAATATAGACCACCTCCTAGTTCCCTAGGGGCTACACAGGCGCGGCTGGTTGAGCGGCCGCTGAAATAGAAATAATTAGCTAGCTAAATCACTCGTCGGTCTGGCAGAGGAGCAGGGCTCTTGAACTCGGCCCACTCCGCAGACAAAGAATAGACGGAGGGGGTTGTTGCAATCCGTGACATTGTGCTGACGTGACCATATTCGCGTTACGAACTCAAGTCAACATTGTTCGACCATGTTTGTACGCGTTGAAATATTTGTGTCTGCGCGAAACCCGCCGTGCTCCTGCGCTCGTGCTGGTTGGACCGGTCCTGCTAGCGAGCTGACAGCAAGTTGAATTGGAGGGCCAAATCCTTTGCGCGTAGATTTCGAGGTATCGGAAAGTTCACCAGGCTTCGTTCACAAATAGAGACGCGTGTGCCTGCGACGCCGTCCGGTTACAGCGGTTTCAGCCGGTTTTCGTCTTCTTGGCTGAATTATAGTATAGTGGAGTGGCTACTGTTTCGCGCTAGATCTGCGCTATTTAGAGACATTGTCTGAAAAAGTTACTCGGCTGAAACTTTCAACGGCCTATTAAGCCAAGTTATTCAGCCAGTGCTGTTTGAAAAAATCTCTTTCCAAATATAGACCACCTCCTAGTTCCCTAGGGGCTACACAGGCGCGGCTGGTTGAGCGGCCGCTGAAAT